>JARHVA010004326.1:0-80000 GCA_037957365.1 Torreya grandis | reverse complement strand
AGGTCATAGGTTGACATTATCCTTTTATAAGGCCAATTGGAGTGGTTTTCAATATAAATATATATTAAAAGTCTTATATGAGGTCTTATTACCCTTTTCAAATTCCATTTCATGACTAGAGGCATTTAAGCTACCTATCAATGCAAAATCTCATGAAAAAGCCTAATAAGCATTCTTAAGTCCTAGGGTCATATTAGCCTTATAGAGGCCTATTAAATTCAAAGGAATATAAGGTGATTAGAGAGATGACACAATGAATAGTAATAGGCCTTGAGTTATCAATGCTAGAAAAAACCAATGCCAAAGGGGTAACCACTAAAATTAGGTGATAAAACACCATAATGTTGCAACTTTAGGATATCTCTAGAGCTAGAAAACTATGGTGTAGGATGGCTCCTGAAAAATCCTAGAGCCAATAGTATGAGGAAATAATCACACTAAATGATAATTTTAAAACACTAAAAATAGAATATGTAGATTTAAAATTGAAAACACTCAAATATGCATATATATGATATTAATTATAAATTATATTACAAGCTGATTATAACTTATAAACACCTACAAATTCAACCATTACAATGTCCTTCCTCTTGATGTTTTTATGATCTTTTCTTCTTATTCCTCTATTATATTGTCCTCACAAACTAATAGAATTTATATATTTTGACTACTATATATCCTATCCTTCTACTCACTGTTGCACACATGTTTGCTAAGATTTCTATCATATACATTCTCCTACTCTATTCACTCTATTATGTCTTCACTCCTTTTCACAAGCTACTAATGTGCACTTTTTATACCACTTATTAAATTATAACTTGTCTCATTCTACTCATTTATATTAAACTACACTTTGACACCTTCTCCACCTTCTAAAATATTTCCCTCTATTCTAAATGGTTTCCCAAGTTTAAAATTTAAATTGTTGTTCAATAAATTATGTTAGGTGAGTTTAAATTTTGCCAAGGTAAAACTCCAGAGCTAGGATAAAGGTAGGTGGGAAGGAAATAATATAATATTTTAACACTCCCCCTTATTCTTAACCTACTTTCTATGTTCTAATGAACTCTTTTCAACCCCTAAAAAATATTTATAACTTATTCTTACCTGACTATATGCTTCTAGAACCATTTTAAGCATGTTCAAAGCTATTATATTCATATCTAAAGATAGACTAATAAAATCTTGAGCTAGAATGGTGGACTTTGAATGTATCCTATAGGACTCCAAATCCATATTTTTTGACTCTATATCTAGCTTGTGGAAATTTGGATCCAAATTGGTGGACTCTAAAGCCAGCCTAGTGGACTATATATCCATACTGGTGGACTCCAAAGCTAGGATGTGGGTATTCAAAGTGAGTTTGTGGGTTTTTGAAGCCAACATATAACCTTATATATCCAATTTTGCTACATATATAGCCCCTAACCTCTCTCTCAAACTCAATAAATTATATTTTGTCAAGAAATTAATGAATATATTAGTGATTTACTACTCTAACTTACAAAATTTAAGCACTATCACACTTTTTTTTAACTAAATTTATAATAAAATGACACTTTATTTTAATATGTTTTATTATACCATAAAAAAATGGGATTATTTGAAAATGAAATGGAGGATATGTTGTCACAAAATATTGTTGACACTGCTTTCCACTCCTCATGAAACTATAATAATATTATTTTGATCCATATGGCTTGGTATGCTATTACATTCACTACTATATACTTTACTTTAACCATTGAAAGTGAAACTATGGGTTGTTTCTTTGAAGCCCAATAAATGTCTCCTAACCCAAGATGAAACACATACTGTGATGTGCTCTTTATATCATTGAGACTAGTATAAAATCACTATCTATGTATCTAACTAACTAAAATTCATCTATTATTGCATATAAAACTTCAAAGCTTCTTGTACCATTCACATACCTCAAGATCCTCTTGCCTACTTGCCAATGTGTCTCTTTCGATGGATCCATGAATCTGGATATGATGTTGATTAAATACATGATATCTAATCTAGTTATAATTAAATACATAATATTTCCTACTAAAATCTTATACCATGTGGGGTCCACATTACTATTACAATCTTCCTTGGGTAGCTTCAATATTATTTAGCTTGGGTTGATACTGGTTTACTGTCCAACATCCTAAACCTCTCCAAAATTTCCTTTTCATACTTGGTTTGTCACATAAATATGCCTTCATTCATTTACTTAATTCTATCCAAAGAAAACACTTCAATAAACATAAATCATATCAAACTCCTTATTCATGGTTTATTTAAACTCTCTTATGGACTGATTTGCATTTTTAGTGAAGATTAGACCATCCACATATAAAACAACAATAAAAATACCTTATTTATTTGCATTTATTTAGAGTTTGGGCTCATGAATACTTTTGATAAAGCCATTAATCAATAATTAAGAGTCTATTTAGTTGTACCATGCCCTTGGTACTTGATTGAGCCCATACAATGACTTTTTCAACCTATATACCTTGTTCTCATGTCTATGAATCTCATAAATAGGTGGATATCCCACATAAACCTCTTATTATGAAACTCCATTCAAGAATTTTGACATAACATCCATTTGATTCACCTTCCACATATGTTGAGGAACTATAGATATGATTGTTCTCACCATTTATAACCTTCATACATGTTATAAACCTCAAGATCCTCTTGCCTACTTGCCAATGTGTCTCTTTCGATGGATCCATGAATTTGGATATGATGTTGATTAAATACATGATATCTAGTCTATTTATGATTAAATACATAATATTTATTACTAAAATCTTATACCATATGGGGTCCACATTACTATTGCAATCTTCCTTGGGTAGCTTCAATATTATTTATCTTGGGTTGATACTGGTTTACTGTCCAACATCCTAAACCTCTCCAAAATTTCCTTTTCATACTTGGTTTGTCATATAAATATGCCTTCATTCATTTACTTAATTCTATCCAAAGAAAACACTTCAATAAACCTAAATCAATCATCTCAAACTCCTTATTAATGGTTTATTTAAACTCTCTTATGGAATGATTTACTTTTTTAGTGAAGATTAGACCATACACATATAAAATCACAATAAAAATACCTTATTTATTTGTATTTATTTAGAGTTTGGGCTCATGAATACTTTTGATAAAGCCATTAATCAATAAGTAAGAGTCTATTTAGTTGTACCATGCCCTTGGTGCTTGATTGAGCCCATA
Organism: Torreya grandis; assembly: GCA_037957365.1. Classification (NCBI taxonomy): domain Eukaryota; kingdom Viridiplantae; phylum Streptophyta; class Pinopsida; order Cupressales; family Taxaceae; genus Torreya; species Torreya grandis. Next base: position 76,754 of record JARHVA010004326.1, on the reverse strand, counting down.
CAATGCCTTTTTCAACCTATATACCTTGTTCTCATGCCTATGAATCTCATTACTAGGTGGATACCCCACATAAACCTCTTATTATGAAACTCCATTCAAGAATTTTGACATAACATCCATTTGATTCACCTTCCACATATGTTGAAGAACTATAGATATGATTGTTCTCACCATTTATAACCTTCATACATGTTATAAACCTCAAGATCCTCTTGCCTACTTGCCAATGTGTCTCTTTCGATGGATCCATGAATCTAGATATGATGTTGATTAAATACATGATATCTAATCTAGTTATAATTAAATACATAATATTTCCTACTAAAATCTTATACCATGTGGGGTCCACATTACTATTGCAATCTTCCTTGGGTAGCTTTAATAGTATTTAGTTTGGGTTGATATTGGTTTACTATCTGACATCCTAAACCTCTCCAAAATTTCCTTTTCATACTTGGTTTCTCATATAAAGATGCCTTCATTCATTTACTTAATTCTATCCAAAGAAAACACTTTAATAAACCTAAATTAGTCATCTCAAACTCCTTATTCATGGTTTATTTAAACTCTTTTATAGACTGATTTGCATTTTTAGTGAAGATTAGACCATCCACATATAAAAAAACAATAAAAATACCTTATTTATTTGCATTTATTTAGAGTTTGGGATCATGAATACTTTTGATAAAGCCATTAGTCAATAAGTAAGAGTGTATTCAGTTGTACCATGCCCTTGGTGCTTGATTAAGCCCATACAATGCCTTTTTCAACCTATATACCTTGTTCTCATGCCTATGAATCTCATAACTAGGTGGATATCCCACATAAACCTCTTATTATGAAACTCCATTCAAGAATTTTGACATAACATCCATTTGATTCACCTTCCACATATGTTGACGAACTATAGATATGATTGTTCTCACCATTTATAACCTTCATACATGTGCAAAAATTTCATTTTAATCACATTTGGGTCTTTTATTTTAGCCATTCACAATCATCCTTTCTTTATGTCTCTCTATCTTACTTCAGGAGTGGTTTTGGTTTTGTAAACTTGTTTCACTCCAATGACCTATTTTCCTATTAGAAGGTCCACTATTTACCATGTTGGATTTTATTCAATGGAATGCATTTCATCATTTATTACTTTACACCACTTTATATCTTTGATTATTTTCTCAAAATATATATGATTAACTGGTAAAAATAGAGCAAATTTCCTTATTTCATCTTGATTTTATTCATAGCTTTATTGTTCATTAACTTATTTCAAGCTCTTTATCCTTGCTAAGTGTTAACTTGAGTTGGAGGAGGATGATGTTGATTCATGAGTTTATCCTTGACCTATTTATTATCTAATACCACTATATGAATAAAACCTTTGTGAAATATGGATCCAACTTGGTATATGGGTGGATGTACCACCCGCTATTTCAATTTCAATAAAGGGTCCACTAGCCCTTATTTTTAGTTGTTTCTCTTCTTTTATATCTTATCATGCCACATCCTTAATGAGTTTATCATCCCAACTAATTATTATATCCTTTGTTATGGTATTGTATATTTTTTAAGCCTTTTATTGCTCAATATACCCAAATATTATGAATTTCTCTCCTTTTTCATCCCACTTTGATCTTATTTATTTGGGTGCATGTGCATATGCCACACATCCAAATAATCTAAGGTGTTCAACCATCATTTTTTGTCTACTCCATGCTTCTTGAGGGATCATATCCATAACACTCTTATTGGGGTATATATTTATAAAATATACTATTGTTGTTATAGCCTTAGCGTAAAACTCATTGGACAAACATTTAGCCTGTAGCATGTTTCTTTCCATCTCTTAGGTGGTTAAGTTCTTTCTATCAACCACACCATTTTGATGTTGTGTATACCTGATTTTAAACTAATTTTTTATCTAGTTATATTTGAAAAAAACTATGAACTCATTTGATATGTATTCCCCCATTTATCTATTCTCAAAATATTTATGTAATGGACACATTAATTCTTCGCCATGGTCTTGAATTACTTGAAGGTTTAAAATTCGTTTGATTTTTTATTGAAAAAATACACCCATGTATTTCTACTAAATTCATATATGAATATCATGAAATACATATTCTTGGATAAGGAGGGAGACTTCATTGTAACACATAAATATATAACTTTAGTAGATTAAGAGGATCTCTTACTCTCCATGATTTACCATAGGTAAGGCACTCTATTTATTTCATAATATGTATCCTTCACACACTTTTTATTCCTATTGTATAAGGAGAATCTATCTCACCATTTACTTTTTTTGAGTAAGGTTTAACACACCAAAACTTAAATGGCCATACTTTAGGTGCCAAAGAATAGACTCATCTTCTACCATAGTTTTGAGCATTGTTGTGAGCTCACTTTACATATTCAAAGGGAACAACCTATTATTTGTCATCTTGACTACTAAAATATACCTGTTATAACCACTCTTATCATAAATGATGCATTTAAAATCTTCAAATCTCACATTATACTCCTTTTAGACAAGTTTCCCATTGTTGAGCAGGTTGTGATTCAACCTTGAAACATAGTAAACATCTTGAATTTTCCTTTTATCACCTTACTTGGTGTGGATAGATATGTTACCCTTCCCCATGATGTGGACCTTATCATTGTTTCCCATATTTACTTCTTATTTTATTTACTCATCAATGTGATTGAACATGTCTTTGTTCCCACTCATGTGGTTGCTATAACCACTATCCAAATACCATATATCTCTTCTACTTTTATTGGTATGTTACATGCTATAAAAAAGTTTCCACCTTTTTCATTCTTATTAGGTTTATCCTCTTGTGTCTTGGATAAATTTTATATTTGCCTATTCAAATCATACTCTTTCTTTCTACACTCACTAACATAGTGTCCATACTTATTTCAATAATACCATTATACATTTGAATTATCATACCTATGTGTATAACCACCTCTTGAAGTGTTTTTTATCCTTCCTCTTCCTCTTACATGTTATTATTTATGATTATGTCTTCCCCCTTCTTGAATATTGTACGTTAGTCCTATAAATTTGTTATTTTCTCCTCTCCCCCTGCCTCTTACATTAACATTAGACTTGAAGGCTTGTTCATGGGAGGAGGTGGATGACCTTTTCAACCTTTGTTCATGGGTTTTAAATGGACCTATTAGCTCATGTATTTTAATTTGTTTCAATTCCTTAAACTCATTAATTGTAACCACTATAGGGTTAAATCTTATTAGAAGTCTCCTCAACACCTTCTATATGATTCTATGATCTTTAAGAGTGTCTTCATTTGTCTTAATTTGATTGAATATGCTCATAGTCATTGTGAATAAATCATTGATAGAATCATTTTCCTTCATCATCAATGTCTCAAAATCCCTTCTCAATAACTACAAATTAACAAGATTCACCTTGCCATGAATTTTTTAGGCATTTTTAAAAATCTCCCAAGCTTTCTTAGAATGGAAAACTACTTCTATCCTTGGAAATATTAAATCATATAATTCTATTAGTATGTATCTAAGAGCCTTGACATCCTTCTTTATATTCTACTTCAATAAATTTCTAAGTGCTTGGGTGAGGCCATTAAATGTTGCCACGTCTAAAACTTCTATATATCTCACCCTTTATAAGTTCCCATAACTTTTATGAGTGAAAGAGAGTCTTCATATTAATAAACTAAATGTCATAGTTCTTCACATCAAAGTTAGGAGGTTGCTATCATTAACTATTGCTTGTTACCATGTCTTAATAGACCTAAAGATATAATACTAGTTATTGTAATAAACAAATGTTAAAGGGCCAACCAGTAAAACTAGCTAAGAAAACACCCTAATGACTTAACTCTAGGATATCTCTAGAGCTAAAAAAATATGGCGTAGGATGGCTCCAAACAAATCCTGAAGCCAAAAATATGAGCCAAAAAATACACTTAATGATATATTTAAAACACTAAAAACATAATAGACAAATTTTAAATTGAAAATACTCAAATATTCATATATATTATATTGATTCTAAACTCTATTACAAACTGATTATAACTTTTAAACACCTAAAACTACAACTATTACAAAAACTCTTACAAACTATTCTTTTCTTATGATTGTTCTAATATGTTATTCTTATTCTCCCATTTTATTTTTTTCTTCACAATATATTACTACAATTTCTATATTTTGACTACTATAGATCTTCTCCTTCTACTCACTATTTCACACACTTTTTACCTAGACTTCTATCATATAAATTCTCCTACTCTTTTCACTCTATTATATCTTCACTCATTTTCACAAGCTACTACTGAACACTTTTTATACCACTTTTTACATTGAGACTTGTCTCATTCTCCTCATTTTTCTTCTACTACACTTTGACTACTTCTCCACTTACCAAAACTTTTCCCTCCATTCTAAATGGCTTCCCAAGTTCAAAATTCAAACTATTGTTTAATAAATTGTGTTAGGTCAGTTAAAATGCTACTAAGGTAGAATTTTAGATCTAAGATAGAGGTAGGTGGGAGGGAAATAATATTATATTTTAATAAACAACTATTCATGAAGTATCTTCACTAGGGAGTGGTTGGGATGGGTGATGAGGTATACAATGTCAAGTACATAATAATATTTTAAAAAGCTATTTTAAACATATAACTAAATATCCATTCCCTATATAAGTCAAAATAGATTTGAGGTTGCTACAATAATCTTTCAAGTGAGTTAAATTCAATATTTATGGATCGAGTAGTGGGTCATGCTCATTGATTGATCCAAATTCTAATTTGATGCATACAAATGATATTATAATGCAAATCAATTTCTAGACTAGATTTGATGTGAAATCCCAACTAACAATTACTTTTTAGGACCTCTACAAAATTATCATTATGCCAAATATAAAGCTAAAACCTAATCCAATTCCTATAAATGAAAATAATACGCTAAAGAACTATATGGCCAACCACTAAATAATTTTTTTCATTATGAAGAAAAACTCAAATCTAGAAAATTTAAAGATCTAAACTATATGACATGCAAAACTTGGATTTCTCAAAGACAAATTTTGATGAATACATACAACTAGATTAGGGAGGAATTATAATAGAGCATGGGAAAAAATCTATGGGTTAAAACTTCTATAAAAATCCAATGATCTCATACCATATCATGGTTATGAGCAAGGAGGATACATAATTCTAAAGGATCTATATAATAGACTGTAATAAAAAAAAAGTGAGATTTTATTCCAAAAAAAACTCAAGCTAAATGTAAAAACTAAAATCAACTATTGCACTAAAAAAAATCTATTACTATCTTTAATTCTCTCCTCTCATCATACTATATGCACTACAAGAGTGCCAAATATATAGGAGAGTGAGTGGGCTTGCACAACTCATAATTAGTTATAACAACCTCATAAGTAAATGTCCAACCCATGTGTAGACACATAAATAATATTAATCATAAGATTATGCACTAAACCTATGTGCACATAATTAAATATCTAAATAGAGCTTAAATAACTCAAGTGGACATAAATAATAATACAAATAGCTAATAAAAACATAGTCTAATGTGAACACTCCTATAATAAATATGTTATTTCAAGTTTTATTCCACTATTTTATTATTTTTAGGAAACTAGGGTCTAGTTCTTAAATAATAAAGGGTCTAGAGTAATGGGAAAATACAATGAAATACAGTAAAAAATACAAGTTTTGATCAATTTGATTTAATTAATTACATGTAGGAAGAAATAAACTTATCTATAAAAATAGGTTAGAATAGATGATTCAGGGATTGAAAACTATTGCACAAGACTGGGAAGCTATCAGGAACCTAGATCTAGCTTTCATTTTGTGAAAGGATAGGAGCATCAAAATATGACACCCTAAGGTCTAGTTCTATAGTCATCTTCTACCACTATTGTCCCTGAGACCTAAGCTTTCTAGGTTTTATCCATTGTCTTTGTGTGAGCCTATGTATAAAATTATAGAGTTTGAAAGTTGATAGATCTCATTATAGGTCTATTTCAATATCAAAACCCTATGTATATCTACACAAAAAAAATAAAAAATACATCAAAATCATAAGGGGGAAAACTAGGTTAGGGTAAGTATGATCGTACTATATAGAACCCCTACTATCTTGATTGTTGCCTACATTAACCCTCAATCTAGGGTCTCAAATAAAACGTAGTTATCCCTTAAGGAACATGCATAATCAACTTGCATGGTGGATGTAAGAATGAAATTTCACCTAGGCCCTTCCTTAATCAAGAATGCAAGTCTATGTGTGATGCCAAATGTTGGGCTATACTATTGACTAATTTTGTAATTATGTAATCTGCCAAAGTAGTAAGTGCTAGATATAAAATTCCTTATGTAGTCATTTATATAAGAGAATCTTTATTTTGAATTTGGGAGATTTATTCACATTTGGATGAAATTGTAGAACTTAAGGATGAAGCTAAGAAAGGGTTTGGGACTCATTAAGTTAGGGAAATTGATTGATGTAGCTCAAAATGACATTATATAGGAGCATTGAAAATGGACACCCTAGGGTCCAATAGTATAGTCCAATCCCAATTATCTTATCCTACAAGCTCAAGACCTTAGGGGATGGAATAAGCATGGGAAATTTAATCCAACTAAGGTGGAATGACTATTTGGAAGGATTGAAATGACTGGGAATAGGCAAAAAGGTAACTCAAGTAGGAAACAAAACCAAGATGAATAAAATGAAAGACATGGCTAATGTGAACAAGGCTCATATTATATAATTAGAGTCTCTTACAAAAAACTTATAGAAAGACATTATATGTGTGTTTACTTGACCAATTTAGGGTGTATGCATTTTCCTTCCTTTTAATCTAGTGATGTAATGAAATGAAGTACTAGAGTAAAAGAAAGGAACAAAATGCATACCTGAACCTGCCTACATAGAGATGAATGTGTTGTAAAAGGGTCCAACTAACTTCCTATCTAGGGAAGTGGATGGAGAGCTAAATAGTGCCTAGAGAAAGAAATAATCCCTAAAATGGATGCCTCCTATACTAAATCTAGGATTGGAATCCATGTAACATGGAGAAAGAAGGCAATGTTTGCACCCTATATTGAATCTAACTAGAATGAGAAATGCTCGAAGGCCCAAAACCAATGTCTACCCTCTATCTCACATAAACTCATGTAATATAGAATATGTGTATAGAATCTGTATGTTGTGAAGAGAAAAATATATTATTCCCCCACTCTAAATATCTACAATAGAACTAAGAAATGCTCAGAGGCCCAAAACCAATGTTTGTCCTCTATCTCAAAAAAACTTGTCTACGTCTAGGTAATATAATGGACCAACCATTACAAATGACTATGTGGTCTAACCCGGTGATAACCTGGGTACATCTGGGTGTAATCTAAAATTCTAGTCAATGTGTAAGAAGAGAATGACATGTCTTTCTATTTGATCTATATAATCTTGGATGATGAAGAACATGAACATCTGTACCATGCCCCCTAAATTTGGTATGTGAGTGATGCATATGTATAATATGGTAATTTTTATAAACACATGTGATATGACCTACCATGCCATGCCCCATGTGTAAAAATGAAGATTAAAATACTATGCTCTGCACTATGCTTATAATATGTTATTTGGTCCTATAACTATGTTATGATGTATGAAGTTGCATGTGTGAGACATGTAGTAATTTATAAGCCCCCAAATATGCTATTTAAATCTAAATCTATATCAAAGTCACTAAGAATCCATATAATCTAACCCACTATATTTAAATAGTCTATGTATCTGTAAATGGAAATCACTGTGGATCCATATGGTCTGAACCACTATATCTAAATAGTCCGTGTATCTATAAACTAAAGGTATATCTCTCTAAATGTCCTAAGTAGTGTTGAGTGATCCATATAATTTGAATCATTATATATTTAGATCATTCTAAGTGGAATCTAATAATCTAACTACTAGATTTGTAAAAACCATGGTTTATCCACTTATGAGAGTGGATGGGCATGCTAGGTAAGTGTAGGAATATAAATAGTATGAATTATGCCCCATTTTGGAGAGAGGGATGAAATCATGTGATAGAGGAGTTTGAGCTAAAAGTGATGACTAGTGGTAGAATGATAGAAACAAGGTTGGTATAGGTTGAATTGATTGAGAAGTTATTTTATTAATTAGACTAAGTTTTTAGAATTGGAAGAAGTTTTGATTGGTGATGATCAAGGTGTATGTCTGGGTGTCAAAGGAATATAGAGATGTACATCCCATAGTAGGCAAATGGATTTTTAAGATATAAAATCATGTGTGATGTTGAAGGTATCATCATCATCATGACTCCATTGAAATAAATGGTTTGAAAAATAGAGTTATGGGGTTCAAGTTATGGGAAAAATGGTATTTTTATTTGGATGAAAAGTATTTTGATATAGGAAATTTGGATTGATTCTTGATTCATTTGTGTATTGACTAGTTTGAGTTTAGGAGCTCTAGAGTGAGAGATATTCTGAGGAGATGAGCACTTGTCATGACTTGATTTGAGTAGTTAGTAGCCCAAGTGAATGTTGGTGGTGATATTACCCTAGTAAGTAGCTAAAATGTGTGATTTTTGCCTATTTAGAAGCCTATTTTAAAGATGTTTAAAGTAGCATAGGAAAACTTTGACTAGTTTTAGCACTCTTGTCTAGGAGTTAGTACTCCTATCTAGGGTTTAGTGATGTTGTCTAAGTTCTAGTGCTCCTATTCAACACTGGTGTCCTTTCTACAATGTTATTGTCTTTTAGGGATGATTTTTTGTGATTCTACTTTATTTTTGATTGTTGTGTAGCTTGGATATTTACTTGACATGGTTGATTGATATATATGCTATTTGTTGGTGTTTTATAAGCCAAGGTATAGATGAGAGAGTTTTATAGAGGTCAGGTGATGGAGAAAATGAAGATATTACCATTATCTATTTATGAGAGAGCTATCATAGATAGGGAAGGGTTGGGTTATGTATGTGACCTAGACATAATGCAATGGGATAGGTATCTGATTACTACCTTATGTGAGTGGTGGAATGCAAATACATGTACTTTTTGGATTCTTATAGGAGAAATTACTATGACACTAGAGGACGTGTACCATATTTTTAATTTATTAGTTAGTGGATGGTGTGTGACATTACAGGATGACATGGGTGATGATGTTATTGATCATGCATCCCTATATTTTGTTATTGTGCCTTCAAGCATATATTAAAGAGGGAGTGATAGTGATGTATTATTGTTAGTTATTATGAAATTGAGTGTTTCATGCTTATATAAGTGGTTGGATGTGTTGATAGCCTCATGTTTTGCTATGGATGGGAGTGGGGTGTCTACTGTATATAGGATGCATTGGATCATGCATAGTGTAGAGTTATATGGCACTATGTTTTCTTGGGGTAGGACTATGCTTGCCCACTTATACATGGATCTTTACAAGTTTACTCAAGAGGATTTTAGTATTGGTGTGAGTGAAACTACTTTATTGCATTGTTGGGCTTATGAGCATATTATATTTGTGTGACTAATTAGATTACCTAGGCTAGAGTGGGCACCTCCATGACCATTTGGGGAGTGGTGGATGAGTAAATTGGTTATCTGGTCTCTTGGGATAGATCACTATAGATGAGTTTTAGATAGATTGGTGGCTCATGATATCATATGGAGGCCCTATAGAATATTTCCTAGGTGAGCTGAAGATGGAGTGCAATTATGGTATATGAGGGTAAGTTGTTGGTTACATGAATTCTAGGTGGGAGTGTATGAGTGCTTTTATTATGAGCATGTGACTAGATAGTTTGGGGTACCATTGGATGTGCCCATTATATAATGGGTATGGGTGAGGAGTGAATTGGCACCTATGAGGATAGGAGCTCATGTGAGGCCTAATAAGGCTGAGTTAGCACCATTAGCTTTGGATGCATGGGATGAAAATATAAGCATTCATGATGTAGATGATGTTGAATGCACCAAGGCATATAACACATGGTGGGATAGGCATTAGTGGGATCCATTATATCATATTTATGGAGGGGATGCTCCTAAGTATGAGGATATTTCACTAATCTAGATGATGGGAGGTAAGCAATTATTATATTTAAATTATGTACAAGTTTGTTCTTTTATTTGATTTGAATGTATATATTTAATGTAGTGTTTATACTTTATGTGTAGGAAGAGTGGAAGGTGTGCAAGATGAATTATAAGCTAGGGTAGGAAGTGGAGATGATGGGTTTTTGGAGACCATCATTGAGTTGACACTCTAAGAACTTACACAAAACGTACTTGATTATGTTATGGAGGAGGGTTTGATAGAGTGAGTGATAGTTTTAGCCAGTGTTTATTCTCATTTGTTTGATAGAGATGATATAGTGATAGTTGCATATGTTAGAGTAGTAGGAGAGAGATGAGTTGAGGGTTGAGCTAGATAGGCATACGATTCCCCCACCTGATTATGAATCAATGAGTATGAGGATTATGGATGAGTACATGGAGATTTAGAGGTAGTATATGGAATTGTGTGAGGAGCATGGTTAGCTATTATAGTAAGAGTCATCATAAAAAACATTTGAGAGATAAAGGAAGTGTGGGGTCATCGAGTGCTAGAGTGGATTATGGGACTAGTACTAGTGGGGAGAGTGAGAGTGAGAGTGAGGGCATTATGCTCATTCATGATTGATTGTATCTTGATATGATGTATATGTTTTAGAAACTCTTCTATATATACAGATAGTTGGTTTGATTTTGGGCTTTGGCATATTATGTTATGGCTTTTAGAATAGATTGGTATGTGTATCATAAATGGTTGATTTAGAAATAGTTGATTTGGTATTGATATTTAGGTTTCATATATTTGGTAAGATATCGCTTTAGGATTTGATTTGATTATTGTTTATAAGTCTGATGTTGGTTTTTGAATTTGAATTGTATAGAAGTAAAGAATTTTTTTTGGTTTTTAATTTGTTAATTGATTTGGTAAAGTTATTTGGTTTGAGATTCATAAAATAGGATATTGGTAAGGTCTAGAGTTGGATAATTTGGTTTGGCTAGGGATGTCTATTTAGAACTAGGAAAGTTAGTTGTTAGTATGTAGGGATATGAGAGAGCTGTTATATGCTCAATTCCCTGATAGTGGCTTAAGAATACAAAGGCTAGTCTTTTGGCTTCATCATTTCCCACTAAGTGAAGCTAAGCAATCATGCATGTGCTAATCAAAGTTTGGATTATGTGTCAAATCCATCTAAGTAAGTAGGTGTCTCAAGAATAAAAAGGTTAGTCATTTGGCTCCACTGTTTCCCTACTAAGTGAAACTATGAATTGTTACCAGTATGAATGTGTGTTGGATCACTATCTAAACCCTAATGTCTAATTAAATAATTTCCCATACTATTCATGATGTGTAGGTATATGATCTATATCATATACTCACTAAATGTAGCTATACATGGAGATTCTACAAAATGTAACCTCATTAAATGTGCAACTAAAACTATGTGCTATAGAGAAGGCTCATCTATCTACAATTGTAGTGGATTACTATGTGAAATAACACCTTATGGCCTTGGTTATGTTGCATATGATTGGGCAATAGATCAGGATGGAGCTAAAACCTATGATGGAGGCTCATATAATATCAATAATAATGGGTTTCTATGTGAAATAAGTCCTTGAAAATATGGTCACAGTGAATATCTATCTGGAATAGTACTTTATTGTAGCACCTATGACTATGATGGATATGTATATGGAACTATACTATGTACTCCTTAGACTACACTAGTATATGTAGGCTACACTCACTGTACTTGTTTCAAAACCATTTTAGTAGGTGGAATATGAGCTCTCCTATGAGGCTCTATCATAGAACCCATATTACTCTCATGATGAGTGACCAATGATTCCTATGAATATATGTCTTGGGATGACTTAGTCATGGATAAATGAGGTCTAATGTTCAATGATAGAGGAGATTTTAGTGCCCACTATGTGAATGCTATGATGCCATTATTAACACATCTATTAATGAAATCTCTAAGTCCATTAAAATCATTTCCATGGATATGATGATAGCTACAAAAGGGTTGATGTGGATATTTATATAGGAGATGAGGATCTCATCAATGAGTAGAAGGCAATGTGATTGACATCTTATTGAATATTTTTGATAATCTAACACATGGGATATCCTATTTTGAATCAAACTATAGTGGTGCCTTGCTACTATTCTCTATAGTGCATACTACAGGTTGTGCTCTAGAGACTAACTCTTTGTACTTAACCAGTTACTTTTTTGGTTGTGGTCTCTTATCTTGTTTAGGACATGGTGGATGTGTGCTATGAATTATAGATGAAGGTTCTACTATGAAATTTAGAGTGATTCAATCAACTGAATCAACCTCAATCAATCCCAATTTCTTTTCCAAAGCTAGTATTATATAACATAAGTATCTAAAAGAGGACTCTATCTAATGTAATAGATGATCGAGGAGAGGTTGATGAATCCCCTCAATAAAGATATGTTGAGTCTCTAAATATACTAGTTTATAGATCAATCTTAACATGTGCATCTTGAATTATAAGATAAATCACTAATTGGATCTGAAGTATTCTGATGCAATGTGGTAAGTTTCTCATATGCAACATGAGGGCCCATGTTTGCTATGTAATGTTTGAGAAATGCCTCTTATAATTCATCATATGTGTGAAAAGAAATAGTAAGGAGTAGATGAAAGAAATAATTATATGCCTCCCCCACTAATGTTTGTTGAAACAATTTAAGTAGAATCAAATGACTCATATGAGATGGCAAAGCCTTCTGAAAGGCTTGAAGGTGTACAAATGGATCTCTAGTTCCATCAAAGTGAGGCAATGATGGTATATATAAATTCTTAGCTAATGAAGCATTTACAAAGTCTCTAGAAGAGGGTTACCATGTAAATCATTGACATCCATCCAAGACTTATAAGCCTTGTTTTCCAAGGTAAAGAGATGTACTTGGTGTTGTAATTCACCAACTACATGCATTAAAGAAATAATCTCCTGGGATGGTATATTAGTAGCTTAAATTGGTTCATTTAATCATTGAATTTGATAATTAATTTTAGCCATGGGAATGTTACATTTATCAATTGGATCATAAAGAGGGGGTGTTCTCACTTGAACCTTAGGAATAATGGTAACTTGGACCTTACTAGAGGGATGTGGGCTACCATTCTCTTTAGGTGAAGAGTGAGAACTGGGGTTCTATTGTAGTGAGGGGGTGGCTTGGGAGATTGATTAGTATCTTCATGTTTTAATGAATCACATTATAATTCAGTAGAAGATGTGATATTATCATTAACATGTGCATTATTTGAAATAGAATTATACATAGAAGTAGACACAATATTTGGTAGTGCATTATGTTTGAGAGGAGTAAGAGAATATTTAGAAACATGAGATGAATTTTTTTCCTCACTATGTGCATAATAACCATCATTGTTCCATGCATTATCATAATTGAATCATTGTTCATAATCACTCTCATTTTCCTATTCATTTGCATTTTAACTATCATACTCATTATCACTTCCACTGTAACTAGGGATAGGTGTAAGAGAAGAATTTAATTATTTTCTAATATACAGTAAATTATCATTTGAAATTGGAATATTATGTGCATTTATGTTATACATGGATTGAGTGTATGCATTATTTTCATTTACAATATGAGAAGTAAGAGAAGAGTTTTCATTTAGACATTATTTTGATAAAGTAGAGTTAGGAACACGAGATTGATATTTTGAATTATGCATTGATAATTTGATACTATTACATTTATATTGCTATAATTTAAACATTGAAGAGAGAGAGAGAGAGAGAGAGAGAGAGAGAGAGGGAGAGAGAGAGAGAGAGAGAGAGAGATGAGAGAGAGAGAGAGAGAGGAGAGATGAGAGAGAGAGAGAGAGAGAGAGAGAGAGAGAGAGAGAGAGAGAGAGAGAGAGAGAGAGAGAGTCACATGGAAGAAAATTATCACCAATGATATATTCATTTGGAAATGCATTAATAATTTGTTCATTTGGTGCATTGTGCATAGGAGAATCATGTGACAAGTACCTTTCCCATTTATAAAAATTATTTTCTTTATAAGAGGGAATAAAAGAGATAGGTTTGAAATAAGAAGATGCATCTACTTTTTATTTACTATCACTTTCAAATGTATCATAATATTCCTCATTAAAATACTAGTAATTATCTTCATTTTAAATGAAATAATTTTCCACGTTTTAAATGAAATAATAGTAATTATCTTCATTTTAAATGGACACCCTAGGGTCCAATTTTGTAGTCCAACCCCATCACTCATATCTTATAGGATCAGGAATTAGGGGGATGGAATAAGCATGGTAAATCTAACTTGGCTAAGGTGGAATGATCGTTTGAAAGGCTTGAGATGAATGAGAATAGGAAAAAAGGTGAATCAAGCATGAAACAAAACCAATATGAGTAAAACAAAAGACATGTATGATGTGAAAAAGGCTCATATTCTCCATTCAGAGTCTCCTATGAAAGGACTATGAAAATCCATGATATTTGTGGTTGTTTGACCAATTTAGGGTGTATACATATAATGATGTCTTAAATAGCATAATATGATGAGGTTAGATGAAAATAATATGAATTAAATAAAATTTTACTCAAAAGGGGGTTTTTCTTAAAAAATATACCCATAAAAACCTAGTGTGGACATGTGGTCCTTATAAAAGGATATAGGAAAATAGGAAATCATTATAAATACATATTTTCCCCACTAGAACCTCTCAAGACAAGATGAAGTTTTTATATATTCACTAATATCCAATACTAAATTAAGGATATAGGGAGTGGTTTCCAATTTTTATCATACGATTCCATAAAGCAAACTATGTGTGAATCAAGTCCTATGAAGACCGTAATGAGAATAAGAGTGATCCATCACAATTTCACACTATTATTAATATCACAAACTTAGGACATGAAGTTTATTTTATGATAAATAAGTTGGTGAAAGATATGGTTTGGTATAACTTAGAGGGGGTGGTGCATATTGAATAAAAATTATTCCACTTCACATGATAAGCCATTTTATTTTCTTCTTTATCTCAACCATTTTAGACTTATTCCCCTTCAAATCATCATATAAAATCATGGATAGGTATTCATACATGTAAATAATATCAAATAGGGTGAAAATAATCTCTTTGATTCAAATATTTAGAGCCTAACATGAAGGTTTTTAAACCTAATAATAAGAGAGTCATCAAGAGCATACCATGCCCTCTTGTAGATAATTTATTATTGTTTTTTATGATAATATCACACTTACATTATCATAAAAAAGATCCATTTTAAAACTATTAGGCTTAAAAAGGGTGAAAATAATCTCTTTGATTGAAATATTTGGAGCCTAACATGAAGGTTTTTAAACCTGATAATAAGAGAGTCATCATGAGCATACCATGCCCTCTTGTAGATAATTGATTATTGTTTTTTTATGATAATCTCACACTTACATTCTCATACGCAAGATCAATTCTCAAACTATTAAGCTTAAGTTGATACCATGAGCATACCATGCCCTCTTGTAGATAATTTATTATTATTTTCTATGATAATCTCACACTTACATTCTCATGCCTAAGATCGAAACATTTAATACTAGTTTCAATCAAAAACCATACCCACATTTAATACTAGTTTAAATAAA
Organism: Torreya grandis; assembly: GCA_037957365.1. Taxonomy (NCBI): domain Eukaryota; kingdom Viridiplantae; phylum Streptophyta; class Pinopsida; order Cupressales; family Taxaceae; genus Torreya; species Torreya grandis. The sequence continues at coordinate 60,947 of JARHVA010004326.1, read as the reverse complement.
AAACTATGACCAATATTGATGTATCACAACTCTATTAGTCTTCCCTTTAAAGAGGTTCAATTTCACTATTTCCATTATGTTCACCATAGGTCTATAATATTAATTCAAACATATCTATATTTAATAATTTTATCTTATATATATAAATAATCTCATTAACATTGGTTTTATCAAGACCGATAAGGTCCATCAAGATTATTTCATAAGCTTACTCACTCTATTCTTGTCCTTAATCCATTACACAAGTATATCCATAACTTTATACTTAAGTCTTTATGCTATACTCATGTCTCTCAATTAATTGAATCTATGTAATTTAATAATAAGACACTTTCACTTGTTTAAAAATAGAGTATTCCTTTCAACAAGATCATTTTGTTGTGAAAAACTAAATGTTAATTATAAAATAAGGTTATAATAATCTTATCAATTTTCTTAAATCAAACTTATTAGAGCATGAAGAATCCCAAACTCAAATTTAGATGTTAGCAATTTTACCTTTATAGGCCTATTAGGCCTAATTCTACCTCTTTGAGGACTTGAAATTTTTTTACCTATAACCTTATTCTCTTCAATTTAATCACTTAAAAATACCTATAAGATATATCATTCCTTGATGTTAGACCTTTTACAAGTTCAAGACATCAATAAGCCCATCAAATTGATAATACACTACCAATTATCCTAACTCTGCTACAATATTATGTATAGGCCTAGTTTTTTGGTATTGAAAAATATGTCTCTTTCTAGTTTTATTATTAATAAATAATTTAATATAGCTATTATTGATTATAATTTACCCAGTATAATGATAAACCAATATTAGAACTATTGGTGTTTCTCAAGAGAATAACCCAAAGACAACTCTATTTTATTAGGTCTATGTAGGCCTATTTGAGTCTCCTAAATGGTATTGAATAAATATCAATACAAAATGGATTGAATTACATTAAAAAACCATTTTATAATGATAAAATAGTATGGATACATCTTCATATAGGGTTTGAAGCTGATAACAAAGCAAAACAATCAACTCCATACCTTTTTTGAGGTTTCTGAATAGACACAGGAAACTTAATACATAGTCAATTATATATTATTGTTTAGAAATTATCTTCAAATAATAAAAATTTTATTCTATCTCAAACACCTATATCACCTTCATAAAATATTTTGGATGGTTTCATTAGTTAGATCTTGAGTTATTAGTGTTTTATTTTCAAGAACCTTGTTTTAGGGTTTTACAAACATATAAGGGCCCGAGACCTAATAACTGATTGTTCATGAAGTTTAAAACATTTTTTTGGATATAAATATTTTATTAATTTCTTAATAATCTCTCTAAACCTTGATAAATTTTAAAATGAACTCGTGCAACTTGTTATATGCATGTCAAGTGACTGTAATGATTATGAATGCAGAAAATAGGGTTGGTTGAAGGTTTCAATCACATAAGCTTAAAATCACATGTAAGTTAAACACGATAATTTTTTATCTTCATTTTATATGTAAAAAAAATTAATATCTTGAATCAAACCACCATAACTCTTTATTCTATAAGAAAAGTAAATTTCCTTATGCATTATGCTCTGTTCATACTCGTAGACTTTTAACATAATTCTCTTTCATGTCTTATAATTCAATATTCAATTTTAAAATCATTATAATATATATAATAATTATAAAATAAAATTAAAAAACACCTATACTCTAATAAACATACATTTTACTCCAACAATATTCTTTATTGATCACAAAACATAGTCTTATTTACAAAACACAGGCCTAAAAGGCCTTCTTCACTCATCTCTTCTAATATACCACTTATTATTACCCAATTCAACATTATACTAGTTTATTTACTTTATTTTTCTCTTATAAAACTCATATATACTTTATACTATGTTTTTATTTGGTTTTGGTCATGAAATAGACCCAAGAATCTCTTTCCTAGTCTTTATCTCTAACCAACAAGCTTCTACCAATGTAGGATTGGTTTATAGTTAAGACTTGAAATAGAATTTACATTTAAAATAGGTGAAAATACGTCCAAAAAATTTAAATATAACTATTATACCATTTCCTAATGATTTAATTCCTATAAAACTTACCATTATCCCTAAAAACCTGCATGAGTAGTTTAAATTTTCAAAATCTTCATTTTGGAGGGAAACTCCAAAACTCCACCAAATGATTTATAGATCACACATGAAGACTAAATAACACTTATTACCAATTAATAAATGATTATTAATACTTTATACATCATTAACAAGTACACATTTAACATATTTACATTATGAAGATAGTTCATATTTTGATACTACTACATTAGACTCTCCTAGCGGGAAAATATTTGAGATCCTGATCAAATAGAATGTTGTATCCTTCTTCCTATTATTTTAATTTATCATTTTATTATTTTTATTAATTTTTTATTTCCTTAATTCTTATTTATTATTCAATTCTTCATGATGCATGAACCCAAATGACTCAATATCTTCTTCATCTTTCTTGTTGAAGTTCAATAGAAAGGACTCCATCTCTTTTTTTTTCATACTCTTTTATGCCCGCCCACACAAAATATAATCATATTCAATTGTAAAACTTTGAGAAAACATTGCCTATCCAATAGTTATATTCAATATATTCATTTCATCTTCACTTGGTACTAGTTCCTCCATTCTTGGTTTATCATCTTATTGGCTTAGAATCTTTGATAGCTATAATTTAGCTTCCTTGATTTCTTCCTCATCTCCTATGAGGTCCAAGTCTTTTAATCCTTGCATAATATATTACCAAATCAAATCCTCTTCTTCATTGAATTATACTATCACAACTTGTTCTTGAATTTTTTTCAACATGTGTCAATTCAGATACCTTTTCCTGTTGTATATCAAATTCTACAGGCATTTGATGAGGTGATTATAATTAATTCTTTATTTCCATGAGTCTATCTAATAGGTAAATTATATCCTTGTATAAAATATATTCATATTCTTGAAAATATGTATTTTCATAATCAAAATAAATGTTAGAGACCAAAACTTGAGGCCATTGAACCTCTTAAAGTGATCCTTCTTCATTTATGTCTTTATTAAGACATTCATCTTATTGATAATTTTCTTCACCTAACATCTCTCCTTCCTTAAGGTAGAAAGTCTATACCTCTTCATATTATACTATCATGCCCATGCTATTTTCAAGGTTAAAATGTTGCTCGTGATTCTCTCTTTCCACCAATAACTTGTCTTCTTTTGTATATTTTTACATTAAGTTGTTAAAGTGGGTGTCACCTCCATCTATCTTCTCATCTGTATACACACATGCAAAGAAATCATTAGTTTTAAGAACTTTAGGCTTAATTTCCCCTTTTATTTCCTTGGTGTTTTCCATTTACTAACTTTTTTTGCCTTTTTATTTTCTCACTGATTTATTTGAGAGGCCACTTTACTATTTTATTTATTTGTACAAATAATCTTTATCTTGATTCCTCCAAGCCTTGCTTTATACCTGCCAAGATCAACCTTATCTCACCTATCTCTCTTTCCATATCTAACTCCCTTTTATTAACCTATTACTTCTCCATCTTCTTATGGATTTATCTTTATCTAATCCCTTAATATTTTCTCTCTTAGCAAGTCTATTTCACCTTGATCTCATCAAAAACCTCACCTAGGTTTCCTCTTCTTATTACCTAGTATTTTGGTATATCAAGTCCTTTGAATTTGACTTATACTTTATATCTCTTTTTATATTTCACCAGCTCTATATTTATAAACCTCACAAGCTTTTGGAGCTTTCCACTCAATCTATTTTACAACCTTATTGTTTCTATATCCTCAATTTGTATCAAGCTTTTACAAGCTTTTCCATTATTTACCTATAAATAACAACTTTCATGAAAAATGATTAGCTATTTAAAATATTTATTGAAGCTTTGATACCAAAAATTTATGACAATCACACATTTTTATTCTCATACCCAAGATACATTCTTAAAATATTAAGCTTAACTTGATACAATTTGTCCCATACCTATTGATAATTTATCCTCCCAAGGCAAATTTCAACCACTACAATCCAAAACTTTTCATAAAACCCTCCTTAAGTGTATACATGGTGGTATACATGCCTTGTCTATCCTATGTTAATCTCATTTTGAGCCCTTTAGCATTATTTAAGGTATCATTGCATGTAGTAGACATTGCTTGAGGGATCATCATATGATAGCTTATTTGAGTCATTGGATGATGTATTAGGTCTTCATAGGTTATTCTGGGGTGAATGGAGGGGTGTCAAGTGTTTTTTAAGGCCTAGATAGTGTTCAAAACCTTATTTGACAAATTTAAGGTTCTTTAGTGGAAATTAAGGTATTTGGGGAAGTTAAGGTTTATAGTTATCATAGTATTTGTGCATGTTTTAACCATTTATTATGTGAGAGGCCTTGCTCAGTCAAGATGGGTAAGGGTGTTCCAAGTCATGTTTAAGTCATAACATGAGGTCTAATATGATGCATCCAAGGTTGTATTCCATGGTCTACATTTAAAACCTATTTAAAGCTTTAATTAGCCCTCTAAGTCATCAAATGCCCCTTCAAACATATCATATGAGTCAAAATACACATTGTAAACCTTTGAAAAGATATTTTAGGTGTCAAATTGTAATTAGGAATGTATCTAAAAAGGTTTCCATTTCCATTATAATGTCATGACAAGGTGTTTTTATGCATAAAGGGTCCTTTTAAAAGTCAAAAATATCTTTCATTCATAAAAAATGGCCCCACACTTGGAATGTGACTTTTTAACTTCCCTCCATATGTACCTTACATTTTGAAATGTTTATTTGACATCCTTATTCCCTCTCACTACCCACCAATGGCATTTCAAGATCCTAAAACTTGAGAAAATGTAGGAAAGTTGAGGTGGTAGCTGTTTTTAGGCTTGTATGGATCTATATAGTATGGTTATGGTTTAAAAATAATAAATATTTAGGGGGAACTCAGATTAGAGCATCAAGAAAGAGAATATATGAGTTTCAATGTCAAACATGGGAAAAATTGACCCCTTCTCTCCATCATTCTCCTTGGCATCTTTAGATAACTAGTCAGGTTCTTGCTCAATATGGATAGGAGAGAGAATATGGTGACTTGAGATATCTCTTAGAAAAATGAATGGGTTATAATGGCCTTCTAATCCTAGTCAATCAATTTCTATATTGGTAGCCCATGCTTTATGAATAATGTTTAAGAACCTAGGAAAGTCAATTTTGTCTTCTTCATCCACACAAGGTCAATTTACTATGGTTTTAGAGTGTTTCTAAAATTGGTTGATCATATTAAGGATTTATTGTGTCTTACATGGGTTTTAAAATTATATCTAAATCATTATCCACTAATGGTTCACACGTGTGAACTCTAGAGAGCAGTAAAACCTCCATGTTGTCATATTTGTAAGTTGTAAGCAGTGTTTCTTCATGTTGCATAGCCTTCAATGCATAGATATGTAAGTGAGTAATGGTTTTAATTTCATGGTGGGTATACTGGAGTTAATTTAATCCTTATCTACCCTAAAATACATATCTAAGTTATCAAACCAAACAACTCCTTAAAATACCTATTCTAAGGTGACTAATAATATTAAAAACACACCTGAGATTAATATTTTAGTCATTATTTGTAATATTAACTCATAATACTCATTTACTCATAACCACATAGGACCCATTCCCATCCTTAGGCCCTTGAGAGAAAAGCTCTCATTTAGGCACCTACAGGCCTCTTATGAAGAATAATAAAATGAAGTGTTGGCTATTGTGATGGGTGTGTGAGAGGTATTGAGTAATCATAGGGAATTAATAAATAACTATGAATAAGTATGGGATATGGAGATATCATAGGTTCAAATAGAGCCCAAGACCATCAACCTACACCCAAGAAGGACAAGCTTAGTCAAAACTTCCATACAAGTACATAGACCATGAATGTTGACAAGTTGAAGGAAACTCTAATGGAGTGATGCCATTAAGGTGATATTAGAGGATTGGATAAAAAATTTAATTAACTTGAGAAAGAAACCTCAGATTTGTCATTGAAGTTAATAATTAAACCTCAATTCTCATCTCTCTCATTAGCACTCACAGTCAAGAAGCCTCAAAATTAAACACCTAAAAACCTAACTGTGGATGGAGTGTAAGTTGAGGAAATGGAGTCCAACTTAAAAGGTGTATTTAAGTGTATGATAGTTAAAATAATAACTTTTTAAAATTACATATAAAAGTTTATTAACATGGTATAATTTGAGACTAATATCTTCATGAAGGAAAATCTCACCTCTCACCTTTTCACTCACAGGCAACAAAGCTCAAGATTGTATTCTATAAACCTGACTCATAGAAACCAAGGTAAAGTTGTGAAAAGGAGACAATTTTAGGGTGTATTGAAGTGTATTAAGTTAAATAATATTGAAAAATCCATATAAATTATGTGAACATTAACAATTGGTGAGAAGATTTTCATTTAAAAAAAGCTCACTCCCTAACACAAGCAACAAACTAGGAATGTATTCTACAGACTATCATAAAGACCAAAGTGACTGAGTTAAAAGTGGTTAGAAAATATAATGGGTATTTTAAGATGATAAAAAATTTATTATAATGATAAATATTACCTCAAATTGATAATAAATCAAAATAATCCACATTTACTCAGTCAAGACACATGATTGGCACTTATAGGTAAGATCTTTCAATAAGAAGGTGAAAGTGTGAAGAACACTATATAGTGGTGAATGTGAGAGAAAATTAAGGAAGTATCATAAAAAAATTTATAATATTTATTATTCCAAATTGGATACTCTATCCCTTTGAAATAAATTAAATAACCTTGACAAGTTATTAGGCCTAGTAGGCCTAAATAAGCAGTCAAAGGCCTATTTACCTGATTGCATAAATGAGTTTAGAAAATAGGGATGAAATAAGTCCAATTAAAAAGGTGTTACCAAAACATGATAACATTTCACATTAGATTCCAAATCCATAAACACTGTAGAAGGAGAGAAGATACTACTCAGGTCTCTAACACCAACTAGTCAAACACTTAGGCTAGGTAATGGTGCTCAGGGTAGACCTACAAGAGAGAGGGGTAGAGATGGAAGTATATATAGATAAAGGCAAGTGTAAAAGAGTGAAAAAATATGTAAAAGGGTTTTATGGTGAAATTTAAGCCATAAATACACATACAAGTGTCTCAAGGACCTAAAACTTAGTCCAAGCCTATAATATCAAAAGCCCTCGACCATCAAGACCCCCAACCTCCTCCTTATGGCATATCCAAACCCCATAATTATAATTAAGGTCATGATATGGTTTTTGATGATTATAAATATATTTAGGAGAATTTTTTAGATATAAGAAGGCTAGGAAGTGGTCATATTTGGTCTTATTACCCCTATCAAGCTCTACTACCCTAGTTTGCCTATTTTAAACTACCAACTCAAATGCTCATATATCACATGGAATATGAATCAAGATTAGTGAAATTAGGGGAGTATTTTGGGATCTTTTATGTACTCATTATCAATGGAGGAAATAGTTACATGTAGGATGCCAACTCTATGAACAACCCCTAACATTGTAACCCACACATAATTCTTATTAGAGAATTAAGAACTACCAACTTTCAATCACAACTCATCATACAAAGTGCATGGGAATAGAAGCTATCTGGGATTTTTTAAGGAGTGTATAGGATCAACATCCATGAAAATATTTTTTTAATTTGAGGCCTTTACTCTATGAACCATCATTAAGATGGTAGGCCATTAAAACCCCTCCCAAACCCTAATAAAGACCCAATGGAGGAAAAATTGAGATATTTCCACCCAAATTCCATAAATTGTCTTGGGAAATAACTAGAATTATTCACTTTGAGAAGTCCTAATTCATGAAAACATTTTGTACAACCCCGTCTACAAATTCATGAGAAACTATACTTTTATATGGGTTTAGGAATAAAATAGGGTGTTGAGCATATTAAGTTGATTTAGATAATTAAAAAGGGTAGTGTGAAGCATATTTCACATTTTCAAATAAAAAAACACTCCTAGTCCTACAAATTATCCTATAGGTATGAGCTAAAAATCTAATCTAGAAATGCTAAGTGAGAGGTGACCTAGTCACCTAAATGAGTAAAAGTTACAAGTGTGCACTATTTGAAAGGGATGTGTCATGGTGTAATATGATGTTTCAAACTTGAAAAATGTTCATTTGATGATTCCAAAGTTCTTATTTAGGTATCATGTCCATTTAAGCAACAATAAACAAGTGATTAGGCCTATTTGCCTAGTAGGCCTATTTGGTCAATAAGAGAATATGAATATTGGCATAAAGAGTTAAAAAAGAAGTAATTACAAGGTCATAACATAATTATGAATTATCCATGGAGGTGATAAAACACACTTCATGGATATTATGGAATATTAGGTAGTTTTTGGCCTAGTCAACATGCACAAGGGGAATGACAGGCTACTTAATGCTTCATGCAGGCCTAATTGGACCACATTTGTACCTTTATAATTATCATGGGATGAGGAAGTTGGAAAATTTGGAATGATCATGATGTATATGGAGTCAAAATTGGCTTAAAATATATATCTAATGCCTAAAATGCTCAATTAAGACCACTCACCACTAAGGCGATGCAAGGAGGGAGTTGTGGAGGCTCATTGTAACTACTCATTGAGTGAATTATGGTCATTCATGACCTCTCCATGAATTCTCCATGCCACATTCTCTTCTCTCTCTTGATCATGTTCTATAAATTGAGACTCCAAGGCCATTATACTTATCCCTCTACTAGGTATGAAGAAATCTAGCCCAAATTTGTACTGTGTAACCTTTTAAACCAAATGAAAGACTATTTTAGCTTATCTAATACTGGTTGAGTGTGTTTATACTTATTTTATTTACATAAGTGGTAGTTTTATCTCCTTTTGTAGGTATTTTACTCACCTATATACTGTTACATCATTCTATTTAGGTCATATAGTGTGTGAATGTGTTAGTGGTTGAGCTTGGAATGGCATTTGATTGGTGTCTTTAAATTAGGCCTTATATTCATAAACCTCAAGTTTTGATCATCTAACATAACTTCTATGTGAAACACTAATGCTTAAAATCCCTAAGAGAGAGGGGTTTAATTACTTTTATTATTTATTAGTGTTATTAAAAGGTCAAATAGAGTGAACACATCATATTGGTGAATCTACTCTAGTAGCATAGGTTTCATTTCATGTTTTCCTTCTATCCCTTTTCATCAGCAAGCTAGTAGTTTTTAAAATTGAGCTAAAATTGATGAACCAAGGGAGATATCCCCAAAACTATAGGTTTAGTCCATCCATATTTCACCCACAACCTTGGACTAATCCCATGTTACCCCAAACTTAGAAAGGTCTAAATAATCTTCTCTTAAGTGTGCAATTTGGTGGTCAATAATTATAGCACACCCGTGGGACTAAGATTCAAGCAATTGGAGCACTCACTCATCATTCAATGATTTTAAGGATATTTAATCACTCTAGTGGCATATTTTTGGTTAGGATCTCATGCCAAGGGTCATTAGAATGACTCTAGTTAAGGTGAAGAACATCTTAGTCTTGATAATTCACTTTAGTCTTTAGTTATCTCATGATGTGTAATGGTTGCCTATGAAGCAAAATCCTATCCTACACCTCCATATCAATAAAATTATGACTTGTACCTGACTCACCATGAGACTTACCAATATTACATTGACCCCTATCAATAACATGATGTCTCACATCAATCCTATGATATTTATTATTTCCAAGAATACTATCCTTACCCTCCTTGTGAGCCCTATCATCCCCTTTGGCATCCCACATATCCTCTTGATTAGTCTCATCAAGATCATGATTATTATAGTAAATATATCCATGTTCCAAATCAATCCATATCAATCCTTAAGTAAACTCTCTTGGGTTATGAGATATATATGGTTGGGATTGATACACAAAGGTAGTGTGGCCAAGAGGTCCCTATTCACTTAATTAAGAATTTGAGATACTCACTGTAGCAAGTTAAGATTGAGTGGGCATATATTATGAGGGATAATCATTCAAGGCTCACTAATGATATGTTAGACATAGGTGGTTTGATGTCAAGTATAAAAGAGAAGCTATTGGTTCATGAGGGGCAACACATCTAGAGTCATTAGCCTAATGTGCCCTTCCGCATTCCATATCAATTTTATTTTGATCAACCCATCCTTCCTCAAAATATTGAGTCAAATTAGTGTTATAACCTTCCAAGTTACCCAAAATCTCCTCAATCCTTCCCTACTTGGAAGTATATTTAGGATAATATGTAAAAAAGATAAGAACTATGTGTTGAGAGGACTAAATATAATAGGTCAAATTAGACCTTACAGAGCCTTTCCATTCTTAATCATCCTAAGGAGATGTGTGATTAGATGAGGTTTAATTTTTAAGCTCACCTAAATAGAGATATTGAACTTATAAATTAGAATTTATCTCAATCAATGGTAGTAACAAGAATAATAGGACATAAATATAAGGTGGTGGAGAGCTTGTCTAATTCTTCACTTATCCCTCAAGATGCAACACATGTTTCTAGTGTCAAAATCCCAACTTGGAGCCAAGTACCAAAGTCTTGGGAAAAACAAGTATAAGAGATCAAAGATCAAGGATAGCCTATTCAACCTCACTCCTTCCTCAATAAGAACCCAAATATTTACCATATTGGAGGTCTATCCAATAAGGTTTTTAAATCAAGAAGGGTGTTTCCTTAACTCCCAAGCCAATTCATGAACACATCCATCACCCCCACCCTCAACCTCCTTGATAAAGAACTTGTCTTATGGGAAATGAGTGAAGAAATTCAAGTTGTATCGATAGTAGATCAAAGTGATTCAGATGAGTTGGAAGAAGATATTTCCATTGGGACACCCCTTGGTGAAGAGAGGTATAGATTAGTCTTCAAGAATGTAGAAGAAGATGGACTTCAAGAATAAGGTGAGTCACAAGAGGAAAACATATCAGTTAACCAAGAAGAAGGTGATTTTTAGGGTCTCTTTGATGACATGGTAGTTGATCTCTTTCATGATATTCATAAAGAATATGGAAATGGGGTATTTATCAAACTTTATTAGTTTCAAAATAAAGGGACAACCCTCAAGAGGTTTTAGTGGGTCAAGAAATATGCAAACCAACCTATGAAGATCTTTATGAAGGTAACTTTGATGAGATACAATATGATCAAGTTATTATGATGGATGAGGGAGATTCCAATGATATATCAAAGGTGGAATAAAGTTTCTTATAGTTTCACAATCATGGTAAAAAATATATAGTTCCCAAATACTTCTCAAACTATGTTATGCCTACTTCTACATCAACTCCTATGAAACATGAAAGCCCAAGAAAAGTAGAACTATCTGAGGATCAATAAAAACATTGTTTGAGATCATAAAATTAGGTTACTTTCTTATAGAGGCATTCCATGATGTGGTTTAGGTTGAGGAAGGTAGTTTTATCAAACAAGAGGAGGGTAGCTCTCCAAGCATGCCATTATAAGAGGTTATTTCATTTTAAATTGATTTATTTGAGGTATTTAAACAAGGTTATTAACCCATCATTACATTTTTAGGTGTCTCTTCACTCTTGGGGAGTTAAAATAAAATTCATTTTCCTTAAGATTTTGTGAATCAATAGTCACCTCTCTTTTTAGTCAATCCTTCAAGCATGCCACAAGATCTACCTCAAATTGTTTAGCTTAATCAAGAATAACCTATGACTGAGGTAGAAATGAAACTGTTCATACAAAGTAGACAAGTTTGGAATGAGTATGACTAGGTACTTGAATCACATAGTGAACCTATGCACCTAAGAATAGATAAATAAGGTCTAATTACTATTCTAAGAGGCTATGAACATGACAACATCTTTAGATGCAAGTGAATTTTCTCAGTCCATGAGTAATACCTGATTGGAATTTAATCAACACATGATAATTTGATCTCATGGTGCCATGGTAACCAAATAAGGTTTCCATTTGATCCTATAGGAGAAATAAATTACATTCAAGTTAGTTATTTGTAACAGGTTTTTGTCTTATTTCTAATAAGTGTTGTCAACACAAGTATGGTATTAGTTTCTTTAGTTGCTTTGTTATCCTATCTTGTTGATTTATTAGGAGTTTAGGTGTTTTTTTTTAATTTTAGTGTCTTTGTGTGTGTGAGAGGTTGTTATAGTCCTTACAAGTTTGAAAAGGTGCTAAATCTAATTAATAATCTAAGTAGAGTTGTCATCCAAGACATGTTGTCATGTATGAGTCTTATGGCCAAAAGAATGAGATAGATGGCTCTCTTGACCTGCAAGATGGTCAAACCATATGAGTCACCAAGAATGTTGATAATTTAGCCTCTTAGTCCAAATTTAAACCCCTACAATCCAAAACTTCTCATAATACCCTCCTTAAGCTCATACATAGTGATCTACATGCCTTGTATGTCCTCTTTTGGTCTCATTTTGAGCCTTTTAACATTATTTAAGGTGTCATTACATGTGCTAGACACTACTTGAGGGATCATCATATGAAAACCTATTTGAGTCATTAGATGATGTATTAGGTCTTCATAGGTTATTCTTGGGTGAGTGGATGGGTGTAAAGTTCCTTTTAAGTTCTAGAGAATTTTAAAACCTTGTTTGACAAAGTTAAGGTTATTTAACACAAATTAAGGTATTTGGGGAAGTTATGGTTTCTAATTCTCATTTAATTCATGACTATTTTATCCACCTCTTAAAGAGATACCTTTATGTCAAGTTTTGAAGGGTTTATAAACATTTTTTAAGTCATAACATGAAGTAAGTCATAACATGAAGTATAAGCTATATCCAAGGTTCTATTCCATGGTCTACTTACTCAAACCTATTTCAATCTTTAATTAACCCTCCAAGTCATCAAATGACCCTTCAAACATATCATATGAGTCAAAATAAACATTATAAACCTTTTGAAAATATATGTTTATGTGTTACATTATATTATTAATGTCTCTAAAAAGGTCTCATTACCATCATAATGTCATGACAAGTTGTTTTTATGAATAAAAGGGTCCTTTTAGAAGTCAAACATAAATTTAAATCACCAAAAGGGACCCACATGCTTGGAAGTGTGACTTTTAAACTTCCCCCAACTATACCTTATGTTTTTAAATGTTATTTTCCCTCCTACTCACCAATGGCATTTCAAGGTTTGAAGCCTGAGAAAATGTAGGGAACTAGTGTTTTATAGGTGTTTTCAAGCTTGTATGGATTTGTACAATATGGTTATGGTCATAAAAAAGTATTAAATCTTTATGGGGACTCAAATTATTCATCAATAAATATAATCTGAGTTTTGATGTCAAACATGATAAAACCCAACCCCTTCTCTCCATCATTCTCTTTGGTAGATTTGGATAACCAATCATGTTCTTAATAGATACAAACATGAGAGAGAAGATGGTGACTTGAGATCTTGTCCAAAGGAAAGGGGTATAATGGCCTTATTTTTCTTGGTATTGGTTTCCATATTAGTAGTGCATCCTTTATGAACTATGGTTAAGGACCTAGATAGTCAAGTTGGTGTTCTTCATCTACATAGTGTCAGCTTTGTAATGGTTTTAGAGAATTTATAAGATTGGTTGATGATATTAAGGATTGTAAGTGTCTTATATATTTCATCATAGTACATCTCCATAATTATCCACTATTGGTTCACATGTGTGAGTCCTAGAGAGTAATAAAACCTCCATGATGTCACATTTATAGGTTATAAGTAGTGTTTCTTCATGTTGTAAAGCTTTCAAGGCATCAGCATGGAAGTGAGTAGTGGATTAATGTTATATGATGGGTTATTATATCCAATCAATTATTATTTTCCTCCCAAGTGTAATTGAGCCACCAAAGGGTCAAACAACTCCTCTAAGTCCCTATTTTAGTATGACTGTCATATACATTATGTAATCTCCTTTGCAAGTGTGAGTAGGGTAGCTATAGAAAACCATCGGGTTATTTTAAATAATACATGTAATTAATCTCTTATTCATAATTTGTAATAATTACATCATTTTCCTCATTTCCTCATACCTATAGGACCCTTTCCCATATTTAATTCCTTGAGAGACAAACTCTCATTTAAGCACCTACAAGCCTATTATGTTGATTAAGAAAATGAAGTGTTGACTATTGGGATAGGTGTTGAAGACATTAATGATTCAATTTTATTCATAAATACATATGAATAATTATTGGAGAAGGAGATATCAGGGTCAAAGAAAGACCAACACCATCAACCCACCCCAAAAGGACACGCTCAATCAAGGCTTCAATACAAAGAGGATTGTGACTACAGAGTTGAAGGAACATTGTTAGTGTGATGATATTGAGAAGTTTAGTAGGGTTATAAATATAAATAAAGGGTCATCAACATGTTTTTGGAATTCAATGGAATAATGAAACATCAAATCATCTCTGAAATGAGCACTGATAATTAAGAAGCCTAAAATTGAGTACCTACTGGCCTGACTATAGATGGAAAGCAAGTTGAGAAAATAAGTCCTAAAAAGGTGATATAAGGTGTAAGAGGGACAATAATAACATTTTAGAATGATATTAAAAGTCAAAATGTATTGTGGAAGACTCATTTCAATAAAAAACCTCACCTTTTCAGTCATAGTCAAAGAAGCTCAAAGTTACATCTATAGGCATGATAGTAAAAGAATGGAAAGTTGAGAAAAGGAGCCTATTTTAGGCTATCTTGAAGAGTATAAAGTGAAAAAATATTGAAAACTCCATATAAAGGATTTGAAAATTGACAAGTGGTGAGAATATCTTCATTAAATAAAATCTCACTCCCTCACACATGCAAAAAACTAGGACTATATTCTATAAATAATCATAAAGACCAAAGTGACTAAGTTGAAAGTGGTTAAAAAATATAATAGGTTTGTGTTTATGATAATAAAGTGATTAAAATTATCAACATGACCTCAAATTTTGAACAAATCAAAGGAATCCATAATTACTTAGTCAAGACATAGGACTGCCACCTATGGGTAGAATCTTTAGATAAGAAGGTGAATGCGTGAAGAACCTTGTATAATGGTGAAGTGAGATAAAGGTAAGGAAGTATCCTCAATTTTTTTATAATATTTATTTATCCAAATTGGATGCTATGTCCCTTTGAAACAAATTAAAGAACCTTCATAAGCTATTAGGCCTAATAAGCCTAAATAGGTAGTCATAGGCTTGTGTGCCTGAATGCATAAATGAGTTTAGAAAATAGGGTTCAAATAATTCCAATTAATAAGGTGTTACAAAAATATGATATAATTTCACATGATATTCCAATTTTATCAACAATGTAGGAGAGAAGAGACTATTTAGGTCTCTAACACCAACTGGTCAAACACTCAAGCTGGGCAATGGTGCTTAGGGCAAACCTATAAGAGAGAGAGGAAGAGATGGGAGTATATATAGCTAAATACAAGTGTAAAAGAGTGAAAAAATATGGAAAATGGTGATATGGTGACATTTAATCCACAAATACACCTACAGGTGATGCAAGGACTTGAAACTCAATTTAATCCTATAAGACCTAAAGCCTTCCTTGACCATCAAGACCCCCAACCTCCTCTTTATGAAATATCCAAACCCTAAAAGTTAACTTAAATAATGATAGGGTGTGTTACTATGATATATATACTAATGAGAGTGTTTTAGATAGAGGAAGGCTAGAAAGTGGTTAGATTTGGTCGTATTACCCCTCTTGATCTTTGTTACCCTACTTTACCATTTCAAATTGCCAAATCAAATGCTAATATATCACATGGAAAGATGATGAAATCACATTATCTTAGGGGGATTTGGGGACCCATATTCACTCACTATCCATGGAGTAAAGAGTTGCATTTAGGAGGCCAAATCTATGAACAATCCCTAACACTATAACCCACACAAAATGCTTAGTAGAGAATCAAGGACTGACAACTTTCACTCACAAATCATCGTTTAAAGTGCATGTGACCAAGAGATATTTGGGACTTTTTAAGGGGTATATGGGATCAAAATTAATGGAAATAATCTTTGGATTTGAGTCATGTACTCTATGAACCATCATTAAGATGACAAGCTACTAAATCCCCTCTTATTTCCTAATAAAGAACTGATGGAGGAAAACTTGATATATTCACACTAAAATTCCCTTAATTGGTTTGGGAAATACTTAAAACTAATTATTTAGTATAAGGAGGCCCCATTAATGACTATAAATTGTATGGACACCTATATAAATTCATCATAAATTATACTTTTATATGGTTTTAGCCAAAAAATAGGGTTATAAGCATATTGATCTGATGTATATCAATTATTATGGTAGTTTGAAGCATATTTCACATTTTCAAATCAAAAACCACTCTAAATAAATCCTATAAATTCTCTTATAGGTATTAACTTTCAGGATCTTGCTCCACCAAAAGAGCACAATATGATTACCAAACCAAGCAACTTAATATGCGGAAATAAACCAGATTCACCAAGTAACTAGAATTCAAAATAACACATGATATGAGAGACAATACACAAATTGTATTAACACTTTATACAGAAAAGAATACAATAAAGAAGATGCCACTTCTTCTCCACCACCTCTTCAGAGGCTCGCCACACCTCAAGTGAACAGTAATTCTTCTCCCCAAAGCTCTCCCTCTCAGGTCCCAACACCCAACTCAAATACAGAGTTGGTGTTCACCTCCTGTGCTCCATGCACACCACAAGTGCTCCACGCACTCCACAAGTACTCCACATACTCCACAAGTACTCAAGGTACTTCAAGTAGATCTCCCATGAACCTGCAACAACCTGCAATTCAACAGACCATACTTATGGAAGGAACTCCCTTGCCTTCCTCTTTGCTCTATCTGAGTACACACCTATACTCCAAGTAGATCCTTCCTGATACTGCTCCCTATTGTGTTGCTATCTATATGATCCTGCACACCTGCAAATCAAACCCGGTTCTACTCACCTGTGAACCTTGACCTTGCACACACATACACCTGCAAATCAATGATCTTACTTACCATGTAGATCTCCTATATAGGCCATACCCTTGTGACCAAGATCCTACATACATGAAGAACCCTGCTGATTCTCCAATCCAGCACCTACACCTGGTACTGTGGAACTAAGAGGAACACCCTTGCTCACCTCACACACAGAAGGAAAAAACTTTGCTCAACTCAAACTAGAACACTTTTCCAATACAACCATGAGTCTATTATATAGATCTCATCCAAACGATGATTAGACATCTAATTACAATAATTAGATTCGCAACTCTTAGTCTAAAAATAGATCTAAACATGCAAACACTTGGTTCATTAGCTAACTGCCCATAATAAGCTCGTAGTCAAACCACACAGGCAATCGACGTCGGTCCCTGTCTGCCTGGAGGTGACCGACGTCGGCCGATCCCTGACCGACTTCAGTTGCTTCTCTTCCTATCCTACCGATGTCAGCTGATCAGACTGATGCCAGTTGCTCTGACACTCAGCAACCTTCAGCAACCCCTTCGATGGCCTTCTTCATGTCTACATTAGTGAAGATTTTAGCTCCACAACCTAACAATCTCCCACTTGGAGATAAATAGCTACACTGTACCTGTACTTGTACTCTGTCTAATCTATTTCCTGGTTTGTATCCCTCTTCAAGATCAATCCTGAAGACAACCCACCACACAACCTGTGATGTACCCCCTGTCATCCGAGTACCCTGCCACATCCAAACCTACAAACACATGTAGTGAAGTCCTGACCTTGCATGTATACCTGCTATTGGTCCCTCTCAAATACCTAAGAACTCACTTCCCTGAATTGGTTCCTAACTCTCTGACAGCTCCCACTGCATGGGAATACTCAGGTCTATACCAGACCTCATGTGATTTCGGACACTATACCTGTCCAGCCCTTAGTGTGCTCCGGCTCTGCATCCTAAACCTCGCCAACACCTGATTCACATCAGCTCCCACTCAAGACAAAATCAACTTGTGATCTCCATGTCTCCCATGTCAAAGAATTCTGCTGCTCCAAACTCCTCATGACATGCCACTGAACTAATCTTACCCTTAGCTCAGCAAAACCCTATATGTCTGAACCTATACCAAGTTCATCCTCCACATATAGCAATAGGATAATGTTGTGACCATCATCCACCTGGTAAGATAAACACAATGGTTACACTGACATTGACTAAAGCCCTACTTTGTCATCCACCTGGTACCACCTATCAGTCCTATCCCACTATCTTGCAGCTCCTCAAGACCATATACCTGGTCTCTTGTCTCACGTATCCATTCTCTCTATTCTTCTACTAAGGAATCCATTCATCTTTGTGCTTTTCTCACCTACTGGCAACCCTACCAAAACACACCTGTTTGGTTCTCCTCCAAGGAATCACATCCTCATCCATGCCAAGCTCACACCTGTTTCCTGGATCCTTCCTGCTCTATAATCAACAACATGTATAAAGAAGAGGAATAATGAATTTGAGGGCCTACTTACATCTTCAGTCCTCTATATGGGTGTTTGAGACTCCTTGACAGCTCGCTATCCACCCAAAATCCGTTACAGTGACCGACCTCGGTCACTCCACAGTCTGCATCTGATCGACGTCGGTTCCCATGTGTCTGTCCCTGACTACCGACCCTGCGGTGTCCCTTCTGCCGACGTCGGTCCTCCTGACCGACATCGGTCTTACATACTGCCGACGTTGGTCCCATGACCGACATTGGTCTTACCCTACCCAACATCGCCGGCTTCGGTCTGCACATGACCGACATCAGCACCTGTCTGTTCGACGCCGATTCCTCCTGACTGACATCGATATCTGTGTTCACCTGTGAGTGATGAATTTTTACCCACGAGCTCCTTTGAATCAATACCCATGTCTAAACTGCCCTGCTCAGAAGTATCCAACACCATCCACTGGGTTCTGTCCGCCATCTCCTCCAAGAATACTAAGGCTTTCCAGTTCTTAAGCCTGTCAAATATATTTGTCTTCCGCTTAAGAACATGCATCTCCTTCCTACTCATGTGACCAAGCCTATGAAGCCACGTCTCTGCAACAGAAGAAGAATTAGTAATATAAACAAGTAGATAAAGGGTACCTATTTTCTTACCACCATCTAATTCAAGTGCATCCGCTGTGAGAGTTCTTGTGCATCTCTCATCACCCAATCTTTTTGAAGAAATTAGCCATATCTCCAAACCTGGGACCTGCATGACCTTCATCAACACCTGTGTGTTGGCTGCCTGCAATTTCAGCTTCACTTCCCCTTTGCCAATTCTTTGGCAAGGCTCACCAGTTCCTCTACCTAGGGCTACATGGAAAGAGGCAACCGAATCTTTTATCCAAGATTCAACTTTATCCAAGAAACCTCCCAGAGCATCCTGTGTAACAACACCTGCTACATCTGCTTCTTCAGTTTCTTCATGCTGATCTGCTACCAACCAACAATAATCTTTTACCTGCTCTTTCTTTCCATAGGACCGTGAGTGACCATCTGTGCTTTTCAACTCCTCCATTCTTAGCTTACTTTCATCTGCCATTGATCTACTCCCACTCAATCAGAAACCCCTGAGAGTGACCTGTAATCAAAACACACTACCCAGATCTAAACCAATCTGTTAGTATCCCAACCAAAAGCTCTGATACCACTTGTCAGGATCTTGCTCCACCAAAAGAGCACAATATGATTACCAAACCAAGCAACTTAATATGCGGAAATAAACCAGATTCACCAAGTAACTAGAATTCAGAATAAGACATGATATGAGAGACAATACACAAATTGTATTAACACTTTATACAGAAAAGAATACAATAAAGAAGATGCCACTTCTTCTTCACCACCTCTTTAGAGGCTCGCCACACCTCAAGTGAACAGTAATTCTTCTCCCCAAAGCTCTCCCTCTCAGGTCCCAACACCCAACTCAAATACAGAGTTGGTGTTCACCTCCTGTGCTCCATGCACACCACAAGTGCTCCACGCACTCCACAAGTACTCCACGTACTCCACAAGTACTCAAGGTACTTCAAGTAGATCTCCCATGAACCTGCAACAACCTGCAATTCAACAGACCATACTTATGGAAGGAACTCCCTTGCCTTCCTCTTTGCTCTATCCGAGTACACACCTGAACTCCAAGTAGATCCTTCCTGATACTGCTCCCTATTGTGTTGCTGTCTATATGATCCTGCACACCTGCAAATCAAACCCAGTTTTGCTCACCTGTGAACCTTGACCTTGCACACACATACACCTGCAAATCAATGATCTTACTTACCATGTAGATCTCCTATATAGGCCATAACCCTGTGACCAAGATCCTACATACATGAAGAACCCTACTGATTCTCCAATCCAGCACCTACACCTGGTACTGTGGAACTAGGAGGAACACCCTTGCTCACCTCACACACAGAAGGAACAAAATTTGCTCAACTCAAACTAGAACACTTTTCCAATACAACCATGAGTCTATTATATAGATCTCATCCAAATGATGATTAGACATCTAATTACAATAATTAGATTCACAGCTCTTAGTCTAAAAATAGATCTAAACATGCAAACACTTGGTTCGTTAGCTAACTGCCCGTAATAAGCTCGCAGTCGAACCACACACGCGATCGACGTCGGTCCCTGTCTGCCTGGAGGTGACCGACGTCAGCTGATCCCTGACCGACGTCGGTTGCTTCTCTTCACTATCCTGTCGACGTCGGCTGATCAGACTGACGCCGGTTGCTCTGATGCTCAACAACCTTAAGGAACCCCTCCGATGGCCTTCTTCATGTCTACATCAGTGAAGATTTTAGCTCCACAACCTAACATTAACTAAAGAGCTAGTCCATAAATGCTAAGTGAGAGGTGGCCTAGTCACTTACAAAAGTAAAATTTATAGGTGTACACTATTTAAAAGGGATGTGTCATGGTGTAATATGTTGGTTAATACTTGAAAAATGCTCATTTTTCAATTTATAAGGTCTTATGTGGATCTCATGGCCATCTAAGCAACAAGCACCAAGTGACTAGGCCTAGTTACCTAGTAGGTTTATTTAGTCAACAAGAGAAGATGACTATTGACATAGAGGGCTACAAATGGAGTAATTTCAAGGTCTTAACATGATTATTAATACTCTATGGAGGTAATAAGACACAAATCATGGCCATTATAGAGTATTATGTAGTTTTAGGCCTATTCAACAAGCACAAGGGGAAGGGTAGGCTACTTAATTCTTTATAGAGGCTTAATTGGACCACATTTCTACCTTTGTAACTTTCACGAGATGAGGAATTTGGCCAATTTGAAATTATCATGTTGTATATGGAGTCAACCTTGGCCAAATTTAGATATCGATTTCCCAAAAGGCTCATTTAAGACCAGTCATCACTAAGGTAATGTAAGAAGGGAGTTATGGAGACTAGTTATAACTATTCATTAAGTGAATTATGTTAATTTATAGCTTATCCATGACTTATTCATGCCAAATTATCTTATATATCTTGATCATGTTTTATAAATTAAGGATTTAAGTCCATTATACTTATCCCTCTAGTGGGTGTGAAGAAATTCTACCTAAATTTGTAGTTTGTAACCTCTTAAACCAAATAAAGGACTATTTCAACTTCTATAATACTAATTTTGTGTCTTTATTCTTTTTGTGATTTTCATAAGTGACAAGTTTCTCTCCCTTTTCATGTCCTTTCCTCACCTATATAATAGTACATTGTTTTATATAGGTCATATAGCTCATGAAGGTGTTAGTGGTTGAGCTTGGAATGGCATTTGATTGGTAAGTGTCTTTAAATTAGGCCTTTTATTCATAACCCTCAAGTTCTGATCATCCAACATAGCCTCTATGTGAAACACTAATTCTTATAATCCTTAAGAGAGTTGTTCAATTACTTATGTTGTTAATGGACATAACATATTGGTACATCACCTCTAGTAACACATGTTTCATTTCATGTTTTCATGTTATGCCTTTTCATAAGCAAGTTAGCAGTCTTAAGGATTGAGCCATAATTGATGCAATAGGGGATTCAGCCCCAAATCTCGAGGTTTAGTCCATCCATAGGTCACCCACAAACTTTGACTAATCCTATGTTACCCTAAACTTGGAAAGGTTTAAATAGTCTTCTCCTAAGGGTGAAGTTTGGTGGTTAATAATACCCATATTTATTACTAGTTTCAATCAAAATCTATGATCAATTTTGATGTATCTCAACTCTAGTAGTCTTCATTTTCAAGAATTCTAATTTCACTAATTCCATTATATTCACCATAGATCTAAAATATTAACTCAAATAGATTTGTCTTTAATAGTTTTATCTTTTATATAGATTATATATTTAAGATTGGTCTTATAAAGACTAATAATATCCCTCAAGATGATTTCATAAGCTTACTATAGACACCTAAATTTAATTTAGTGTCAAAATTAACCTAAATATATTAATAATTCTTCTTAAATTAATAAATCACATCTCCTCCCAAGTTCAAATAATTGAATAAGTCAAATTAGTCAATTATGCACACTTAAATCCTTATTTTAAATAATAAAATCTAGATTTTACACCTCATTTAAACATCTCCCACATTTCTCCCTTATCCCAACCAAATACACAGCATTCTCAACCTCTTATGATTCATCCCTTGAGTTGTCAAGAAAATTGACTTTATCCTACTTACCTAACTAACCAACCCATGCTTCTCTCAACCATTTGAAGTGGTCTTCATCCTCATGGGTGAGGACTCATTAGCCACCATTGATCATTTGGATCATTTGAAAATTACAAATAATCTTCCACCATTGGATCCTTCTCCAAAATTCTATAAATAAATTTATAAATCTTCATTTTCAAAAGTCCTAAAATCAAATATTGGAGAATCCAAACTTATGCTAACATAGTTCTATACACAAGTTAATCAAATAATCCTTTTGCACCAAAATGCTTCTCATTATCCTTTGCATTGTACGAGTGAGCACCACATTTTAAAGACCAAATCTAATGTATATCACAATGTAGAAATCTTGCACATTTGAAGCGTAAAGTTTGTGATTTATGGTTTTCTTTATTTTTTTCTTTATCACAGGTTTGAATTTATCTTAGCTTAAAATTAGTTTATTTTCTTTGGACTTCTAAATTTAGTTCACACATTTTTGGCACACTCGGTGGGACCTTTCCCTCATCTTTTGATCATCATTTTTATATTTAGATGGCATTTCTCAAATTTTTTAAATGTTCACACATGCATTTAATTTCATCTTTTTGAGTGTTTTTATGAGCTACACGTTGCTATCAGGCATTTTCTATTCAACTATGTGCAATTCACTATGTAACAGTGAATTTAAAATCATAAATAACAAAATCATAGACCATAACAATAAATTTATTTAATTTCATAATGAAATTATTTTATTTTTCCTTTTTTATGTTTTTTATTCTATCTACAGATTTAACAACATTTTTTTAGGAAACAGTGATTTCATCATCCTCAGTAGCAAAATAATCATTTTCAATATTGAATTTGTCAAACTTAATAGCAAAATTATCCTTTTCTATAGTAGAATCATCATTTTCTACAGTGAAACCATCATTCTTAGTAGTGAATTCATCATTTATAGCAGTGAATTCATCTCTATTGGTAGTGAAATTATTGTTTTGGGTACCAGAATCATTATGTAAGCAAGGGCATGTTTAATTTTTTTATTATGTCTTTTCCCTATGTTGATTTTATTATAATTTCACTTTTCTTATTTGTCTGTATAATTGCAATTTCATAATAAAAAGGTATGTTTTCATTTTTTTCATGGTTTTCACTTTTTCTATTATAGGTTATCTTGATCCAAGCTTAAGCACATATTATAAAAACTTGTTTTTAGATTGATTGCCAAAGATAATCAACAAAAAGGATAAACACAGCCAATTTATTTTATTAACATTTTCAATTTTACTTTTGAAGTTTCATTTCAAGTAATTACATCACATTTCATTTTATTATTTTGTTTATGATTATGGAAATTGTGTATACTCTTTCCTTGGCATCATATTGGTGATGATACTCAAAAATTAGAAATATATATATAATTATCTCTATTACCCAAGTAGTGCCCACGTATGTTATTTCTTTGGTGTTGCATTGGTGATGATACTCAGAAATAAAAAATGGATACTTACTTTTTATTTTTATTTTTAGGGTCTCTATTAATCATGGATTTCACCACCACATAATAAGACAAACCTTATTTAATTATGGGGTATATAAATTGAGATCCATCTATTTTAATTTCCTAAATGGTTGTGTTTTCTAAGCACACTATGACATGAGGGGATTTCATGTTCCAATACCTAAGGTTTTGAAAACTACCTCAAAATATGATATCATTGATTATCAACACACTGAGACTCCTAAAGATGTGTTGGGTGATTTGGGATAAGAACCAATAGTGTGCATCCACTTTATCTATTTCTTCCATGGTTTTCTCCCCTTGATAAGCTTGTTTAAACATTAAGCCTAATATAACCTCTTTTTCTATTTGAGTTTGGTGCATCAGTTAGAGATTAACATCAAGAAGAAACCTTCCACACACCCTCAAAATTGAGCTTAGTGGGCCATGGGAATGAAAGGATCCTCCATGGTTAGTGACTTGAAATATTAGGCTGAAGTTGAAAGCATGGAAGAGTCAGTAAAAATGGAAGGCCCAATAGTTGTTTACAACCTTCATCCCAATTTTCATCCTTTATGTGCATTTTTTTGACTATTTAGAATAGATTTTTTTTTTTTTTGTGTGTGTGTGTGTGTTTTTATCTATCATTTATTTGATTAATCAAAATTTTAATCACTTTGGTATTTTATTCTTTTGTTAATAGAGTAATCCATCATTAAAATTATGGCATCTTGCAACCATGACTTGACCAATTTCATCTTGAATCATAACCTAAATAATCCATGTTATAACCAAGGATTCTATCCAACCAATTTTGGTTCAAATACATATTCGAATCAATATGAAATAAATCATATATCAAATCAAACCTTGAGTTTGAATATGTATTCAAACTCAAACATCAATCTATCAAATCAAAAAATGGATAATTATTCAAAATTTCTAAACAACTAATTTAATCCAAAACATAACCAATCAATTTCCATCTTCAATGCTTATTCATGTTCACCCATGGAACAATACCATAATTTTAATTTAGGGACAACATCAAATCAATTTTAAGGTTATAATAATGAAAAATATCTAAATTATTCTCCTAATCCCACACCATCCATGTACCAAATGCATCAAATACAAATCAAAATATGTTCATAGATCCTTATGGTTCTAATCATAACATCAATGTAAATCAAAATTTTGGTTCTAATCATAACACCAATGTATGTTCACCACCACTTTTTGATATTTGTATGTAACAAAATATGTTCACAAATCAAACTCCAATTCCATCAAATCCAACTATATTCCATTCAAATAAATCTTTTGATTCTTATGCTCATCAAAACCAACCTTTCTATAATCATCAAAATCAATCATTCAATTTGGCATCTAATTTATCCCCAAAAACCTAATATCAACCCAAACATCATATAATACACCTATTATTAAATTATCATATGTATTCAACCCAATACCTAAGACTCTGCATTTATAGAAGTCTCTTAATCCCAAATCCAAAATTTCTAAGAAACCAGTAAAATGGAAATTTGGTAATAAGGCACCTTAACAAACCATCCTTATGGCCACATCCAAACCAAGATCAAATTTATTATCAAAATTAGATGTAGATTTTATTTTGAGATTAAAATAATATTCAACATCTACTTTGGCCCCAACAATAGTTTTATCAATAGACAAGTTTGTAAATACTAGTAAAAATGTTATAGGTAAGGAAGAAGCCTCATTAAACATCAATAAAAATCCTATAAATAACACCAAAGGAGTCTATTCCATTTCATAAAAAATATTATTCCTTTTCCTATTAACATTACACTACCTACACATGTCACCAAGAATCCAAAGAAATAGACCTCGTTGGACTTATCCCATGGAAATATATCAGTTATAACATCTATAAAATTCCATAAAAACATCCAATTTGGAGAAACTTTACTTCACCAACCATTAATTTAAGCTCCAAAAATCAATTCAAATATACCAATAGATTAAAAAATTGGATCCTTATTGGTTGATGATAATGACATCACAAACAATAAAAATGTCAAGTCAATTAGGAGAAAAATGACATGGAATGAACTCCCAGTTACAATCCAAGAAAGAATCTTAACTCTAATGTTGCATACTTATTATGCCAAATTGGTAGAATGGCATTATAATGAGTTAGATCATGATTTTGAGATTAATTTCAAGGAAAATCATATCAATTTTGAGCATTCTAGATTTGTATAGGAATTAAGAATTGTCAATATGAATTTATCCTATTTGTACTTTTGTAGTATTTAGTGGTTAGTCAGTAGCGGTTGGGTAAGAGATATTGGTTTTTGTACACATGGAGAGCTCATTAGTCCCTAGTGTTTGACAGTCTTTGACAATATCGCTTTTAATCCTTATAGATAAAGATGTCTAGATTTTGTGATGGTCAGAATAAATATTTGAAGGTTTCTAGAATTCATCTTTAATATTAAAAATATCAACATAGGTCTCTTTAATAATTGTGTTTTTTGAATAAAACCTAAAATTACCACAAAACTTTTCCAAATAAACTTATATCTAGATATATTCAATCAATAAGCATTCCCTAATTCAGAATGCTATTTTGGGTGGTTTGTTAATATCTCTTGGTAGGCTCAACAACCTCATCCTAGTAAAGTAATATTCACAGTAAATAATATAATTGAAAAATAAATTGATGAGGAAATCTAGTCAAAACAAAAAAGACTATGTAGAGTTGGCATGGGATGACAAGCTAGAAAATTAGGAAACTTATGCATATTGTGACCTTCCATTAGGTATAGATGCAAATAAATCCAAAAACAAAAAAAATCATAAAATCACAAAAAGACCAAAAAACATAAGTTATTTTTTGCAAGTCCCTTGACACTTGGGGGTAGTTTGTCTTCACCATATTATATTATGCCATTATGTATATCTTGTCTTGTATATCAAATGTTATGTTTAGTCACTATTAGTTTATGAATTCACCTATGCACATATTTCAAATTGAAACTTATCATATCACCCTATTATCTCATGAAAGACATTTTCAAAATTAACATTACATTAGTTCTTGCCAATTTCTTATGAGCAAAGTAAATCTTTTCTTCCTAAATATATTTACCAGATTTATAAAATAATCTCCCACATCCTTTTTTATAAGATTATCCATGACATAATATCCTTTTATAATTCCCTTTAAAACATAAAACATTAAGTAGGATACAACAAGAAATAACATAATTTTACTTGCTTATCTTGGTTTTTGGTGATAAGCACTTTCATCTTACTAGTCACATGGGGCCAAGATTTGGGGTATAATTCTCCCATATAACATAAAATCCTTATTCAAAACTTAATAGAGTCAAAATACATAACTCTTTCCCTTCAATTATCTTTGATGTTGAGCCTTCACATCTTCCTAGTCACATAATATTAACATTAGGGAGAGTTACCCTTACTCACCTATATATAGTCTTTGGTAATAAGCCCATGTTTTTGCCTGGTCACATGAGACTAGATATAGGGGATCATAAATAAAATGCAATCAAAGGATGATCAAAGAAATAATTTTTCAAATATTTTATTTATTTGTCTATGCTAGAAAGGGTAGACTTTATCCCATTAACCAATTTTTTTAGGGATAGTTCTCTCTAGACACATCCAACAATGTTCAAATTTTTTAAGTTTGGAAATATGTACATTTTTTATCCTTTTTTCATAAGGACTAGGTCACCCTTATTTTTTATACACAATTTTGATTATTTGTCTTCACCATTTATCATGTTATTCCTTTCACATTTTTATTACAAATTGAAAGTTGTAAGTTATGTAAAACAAAAACAATTGGTCATCATTTAATTTTTTTTTTGATAAAGTGTATCTACAAAGTTTCATATGTATCCATCATGTTACCTCATTAACCAAGCTTATGGAACCATGTGTAAACCATTATCTATATTTACCCTAGTTATTTGGGGGCATCACTCTTTTCAGTCATCCATTGTATATTCCCAAGTTCATAAGTTCATAAGTTGTTATTCATTTATCCTATAACATGCTAAAGTTTAGGGTTGTTCTTCCTATATGTGAACTTGCATTCTTTCTCATAATATTTTTAAAATGTTTGTTATATCCCTTATTTCATAAAAAATAAAAAATAAAAAATAACACAAAAACATTCCAAAAAACATCAATTTCCACAAATCTACCATGTTAAACTATCTTCCACATCATTCATAAATTCTTGGGTGGGTCATTAACACATCATTTTTTATTAAAACATTAAAAATGATTCATCAATCATCCACTTTCTCATCACTTCCCATATTAGGAGAACTACATCTAGCATGATATCCCCACATAGACTTTATCTAAGGTGGATAATGTAGACAATGCTTAAAGACATGGGGTCTCTAAGGTCAGCTTGTCCATTGCCTTCCCCATCATCCATTTCCCCAAACATGGTTTTTTTAATCCTTACTCTTCTCCCTTGATTGTTCGGTTCTTAGCCTCACTCTTGGCTATAGTTATCTAGTCGTTATTTTGATTATATGTATTTAGAACTATTCAAATTTTTACACTATTTATTTGTTTTCATTGTTGTATTGTTTGTTTTCTATGTTTAACCATTCACTTGGTTATTGTTATCCCTTTATTTATCATTAACCATTAATTTTTTTATTTTAATTTATCTCTAACCATTCCAATGGTTATTTTCCTTTCTTTTGTTAAGTGTGGTCAATTTTTGAGTCATTCTTTATTTATTTATCTATGTCATTCTTGTTTTAAATTATTGCAATTGACATTTTGTGTATGTTACATTCATTTAAGAAAATATTTGTTTACATTATTATGTTTAAAATTATTTAGATCACTTTTGTTTTCATGTATTTTTACTTATCATTTTCTATGTGTTTATAAATATTATTTTGTGAAATACATATACTATATGGTTATGACTATATCACGACGTACTTTTCTAAAACACAGTTTATTATTTCTTTATTTTGATCAAATGCTTAAAACATCAACATTCATCAAGATTATTCAATATCAATGGTGGTATTGTGTTTTATGCTATATTAAAAATCAGGTTGTTTAAAGCTCAAATATTGTTGGAAATCTAATGCAAATAATGAAAACAAAATAAATGTAGCTATGCCACATTATACATCCATACACACCACCCAATAATACATAAGTCATACATCCATAATGAATATGCTAAATAAATTAAAACATGCTAGTGTAAATCAAAATTTGATAAAAATAACTAGTGCGACCATATATCCCTACATCTATCAATCATATATCAATCCATGCCAAATATTAACATAGTCCATCAATGTCCAATATCCATAGTACAAAGTCTCACAAAAGGGTACATCTCCATATATGTATATATTGATGAATCTATCTATGAAAATATCCCCTATATCTATGTCTCTTATTGTCCCTTAAACAGAGTGTCTAGTCTTAGGAATAACACTCCATGTCATGGTGTGCCTCATGAAGGACCCATCACATGTTTTACCTATCCCACTAACGTCTCTAACTCCATTAGCTTAACATATCTATTAGATGTTGATCATCTAACTGAGTACTCTCTAAAATATGGTGCCCTTTGGGCTCATGGTAAAACCTCCTCATATATGCTCCTATAGTATGTGGCATTCTCCATGACCCTCATAACTCTATATAAATTATATATCTACTCCTCTTTAGATAATAACACTCTAGCTTCTATAATATTAGTCTGAGATGTGTCCCTCTCCTACCTAAAATGTTGTGTTAGTGTTGTATAATATAGAGTCTAGGTCCCTACATCATGTGTAATAAATCATGTAGCCATGATATCCCCATCCATCACATCTATAATACCCTATAGCATATCCACATCAGACTATAATTATCTGATCTCTATAGTCTGATCCTATCTACCATATACTCCACCTTGTAACCTAGCCACTCCATGGTGCAATCCATCTATCTCTCTATCTTGGGCCCAAATCTCCTCTCAAAGTTTTTCAATAAGTGTGTATTCCTTTATAGATCTTAGAGCATGTGAATACCTATCCATATCTCCTCTCCCCACCTAGGCATCATGTGCTCCTCTTATAGTAGTATCTCATCCTACATCATCATCCTCAGTCTCCACCTCTACCACTAGAGTATCTCCTCCAACCCTCTGCTTTATATCAACATCTATGTCAACCCCTACCTTGTAAAAAAAATCAAAATCCTCCACATATATGATCTATACATCATAAAGTTGGCCATATTCTATAGCACATCCTCTACCTCATACTCATGGTCATGATCATCCTTTATCTCATATAATAACCTTCCTAATCTAGGATCCCAAACTTATACCTCATAGTTGTCTATTGAGGATATACACCAACCTTTGCCTCCATGTCCATGGTGGTACATATGAAATAGTAAATCTTAATTGTCTCTATCAAGCCCACCAATCTACATACCCATCAACAAATCACATGCCAATGACATATCTCTAATTTCTCCATCTAAATATCTGTAACTATGTCCAACTATGATTAGTGATGGATGGTTCAATGGTCATACCCCACTGTGGTCTCTCCCTCATAGAATGTAAAAATATATGTGGGTAATCTGGTATATGCTACCTCACACCAAAAAGTATCATCACCTTATCTAGGCATTAATATATTATAGTATAAACATGCCTCCTAATGATTTAATAAGGGGTCATCATGTAGTCCATGTGAAGATCCTCATGTGGCCACTAAAACACAGTCTCCCTATAATGTATGTAGGTGATTTGATCATCACTTACCTCATCAATCACCCTCCAATAAAAATCTATATCTCCCAAATGTATTCTTTGTGTCTTGATAATCACATGCCATCCATATTCTAATGGCTCATCATCTAACCATGTGCTCATATATCTATTTGTGCTCTCTATCATAATATACTCCCAGTACTAGACCTATATTAATGTAGATGGCCCAATCTATATTTGACCTAAATATAAAAAATGATGTAAATCATGGTATAAGTGTGCTAACATACATGAACCCCATGTGAATCTCTCTCCCATATCTATCATGTTTCTAATTATATGTACTAGACTATTTTAATGAATTTATAGATTATTATGAGAAAGAGGGAAAAGAAGAAACTAAATATGGGTATGGGTGAAAAAATTTATTGATTGTACATGCATTGAAATTAGAATATTTTGAAGATCTCCTCTTTGGCTTGGGAAGATGACCTATAGATAAGAAATCACTAAAGCAAACTTTTTTGTTAGATAAATAGTTGGGTGGATTTCCTAGCAATAGCTATATCTTGGAAGTGATAGCTTCCTTAGTAGCTATCAATCCACACATTTTAAACAATTAAGTTCATCAAAAAAATATGGAAGTACTTTCATCAATGAATCAAAATGTACTAAAATTAAATACAAGACTGCTTATTAAGAAATATGTTAGAAATGATTAAATTAGTGACAACCTAGTTAATACTAGTGCTAGAGGGTTGGGGTATGATTTAGAAAATATGAAATGGGTCTGTGAAAAAGCAAGAACTTAGAGAATTAGGTTTGATTAGGTGTAGGTAGGTGAAATTATCTTTCTAGTTTTGGATGCCATAGTGACCATCAGTGGTTAGGATGACCATCGATGGTTAAGGTTACTACTATTGGTCAAGGTTACCATTAATGATTAGACAAACTATCAATAGTTGAGTCAACCATCGATGGTTATTTTGTGAGGATCTAGGTTGATAATTTTGGCTAATATATGATATATAGGAGATGGATTTCAAGAGTTAAGACTTAGGTTGCTTTCAAAATGGAAATAAAGTAAATGAATACTAAGAAACAAGTACTTATCTTACCAGAAATTAGTTAGGTGGTGGGTTGAGGTATTTGATATATTGGTGGAATATATCTTGATTTTGATAGAGTAATGGTACCTAAAAGCTTGGTGGAGGGGTAGAATAAAATTGTTTCTCTGATATGATTATGGGATTGCTGATGGAAATTTGAACTGCATGAAAGAAATTCCTAGATGCATAAAGCTCTTGAAAACAATTATAGATGGATTCCACCTACCATCTCCTCTCTTATTACAGGCAAAATTAAGAGGTAGAAGTGAAGGTTAAATTGGGTTGTCTAATTATAAATTTTCCATGCAAAGGCTCACAATAAGATTTGGATAAGTTACAATTAGAAAATAAAAGTGGGTAGTTTGCATGATTTTGGATAGGGAGGTGTACCTTGGTTGGTGACAATCAAGGTGACCATCGATGGTCATCCTAACCATTGATGGTTGAGTGATAAAAGGTAAAAAGGGATAAAAGGCTAGGTTGAGCTAGTTGAGCCAAACTAACTGTGGGTTAGCTCCATCAAGGGTAGAAGGGTTAAATGGTCCCAAAGGGGTCCTAAGTGGTCTAGGGGTGTTTTTGAAATTTAGAATCATAGTGTGTGTATTTTTGGTTTCTAAATTTTACCCCTTTTTTTTAGGTGGCTTTGAATCAACAAGATACAAAATAAAAATTGATGGTAAAATATCTAGTTACTTGCCTTGAGTATAGGAGGTGTTCACCCTCAAATTGGGAGGTGTTGAGGTGAAAACCAAATTAAGTGTGGGTTTGATAAGTAGTATATGGTTGGTCACAAGGTGGGTGACAAGAGGATTAGGCATTTAAAATGCAAAATTACACATAAAATATGACTGAGTGTGATAGTCAATATCATTCAAAGACTAGGTTAACATAGTTGAGTCAATAAAGGTTAGTGCTAGAAAGACAAGTGACCAATGTACCAAATGACTATATTTAGGCATGGAAGTTGGGTACACCTATTATTCTCCTAGATAGGGTCAGTGTGTCTAATGGGTATTCAAGGTAGGAAGTGCTCCTATGAAAAACACAAATGGGTCAAGTGTCATGAGTATCAGAGGTATGAAGTGATCCTAAAAGATACAAGTGGTGGTAGGTAAGTGCAAGGTGGAATAAATTCAAATGGGTCAACATGGAAATTTTTTTGTTATGATCAAGGGACTAGGAAAAACAAGTGTCACAAAAAACATGCCAATTGGGCCAAAAATGGCCAATGACGAGGTGATGAGGTGGTCAGGGTGGGTGAAATTTGTTGGGTTGTGCTAAGAGGGGTTTTCCTAAGGTAGAAGTGAGAAAATGGGGTACCTGACCATTGATGGTCAGGGCTACCAAGGGTGATCTTTGATGGTCATTATGATCATCAATGGTTAGGGTGGAAACCCTAAAAAACCATGGGGTAAAAGTGAAAATAGAATCACTTTTCATTCATTTATTTGTGTGTTTTGAATTTGTGCCCATGTTTCTAAGCATTTTAGTGTGTTGTTATGAGAGAGTGCACTAATAATTTGGTTTATTTTGTGGTTGGTGATTGGTTGGAGGTGTGTTTTTAAGGTGATTTCTTAGGACTAAGATGTAGGGACCACATGGATGTGGGCAAGGATGAGTGGATCTATGGATGACTCCATGATGGAGGTCATGATATGAGGTAGGAAATGCTTTGTATTTGATAACTTATCTTGATTTATGTAATTTAATTAGGTTGGGAATCAAGGGAGGGTAAAATGGGTAGTTTTTGATAAGTATGCCCTAGGTAGGGTTTGGGTAGGTTATAGGTGAAACTATAATTAAATGTGGGAATTGGTAGGGGTAGATAGGAAAAATGGGTTGGATAAGGGATTTAGGTAGAAATTTGGTTATTTTTCATGTAATTGAGGTAGTTTAGAGGTGGGATAGGGTTTGGGAATTTTGGCCATTGAATTCCCATAGTAACCATTGATGGTTAGGGCTAACCATTGATGGTTAACACCCTAGAAAACATGGATGCTTAATCATCAGTGATCACCATGATCATTAGTGGTTGTTTAGGTTAAGGAGAAATTTTAAATACTAAGGAAATATGTTTCTTATTTGGTAAGGCTTGCATTATATATAGTCACTTAGCAGGCATGGGGTAGATGTCTAAGGGTAATAAGAGAATAGGCCAGGTGTTTACAATGGTTGAAGGGGTGAGGGGTAGATAAAATGCAAAATAGAAGTTGGGTTAGTGTAATTACCAAGTAAGAATGACATGTTGACAAAGGGTTAAAGTGCCAAACATAAACTAGGATAGGATGGTTGAAAATGCTTGGGTTGGGGTCCAAATTAGGAATGAGGTTAAGGTGTGTGTTAGGTATCAGGTTGATAGGCTAAGGTAGGTATCCAAAATTTTGGTAGGTTAGGGTTGTGAGAGGTGAGGTGGTTTAAGTTTGGTGTGGGTTAGGATATGATAGGTTGATTTAGGTTAGTGTAGGTTGGTAAAGATATAGATTTAGAAATGAACAATGATAACATGCAATAACCATGATTTTTTAGGCATGAGAGAAGATTTGGATGAGGGATCGAGTCCCTAATATCTTTGTAGATATTTAGCAGGGGATGACCCAAGTCGATTGGGTCCATATGGATGAGGTGGGGTTGGGAACTATGAGGCACTACTAGCATGTGTCTTAGGATGAATATATGGTCATATCACTCATCTAGAGATGGGATCTTGCTATGAGCACCTTCTTTATTTTGATTGGTGAGATGACCATTATTCTTGAGGATGTGCATATAATCACCTAACTTCCACTATGTGGTGATCCAATCTACCATATCAAGCATAAGGATTGAGATGATCACATTGAGATCTTATATGTAGATGAGAATGATCAAGTCAGATGGAATGTTAGGGTTTTTAGGTATATGATATTATATCATAGGTCTCCATTTGAGAGGAGACTCATGATCATGCTTATGATTGTTGTGACCTACTTTAGGCTTCCCAACTTGAGTATTGAGAGATTTCCTTATTTACTAGCAGGGGTTATGGATGAGATACTACTAGGTTAGATAGTATTTAGTTGGGTTCATATCTTACTTGTACATATATTAAAGGAAATATGGGGCTTTAGGTCCCATAACATATATGGCATTAATGTTAGCCTAGTCTTACATTCATAGGCCTATGAGCATATTCAAGTGATGAGACCAGTGGAATTACCATGGGAGGGCTACACATAGATTGAATTCCCCATTAGCTTCATGTGATATAGGGGTGATTTTGCTACATCAGTTGTAGGAAGTGGTACTCATGATGTGGATTGGTTTAGGGGTGCACTAAGTGCATTAGTGGTTGGAGATATCACCTAGAGGCTATACATCTAGTTTATGATATGGCCAGGGTATAGGAGGTAGACACTATCCCTCTAGAGCTATAGATGGATACTTGGTAGGTGAGATGGAGAGGTGAAGCTA
This sequence comes from Torreya grandis, assembly GCA_037957365.1. NCBI lineage: Eukaryota > Viridiplantae > Streptophyta > Pinopsida > Cupressales > Taxaceae > Torreya > Torreya grandis. The sequence continues at coordinate 25,287 of JARHVA010004326.1, read as the reverse complement.
ATTCCATTTGATAGGGTATGCTAATAGTTTAGCCTGGTATAGGGTATCCTAAGCCCATTCCCTAGGTATAGGAGAGAGGATTCATAGATCATTTATAGTGATAGATGATGTCAAGTTTGTGTATGGGTACATTACATGGTATCAACCCATATACATACTTGTAGGCATTGGTGGAACTGATGGAGGTTCAAGGCTGATGGTCATGGATCTAGTTGGTCATGATAGATAGGCAGGGGTGACTTTGTTCATTATATAGGGATAGGTATAGGTATTACATGGACAAGTGGCCATGTTATAGGGCCAAATTTTGACATTATATGGTCAAGTTATAACCTTGTATGATCAACTTACTATTATCATAGGTGAGAGGGATTAGGCCAGGACCTCTCTAGGCTTGGTGACTCAGGAGAGGGTTATCTAAGGTATAAAGGAGGAGTAGTAGTAAGATAGGAAATACCACTTATATTTACACCCACAACATAATACCTAGCTATAGTGGAGGAACTATGGTACTATGAGGCTATTATCTAGGTATAGTCTTTGAATTAGCTCTGATGGGGTGAGTGCATGGCCAGTTTGGTAGGTGGATCTAGCTTAGTGACACTAGGGTAGTGGGTAGCATCTGTATCTAGATAGATAGGGATGGGTGGTGGATTGGTAGGTACAATAGGTGGATAGGCACTAGGATCCAATGGTGTTCCAAAAGGTAGTGGTGCCTCTAGGGTATAGATATAACTAGATATATATGACTTTTAAATATAATTTTGATTCTGACCTACAAGCTAATGTGGTAAGATATACATTTTAGAGAGAGAGATATGTTTATCTACTTTGTACACTTTATGCTATGGATACCTAACTCATGGGATTATATATGTGATCATATTTATGCTCATGTTCATGGTGTAAGATTTGATGTTGATGTTTATTGCTTATGATGGGTGTAATGAAATTACTTCAATAATAAAGTATAATAGCATAATTAGATCCAAATATGAATAAAATATATCCAAATATATGATAATAGATAAGCCACTTCGAGGGGGAAACCTCCACAAGATTTAATAAGAGTAGAATTCACAATATGATGCTAAATAATTACCCACTACCTCCTATATATAGTCTATTTAGGCCATGGTTACTCCATAGGCTGACCTACTAACCAAATGAATGTATAGATAAATGTGAAATAACATCAAAAATGGATAAGTAAGCCACAAGTCAGCTATTCATATCATCATACATGTGATAGGTTAGGGCCGTAACATGCCCTTCCCCTTCAAACCAACATTGTCCTCAACATTAAACAACTCTGGATGTTGTTGTAGAAAATCTTCAGCTTCCCAAGTTGTATCTTCACTACTCATATTCTTCCACTTGATCATATATTCCCTAATCTCTCTGGTTCTCAACCTCTTAGTACGTGTTTGGAGGATCTTCTCTGGTTCCAAAATGACTCATCCTTCTTCATCTAGTTTTGGGAGTTCCATCTGGGCTGAAAAAATCTATCCAATGACCTTCTTCAAACATGAAACATGACAAACTGGGTGTATGCAAGATGAATGAGGTAACTCAAGATTATAAGCCACACTTCCAATTTTCTACAGAACCTGATAAGGGCCATAATACTTAAGAGCAACTTTGTTGTCTTTTTTTTGTTGCTTCAAGGAAATCTAATTATAAGGATAAAAATGTATAAATACCCAGTCACCCACCTCAAAATTTCACTCACTATAATGTTGATCTTCTTGTTTCTTCATTCTATTTTGTGTCAAGGCCAAATTCTCTCTCAAACTAACCAAAACCTCTTGTTGATGTTGAATGTTCTCCTCCACACTTTGAACCTTGGTTTGCACATTTAATGAAGAAGTGATGGAAGGTGGATGGTAACCATATATTGATAGAAATGGAGACATTTAGAAGAGGTATGGAAAGATGTGTTATGCCACCATTCTACAAGTGGTATCCATTTAACCCAATGTTCCTATTTATCTGATACAAAATAATAGAGATACCCCTCTAAACATTTTTTAACCACTTCTATTTGTCTATCAGATTGGGGGTGGTAAGATGAGCTATGAGCTAGCTGAGTATCCAAATAGGAAAATATCTCAATCTAGAAATTATTAGTGAAAATAGGATCATGATCACTTACAATTATTTTTGGGGTTCCATGTAATTTTAGAAATGCGTCTAGAAAAATAGCTGCTACTATACTTACTAAAAATGGGTGTGAGAGAACAAAAAAATAGGCATATTTTGTAAGCCTATCCACAATGACCAAGATAACATTCTTACCTTCAGAACAAGGCAACCCTATGATGAAATCCATGGAAACCTCCTCCCACCTTTGACTAGGAATTGATAATGGTTGTAACAGACCTGGGGTCTTAACTATCTCACCTTTATTCTATTGGCATATCAAGCATTTTGCCACAAAATTTTTTACATATCCCTTGAGTCCTTCCCAAAATAATTCTTTGTTAATTCTGTAATATGTTTTTGAGAACCTTGAGTGTCCCCCAATTGGAGATGCATGCAACTCCACAAGAATCTTATACCATAAGACATTATCTTTCCAATCAAATTTGTCTGAGGCTAGATTACTTTGCTAGAGATTTTGAACCAAAACCTATGTATCCTTGTCCTACTCCCATTCTAATCTAGCTTCATCCACCCAATCTACTTACAATATGGATATTGCACAAAGTAATGCTTCTATGGATGTGTCTCATCTGGATAGTGCATCTGCTACTAAATTATCTTTACCTTTCTTATAGATGATTTAAAAATCATAACCCAATATTTTGGTTACCCACTTTTGTTGTTCCTCAGATGATAATCTTTGCTCCAAAAAGTATTTGAGACTATCATGATCAGTTTTCACCTTAAAGTGTCTACCCATCAGATAGGGCCTCCATTGTTTAACTGCATGAAGAATAGCCATCATTTCTTTCTCATAAGTAGGTTTTTTAGATTCTTACCTTTGAATTGATGACTCTCAAATGTAATGGGTCTTATTTCCTACATTAGTACCACTCCTAACCTAGATCTAGAAGCATCACATTCAACAATGAATGTATTTGAAAACTCTAGAGGAGCCAAAACTAGAGTGGTGCACATAGCTACTTTTAGTTTCTCAAATGATTTAGTGGTGGAATCATTCCAATGGAAGGCATCCTTCTTTAGCAATGCAGTGAGTGGAGCTGCTATGTTACCATAACCTTTCATAAATCTTCAGTAGTAACCTGTTATTCCTCAAAACCCTCTGAGGTTTTTGAAAGTTTTTGGCATGGGCCATTCTATCATATATTTGATCTTCTAGGGATCAACTTTGACACCTTCATAGGAAACAATTAGACCTAGGTACTTTACTTCTTGTACTCCAAAAGCACATTTGGATGGCTTTGCATAAAGCTGATGCTTCTCCAAAACTATCAACACCTATTTCACATGTTGCAAATGTGCTTCCCATGTCTGACTATAAATCAATATCTCTTCAAAGAAAACCAACACAAACTTCCTTAAAAAAGTCCTAAAAATAGTGATCATCAAGCTTTGAAAAGTAGATGGTGCATTTGTAAGACCAAAGGGCATTACCAAAAAATCATAATGGCCCTCATGTATTATAAAAGTAGTTTTATGAACATTGCCATCCTTGATTCTAATTTGATGGTACCCTAAGCAAAGGTCTAATTTTGTGAAATAATTATCACCATGCAACTCATCAATTAAATCATCAATTATGGGAATAGGAAACTTATCTTTGATGGTGTACTTGTTGAGTTCCCTATAATCTAGGCACATCCTCCATGTGTCATCCTTCTTTCACACCATGACCACTGGTGATGAATATGCACTTTGGCTATGCCTGATGATCCCTACCTCAAGCATCTCATAAACCATTTTTTTGATTTCACTAATTTGTGCATATGGATATCTATATGGTCTAATATTGATGGTTGATTCCCTAGAAGTAGTTGAATGGCATGATCATGTTCTCTTTTTGGTGGTAGTCCTTTTGGCATGGCCCCAAAAATAGATGGGTGGTCATCAAGAGTCATCTATAGATCAGGATGTGTAGATGCGTGTATGAGTTTAACTTCTATGGAACATAATCATGTAATTATTCCCTCTACCCCCTTTTTTAGTATCTTGGTCATTTGATGTGAACTAACAAATTGTGGAGATTTTGCTTGTAATCCATGTAGTTTAATTTTCATACATTCAAAATGAAAGCGCATGAATATTTCTTGGAAGATCATCTCAATGGTACCCAAGGTTGTGAGCCATTAGACTCCCAAAACAATGTCTATGTTACCCATGGGAATATCAAACATAGGAGAATCTAGATTGTACTCACCCATAGCAAGCTTAATACTATGGTATTTGCCTGGATAATTAATTATACCACCATCTACAATCATGACTTGAAATTTTGGTGCTAGGTAGATGAAACAGTTCAATCAAGTGGACAACTTATGGTTGATAAAGTTATGTGTGCTTCCTAAATCAATCAACACTATCACCTTCTATTTCTTGAGGAAACCCACCACCTTAAGAGTTTGTGGAGTGTTAATACCTACAAGTGCATGACAAGAGATTATAGGTTGGGAATTTTTAGGTACCTCCTCTATCTCTTCCTCATCATCATTGGAGGCATCATCTTCTTCTTCATCTTCATTGGATCCCTCAATGTAGAATAACTTCTTCTTAGCACATCTATGTCCTTTGCTCCACTTCCTATCACAACTAAAACATAATCCTTTTGTACGCTTCTCTTCAATTTTTTGTGGGGTCAATTTGGTAGGTGGAGGAAATGTTGGTGTCGACAAGTTATGATATTTAAAGTGGGTGAATGGCTTCTTATTATTGGATATGAATTTTTCCTCAGCTCTGTGTGTAATGATAATATAATCAGAAATCTTAAGTGGATTAAACATGTGTACCTCATGTTGGATGTGGTCCTTGAGTTCACCCAAAAATAGGTCATTCAAGTTCTCAAAAATTATCTCCACATGTAAGGATAGGTTTTGAAAATGATGAATATAATCCTTGATAGAGCTAGTCTATCACAATTTTTCCAGTTGGCTGAAGTAATTCTTTGTCACACTATTGCCATAGTGTAATTGAAGCTCCTCTATAAAAACTGACCAAGTGACATTGAGAGTCATCTTTTTCTTTTGAGCACACAACCATCGATACAAAATGAATTAATTAGGTTCAAGATACAAGGATGCCATGGTAACCTTCTATCCACTTGGGATCTGATGTAGATCAAAAAATTCTCCATTTAGTTGATCTAATTGAGTGGATATTTTCCATCAAATTTGTGCATATCCACCTTTGGTAACAGGCACCTGTATGGCACTGTAGTTAGATTTGAAGTAGATTGGTTGGGATAACCACCATAGTGGGGCTATGCAATATCATTATCTAGATTATTTGACTAATTATTCTTCAAATCCACTATGATATCTACCAAACTATCTTATATGGATTTCATATTAGATTGTATGCCTTGCACACTATAGTCAAGCTGGCTCAATTTATGATCTATGTCAAAGAACCCTGGTACAAAGGATCTAGTACATCCCCCTTCTAACTCCATATTTTCCTTATTAGGAGTTTTACCTGGAGTTTCAACACCCTTTCCTTGGCCCTGAGTTTGTGGACCTGTCATAAAAGGGCTTTACGATGTCGACCCTGATTAGCACTTTTGACCCAACTTTGATCAATCAATTTTGGAATTATATCAGCCTAAAATTAAAACATACAAATAACAAACCCTATCCAAATTTTTTTAAGCTTTCCAAAAATTTAAATAACTTATAAAAATTCTTTGAGTTGCACACTATAAAGCAATTTTATGAAAACCCCTAAAATGGAGATAACTTTTGTAAAATAGATCCAAATGATCTGAAATTTTAATGAAATATTAAATTAAATATTTCTCACCTCCAATAAAATAATTTTAGATAAATTTTCAACCATTTTATATATATAGACAAATTTATAAAAATCAGGGTTTCACCCACAAGATTGCCCAAATCACAGCTCTGATACCACTTATAATGAAAATTACTTCAAGAATAAAGTATAATATCAGAATTAGATCCAAATATGACTAAAATATATCCAAATATATGATAATAGATAAGCCACTTTGATGCAGAAACATCCACAAGCTTCAATAAGAGCAGAATTCACAATATGATGCTAAACAATTACCCACTACCTCCTATATATAGTCTATCTAGGCCATTGTTACTCCATAGGCCAACCTAATAACTAGATGAATGCATAGAGAAATGTGAAATATCATCAAAGAGTGATAATTAAGCCACAATTCATCTATTCCTATCCTCATACATGCAATAGGTTAGGGCCGTAGCAATGGGATGTTTATATGTAATCATAGATTATGCCTATGTTATGGATGCTTAGATTAGGCATGATATGGTTTGGATTTATGGTTATGATTATGACATGCTAAATCATAATGTGTATATACTACATTTTTAGACTTTATACATGTGTTGGAACATGGTTGATTGTTTAAATGCTTATAGATGTTATGATATTATGATTTGATTATGCTTGTGGTTACTCATGAATATCATCATACTTATTGTTATGATTTGGTTATCATTATCGTTATACTTATGATTATGAATTATTGTTAATTTAATCTAAAGAAAAACACATAAGGGAAATGAACTGACAACACTAGATGAGTGACTTAAATAATCTCATCAAGAGACAAATGTCACAATAAAAATATCAATTAGTCATGATAAGGTAGGAAGAGGGAAGATGTTTCTTCATTGACCAAGAATAAAACAAAACTAAAGTTAGATTGACTTAAATAACATAAGCCCTTTGAATGTGTTGCATGAGCATTCATTAGTTGGTTAGGAAGGTGTATTTACCACATAATGTCAAGTAAGCTCAAGAATCCCTTGCACATATTGTAAAGGGGAGATGGGTGAAAATAGAATCCTATTATGAAACTATCATGCCTCCACCGTAGGTGTCCATAGAACCAAGGTAAATGAGCCTATGCCAAAGTGTGTAGACTAATCAATGTAGGAAGTCTACTTATGATAAATTATTATGGCTTTCACATTAGTGTGTCACTTGAGAGCTGATTACGGCTTTCACAATTATTTTTCTTTTGTTGTGATTGTAATAATGGGTCTTTTTCTAATTATTGTCTATGGGAATCTAATCAATGCAGGAAGATTTCAAGAAATTATTATGCTTTTGACAAATTCTTACTCATCCATCCTTTGAGGGAGTGGTCCAAGTTTATGTTTTTTGTTTAATGCTTTTGATAGTTGTCCTTTGAGGTAGTAGTCCACCTCATATTTTGGTGGTTTCAAATAGATTTTCAATAACTATCCTTTAAGGGAGTAGTATGTGAATGATGGGAATGAACCATGATTGATAGTGATATAAATTTTGTTACTTTCCTTTTTGATCTTGCTTGACATACGCTTGCTTAGGTAGACTTAGTGGTTCACCTTTAGTTAGGCAAAAATCACAAGAAGGTTGATTAGGTGTGAAATGGTTCAGGTGACAAAAATCATGGGAATACATCCTATGAAGGTGTGGAAAGTACCATGAGAACCATGCCATGGGTACAGGTGTGATACCCATTTTTAAAGATAAATATATGTTGGTGATAGTTAGTCACATGATTAAATTTTAATTAGTTGCCCTTGAGATAGGGAGATGGAATGTGGGTGGATAGTAAGGGTGAGCTTAGGCTAGACAAAAAGGTGAACATGATCTTTCTCAACAAAAGAATGAACATAGATATAAATTATTAATGAGATCAGGTTCTAGGTGTCCTTCGAGAGAAGACAATTGATAAGCTCTTGATTCATACTTATGGGTTATGATATAAGGTCCAAACCAATTGAAATAAAACTTGCACCACTTACTTTTATCCATATTAGTGACATGTTGATTTTCCTTTAGAATGAGATCTCTGATATTGAATTCTCACACTTTAAGGCATTTTTTATAGGTATGTTTGATATGATCTTGATACACATGAATATGGGTAAGGGTTGTTAGATAATTCTCATCGAGTAGCTTTAGTTAGGCTAGATGGTGTTAATGATAATCATCCTTTAAAATAAACTCTTACAAAGATATGAAAAGAGAGGGGATTTGGAATTCAAGAGGCAAGATAACATCTACTATAAATACAAGAGAAAAGGGGGTGGAACCTATAAGGGTTTGAATTCTAGTATGATATTCCCATAAGGTGAAGGGGATGTGCAAATACTAATCCCAACTAGATATATTGATGATTTTAGTTAGCATTTTATTAAGAGTTTTGTTAGAGGTTCTACCTTTCCATTCACTTGAGGGTAATAGGGCAAAGAAAAACTTATCTTAATGTTAAAAGAATCACATAGACCTTAGACTTTCTTGTTCTTAAAATATTTACCATTATCGATAATAATCTTATGAGGAAACTAAAGTGGCAGATGATATGATAGTTGATAAAGTTGATCATCTTATCCACTTTGGTTGAGACTAAGGGAATATCCTCTACCCACTTGGCAAAATTATCAATTGTGGTAATGATAAAATAGTGTTTCTATAAGGAATGAGGGTTGATTTAAATAATAAGGTCTAAACCCCAGTGTAAGAAGGGCCTGACATTAGTAGAGACTCAAAAGCTATGGCTAGGTGTGTGATGCAAATTAGAGTGTTGTTGGTACTTAACACACTTTTTTACATAATCATAATAGTCTTGGTTAAGGGTAGGTCAATAATAGTTGATATGGAAGATACACTTAGCTACAATAAGGCTACTAAAGTGACCCCCATAGATACCATCATGCATTTCCTTGATAGTATGAGAGGCTTCATGAATACGTAGGAAACAAAAGAGGAGGATATAAAATCCAAATTTATAAAGAATTACTCCCATAATGGTATAGTGTGATGTACTCTAAATAAATGGTCTTGAGCATTCCTAGAGAGGCTAGAAGGAACTATGCCAAGGTTAAGATAGTCAAAGGTTTGTTTATACCAAAGGTCATCTTGGGTCACATTGAAAATGGTGAGAGAATCTAGTTTGACATAAGATGGTTAGGTAAGTCTGTGGATAATGATAGACATCTTAGAATATAAGGGTGTGGATAGTATTTATGAGGCAAGGGATGCCATAGTGTGAACAAACCTATTAGTAGATTTTGGGGTTGACTAAATGTGTTAGTGTTCAAATGATGCTAAGAGTTTATCAACTAGTTGCTTGTTATACTACAAAACATCATTTTTACACTAGTAGGAGCCATTGATTTGATTGACCACAAGTTAGGAATCACCAAAGATATTGATTATTTTGACTCCTAGGGCTAAGGAAGTATGAAGGCCTATTATTAGGGATTCATATCCAACCATATTGTTGGTACATTCAAAATAAATCTTGAAGAATAAGGGAAGAGGTTCACCATCAAAGGGGATAATGATGATACAATATCCCTCACCACATTAACAGTTTGACCCATAAAAGAACATGGTGACTTGATAGGTGAAATCTATTTGAGATAGGGCTATAATGGAATCATTAGGAAACTCAAGGGGAGGAGGTAGGCTATTTTCTAAAAGTGATTTGGTCAATTTGTCTATAATAACTTGCCCTTTAATTGAATTCTTCTAAAGGAACTCAAGGTCAAACTTTACTAAGAACATGATCCACTTGACCATATGCTAGATTTGGTATGGATTGGAGTGAATGTACTTGAGTAGGTCATTATTGGTAATGATATAAGTTTTATGGCTAAGAAGGTAGTGGCAAATCTTGGTAGCCACAAAGCTTAAAGCTAAGAAAAGTTTCTTAGTATGGGTATATTGAGTCTCATACTCTACAAGCATGTGGCTAATGTAGTATACAGATTTCTCTCTGATTTGTTCATATCGATGAGCTAACATTGCCCTTAGGGAATGGTCAATTATGGAGATATATAGGTAGAAAGTTTGGTCATACTTGGGAAGGGTGAGGATAGGTGTTCACAAAAGGTACATTTTGAGAGAATCAAAAGCTTTTTGATAGTCACCATTCCACTTGAAAGACACATCCTTCTTTAGGATGTGGTGGAATGGTTGACATCGATCTAAAAGATGGGAGATAAAATGACAAATAGATTGTAGTTTCCCCTATAAGATACAAAGTTGCTTAAGGTTGGTGGGATGAAGAACATTGAGGATGGATTTGATCTTGGTGGGATTATCTTCGATTTTATGAAGGGATACAATAAAGCCAAGAATTTTTCCTGATAAGACTCAAAAAATGCATTTTTGGGGGTCAAGGTAGACATGGTAATGGATAATTAATTCAAAGATGATCTTAAGAATGACCAAGTGATATTTTTGGAGTTAATATATTTTTTGAGAAGGTCACCCATATAGTCCTTGATAATCTTATGGATAAGGTCATGGACGATATAAGTCATGGAACATTGGTAGGTTACACCAACATTCTTTAACCCAAAAGGTATTAATTTATAGTAAAACATCCCCCATGGGGTGGTAAAGGTAGTTTTATGCTGATCTTCAAGAGTGATTAATATTTGATTGTAACCTAATAATCCATCCATGAGGGATAGCAATTCATGTCTAGTTGTAAGATCAATAATTTTTTCAATGCTGGGTAGAGGAAAGTCATCTTTAGGGAAGGTGAGGTTGAGATCATGAAATTCTACACAAATGTGTAGTCCCCCTATGGTTTTGGTGATAAGTACAACATTTGAGACCCATTAGGGGCAGCTAATAGGTTGAATAAAGTTGAAAGATAGAATACGTTGAAGCTCTTCTTTGACCAAAAGGGATGTGGAAGGATGCATATGTTAAATCTTCTATTTGATAGGTTTGGCATCATGATGAGTTACTATGTTATGAGTATTAATCGGGGGTCAATTCTGGGCATATCACTATAATACCAAGCAAAGGCTATGTTGTGGTATTGGAGGAAGGATAGGAAGTCTCTAAGTTCCTTAGTATTGAATGATTGGACAATTTTAACAATGTGAGGGTTATCCAGTGTACCCAAGTTGATATTCGTGGTGGATTGATTCAACATGGTCAAGGTCTTGGGAGGAAGGGATTTGTGGATTGAAGAATATGGGGCACCAAGATAGGTGAGAATATAATTATCATCCTGACACTGAATAGTTTTAATGGTAGGAGAGTCTTATCCTATCATCTCAAGATGGGTCAAAAGGATGGTAATGGTTTCCCCCTCCTTATGATAAGTTAGAGGTCTAAAGCTGATCATGTTGATGAAAAAAAAGTTAGGTGGGATGAGGTCATCATACTTATACATAAATGGAGGGGAGGTCAGTGAGGAAGGGATATCCTCAAAAATGTTAGTGGTGGGTTATTTGTCTTTATTCTTATTAAGCGTGATGAAACCAAGTATATGATTCTCGTGTGGCTTCCTAGTTTTGATGGTGACCAATTCATGTGGGCCATGTTCATATTTCCCAAGAATAAAGCCTTTCCAAGCACACTAATGAAGGTATGTCTTGGAAAATTTTAGTTTATATAAGTAAGAGAAAATAGTGATGAATGGTTAATGTGATAGAGAGGTGGTAGGAACATCAATGGATTTATTGAGTCCCCCATAGACAAAATGGTTTGACAGTGGGAAGTTCCAAAGGGAATGATATTTATAATATTGGGGTCATATCCTAATTGGTTGGTAATTTTCCCATACTCATGAAGAGTAGGGAAAGTGTCAAGTGCTAAAAGGTGATATTCCCTGAGTGAAAGATGATGGAACATGGATTCCAAAGGGTCTATGGTAGGGATTTGGTGTGAAGGTATAGAGGAACTAGTTGATGCCTCATTAGTGGAAGGGGATATGATATCCACTTTGGTGGTTGAAGGTTGGGTTTTAGATATTGAAGGTGTGTTGGATGGGGGTATGATGACATCATTGGGGTGATAGGTCATGTTACATATTGAAAAGGACTAGGGTCAACCTAGATGGTGATGACCTAACCTTCATGCTCAAATGTAATTTAATGGTGGAGGGTAGAGGGAACATAACCCATGGAGTGAATCCAAGGTCATCCCAATAAGATGTATTGTAATTCACCTTCTACAACATAGAAAAGTTTAGGGAGCATACAGGGTCCTAAATAGATATGAAAGATAATAGTTCCCAAGGTAGTGGCCATGGTATCATTGAAGGAATGAAGGACAACCAAGTATTTGGACATAACATTGTCTAGCAGGTTGAGTTGGTTGTAGGCATGAGAGGATATGATGTTTATGCTAGCTCCCCCATCAATCATGACCTATTTGATGTAGGTTTAGTTGATGTAGGTAGTGATAAAGAGAGGATGATCTAGGTCCTTAAGATGGATGGAGGGTATTTATGAATCCATAAAGGTAACAAGGTTGGAAATCTAAAGATTACTGATAAAGGAAGCTAGAGGTTCGGGTTCCATAGGTTAGACTTTAATGGATTACAAAGCCTTTATTAATACTTAGTGGTGGTGGGGAGAGGTAGATATTAACTCATAAAAGCTCATCTTGGTTGAGGTCTGATGAAGTTGTTTGAGGATAACTCTCCTAATGGATTTTGAGGGGTTAGTTTAGGAGGTACCTAAGATAGACACCTTGAGTTTGGTCAAAGATGGAGATGGTTGGGTGTAGGTTGGTTAGGATTTTGAAGAGGGGTATGTCTAGGGAATGGACACCTTAGCCTTCCCCTTATCCTTACACTATGATATTATGACCATATTGATAGTATGGATAGAAGGAGAGGTTAAGCTATAGGATTGGTCAGATTCATCTTCACTCTAAGGTGAGAGTGGAGGAGTGGGTGAGTGTTGGGTAGGTATGGTGGGTGGTTGGATTGATATGGGGCTCATAAGAGGTTTGTCTATTAACATATCATCCTCATCATAAATCCAATGGATGATGGTTTGGAGAGCTTTATAGTTCTCTGTATCATGGCTAAGTGTCCTATGATAAGAACACACATGGTGGTCATTGTACTAGATGAGTTTAAAAGCTAGAGGGCCACAAGGTCTGATGGGTGGTCAAGTTAAATAAGAGGTTTATAATAACCTATGGAAAATGGTCAAATAGGATTCAACCAAAGATGGTAAAATATTAGTGGTCTTTGCTTTGGTGATTGAGGTAAGAGGTTACTTAGAAATGGGTTTGGTGGTAGGTGTTTTGGATAGGGTGTCACGCTTGGTTGATGGCTTTGGTTTAGGAAAGGAGGTTGATGAGATAGAGGTGGAAGATCACAATGTAGGTAGCTTAGGTATTTTTGGTATGGTGAAAAGAGGTGTATTAGAGAGAAACTGTGAAGGTCTAACTAAAAGAGGTGGTGGGGTTTTGGTAGAGGTATTTGTCTTCTTCCTCAAGGTATAGGGATGAGGCCCCAAAATAGAGGGAAAGGTTAAGGGAGGAAAATTTTGGGCCTTATGGCCTTTGTGTGGTTTCACCTCTTTGGTTATTTTGATCTAATATTTGGTTGGTGAGCTTAAAGGAGTTAGGTCCACTTTCAAAAATAGATGACTAAGGACCAATTTAGGGAGGATACCAAGGTTCTTGGTAGATATGTTTGGGATGATAGGAGAGGGTTTGGCTACTTGGGTCATGGATAGCTTATGTGGTTGAGGGTTGTTTCATTTGGTAGAGGTTTTAGTTAGTTGGTTAGAGGGTTTGGTTTTTTGGGTAGATATGGTAAGAGGTTGGTTAATGAAAGTGGTGGGTTGGTCCAATTGAGAAAGGGTTGGAGGTTATAGTTGAGTAATATGAGGGGGGGCTAATTACTACCAGAAGGTGGCTCAATCCATGTTTAGGTTGGAGATAAAATCCAATTTCTACACTAGCCAAGAAAATGATTTGTAGGTTGGCTTAATTAATTGAATGGTATACCTAAAAGATAGACCCCTCGATGGAGACATAGGGATGGTAACCTCATCCTCTTCCTTAATAAAAGGATATGAGGTTGAGATAGGTGGTGCCTTAGTAGGAAGAGTAGGCATGGGGGTTTCCTTCTTGGGAATGATTTTTGAATGAGTAGGTTTTTTGATATTTGAAGGTAAAGATAAAGTGGTGATGGGTGGTTGTCCCTTTATATCATTTAAATGGGTAGCTAGTGGCTCCACTACCTCAATAAGTGGAAGGGGAGAAGATGGTGTTTCTTCAGCTTGGGTATTTAAAGGAAGGGAAGGTAACTCTGATACCTCAATAAGTAGAGAGGGTGAGATATCAATAGGTTGGTCAATAGGCTCTTTAGTAATGAGTGTGTCAAGAACCATGTTAACTATATGGTTATCATGAGATCACTTGACATTATTGCTCTCATTCCTGATAGGAGTATGGTTTGGGAAGGGTTGCCTAAATATATCAAGGGTTTGGTTGGATGGTGAATTGGGGTTGTCTAATGTAAGCTCCCCCTTATCAATAAGGGATTGGATAAGGCTCTTGAAGGTGTTTCACCTACTGACATCATATCCTATTACCCTATGAAAGGCACACAGATCATTCTCATTGTACCAACTACATGTAGGATGAGAAGAGGCAAATTGCTGGGGTGGCTTGATAGGAGGAAGTTAAATGATGTTTTATTTCAATAACTTCTCCAAGATAGAAGCATAAGATTCTTCAAGTGGGGTGAATTACTTTTGGTTGTTTTGGTTTTGGTTCTTCAAGTTTTTTTTTAAGGAACTAGAGGAATCGGATTGGTTAACAGAAGGTGGAGGAACATCTTTCAAGATAACCACATTCATAGTTCCCTTATTTTTGGTACTGGTATTGGGCTAGTTTCTTGACTTGGAGGAAGAAGCCTCATTAGTTTTATAGGTTGAGTTCTTATTTTTGAACTTTAGCTTTTCTTCATCAATGGCTTAGTTCTCTAACTTATGTGTCATGGTAAAATCTTCATTGAAATTTTGGAAACTTTGGACATGTAGTGTGGAGGAGATATGTTTAGCACATGCCCGAGCAAAGATATCTATGAGTTTGGGTTGAGGCAAAGAAAAATAAAGTTTGTTAATAAAGCTCCTCCAATGAGCCAAAAAATCATCAATGGGTTCATACTCAAACTACTAGATAGAGTAGATGTTGGTGATAGAAACTTTCTTGGAAATATTGATTGAAAAGTGGTCTAAGAAGGTTTGAGCCAATTGGGTGAAAGAGAAAAGGAAGTGCTTAGGTATGGCACTATACCAATCTAATGTTGAACTAGATAGGGACATAAGGAAGGTGTAGAGGATAAGAGCATCATCATAAGTGTTGAGATAACAAGCATGCCTAAATACCCTAAGGTGATATTGGGGATCCTCCTTACTTTGAAATTTAGAGAACATGGGAAGTTCCCATTGGGGAGGATATGGCTTGATAGGTATCGATGGATGGATAGGCTCATTACATATTTGGTCATATGATAAGATGCTTTGAGCACTTGATATGAATGAATCTATGGTGGTCATCTTATCCATAAGAATATTAATTAGGTTAGTTTGGGGTTGTGCCCCTGAAGGGTTATAAGATACATATTATTGTGGTGGTTGGGAGACATATGAATAGTGGGTGGAAGGTTGGGAAGATGCTACATATGGGTAGATAGATGTCAATGGCTGGGTAGAGGATACATAAGGGTAAATAGAGGTAGGTGGTTAAGTAGTGGGTACATGCTCTTGTATATTAGGGATGTATCCAAAGGTAGGTTTAAGGGGTGTTTTTTAGATAGGAATAGAGTTAGGTTGGTGACCGATGGAAGGGTGATGACCCTTGTGCTAATCAATGGAAAGGTAGAGGGTATTGACACCATAAGGATTTGAAGTGGAGTAGTTATTGATGGGTCAAATGTAGCTAATGGAAGGTTGGTAGTACTAGAGGTGGGCACTCCTATTGTGGTAGAGTGGTTGGTAGGAGTAGAAGGTATAAGGATAGTGGTAGTTTGAGTTGGTTAGTTTTCAATTGTAGTCTCAAGAGGTAATTGGTTGATGATGAAGCTTGGTTAGTCAACGGTTGTGTTGTAACCATGGAAATAGAGGTACTCCCCATGAGATGGGGAGGCATGCCATAAGGTGGATCTATATATGGAGCTAAATATGGGATACAATAAGATGTGGTTGTAAGATAATGTTTCAACATCATGGGGTTGTTATCTAGGAAAGCAAAGAGTTCACATCTATTTGAGGAACCTCCTAATGGAAAGTAATACTTCTTGAGGGGTGAGGGGAGTCTCTTGGCTCAAAAATTTAGTCCATGGATGAAGAGGTAATAGAGGTAGGTTGGTTTGGTGATAGGTTTTGCTTCACAATGTCTCTTCACTACTGGTGAGTGAGAACCGTGCAAGATAGGGGAGATAGAAAGAAAAAATAAACTTACTACTCAAAAAAAGAGAAGACAATAAAATATCAAAGAAATCAAATCACATTATAAGAGATGCTAAATCCTAGAGTTTTAATTAATCTCTTTTTTGTCTTATGCCTTAAGAAGATGCGTCACTAAAATTGGTTTGTAGATCAGGTACTGAAAAGGAAGTCTAAGGTTGGTTTTAGGTTATGTTTAGGTGCTAAAAAAGAAACTATATTGGAATAAATACATGGATTATTATTGGGGCCTACACCCTCACTTTATACACTACAACAATAATGGTGTTGGGTTCTTAGCTAATATATATTGATATCTAGAGATTATATTGAACCAAAGAGCTAAGTTGGTTCTCCCCTTGGTAATGACCTCCAAGTAGGATCACTAAGAAAGGGTAAGGTTACCACTTGGTGATGAAATATTAGTCAGGCCTTGACTCAAGTTTATTTTATGTTTAATTGGTGAAAGTGGTTTGGTTAGTTGTGTGAAACAAGGAGTGAAGATATGATAGATTACTTTGCCTTTAAGTTAAGCTATGTGAATTAAAATTTCTAGAAATAAGTGTATGCACTTAGTTTTAAGCCCAAAATAATTTTTTGTTGTCATTAATAATAAAAAAATAATAAGAACCCAAGTAAAGACATGAGGGTCCCACTAGGTGTGCCATAATGTTTCAATGAATTTCTTGATTATTATGAGAAAGAGGGAAAAGAAGAAACTAAATACAGGTATGGTTGAAAAACTTTATTGATTGTGTATGTGTTGAAATTAGAATATTGTGAAGAGCTCCTCTTTGGCTTGGGAGGATGACCTATAGATAAGAAAGCACTAAAACAAACTTATTTGTTAGATAGATAGTTGAGTGGATTACCTAGCGATAGCTAGATCTCAAAAGTGAGAGATTATTTAGGGGTCATCAATCCACATGTTTTAATCAATTAAGTTCACCATTTAAATAGGAAAGTACTTGCATTAATGAATTTAAAGGTAATAAAATTGAATACAAGAGTGCTTGCTAATAAATATGCTTGAAATGATTAAATTAGTGACAAATTAATTAGTACTAGCGATAGAGGGTTGGGGTCTGATTTAAAAAATCCAAAAGGGGCCTATGAATAGGTAGGAACATAGAGAATTAGGTTTGATTGGGTGTAGGTAGATGAAATTAGTTTTCTAGTTTTGGATACCATAGTGACTATCGGTGATTTGGATGATCATCAGTAGTTAAGGTGACTATCAGTGGTCAGTGTGACCATTTATAGTTGAGTCAATCATCAATGGTTACTATGTGAGCATTTGGGTTGGTAATTTTGGCTGATTGATGAGATATATAAGATGGATTCCAAGAGGTAAGACTTGGGTTTCTTGCAAAATGGAAATAAAGGTAAATGAATACTAAGAAACAAGTACTTATCTTACCAAAAATCAAATGGGTAGAGGGTTAAGGTAGTTGATATGTTGGTGGACTCTAACTTGATTCTAATAGAGTAACAGTACCTAAAAGCTTGGTGGAGAGGTAGTGGAAAATTGGCTCTCTAATATGATTGTGATATTGTTAGATTGTTGATGGTGATTTGACCTAAATGATATAAACTCTTCGATACATAAAGCTCTTGATAAGAATTATAGATGGATTTCACCTCCCATCTCCTCTCTTCTTATAAGCACAAGCAAGAGGTGGAAGTGAAGGTTCAACTGGGTTATCTAATTATAAATTATCCATATAAAGGCTCACAATAGGAGTTAAAAAGTTATAATTAGAAAAGCAAAGTGGATAGTTTGCATGCTTTTGATTACGGAGGTGCACCCTGACCATCAATGGTCAAGGTGACCATTAAATAGTCACCCTGACCATCAACATTCAAGGTGACCATCAACAGTCACCCTAACCATCAAGTGATAAAGAGTAAAAATGGATAAAAGGCTAGGTTGAACTAGTTGAGCCAAAATAACTGTGGGTTAGCTCTGTCAAGGGTTGAAAGGGTTAAATGGTCCCAAGGGGGGGTCCTAAGTAGTCGAAGGGTGTTTTTGACATTTAGAATCATAGTGTGTAGATATTTGATGTCTACATAGACTAATATGACATAAACTCCTACTCTTTTCAAGAAGTAGCATGCCACTAATAATAACCATGAGTATGATAGTAAGAAAATCCAACTCTAAATCAATACAATAGTCAACATCAATCTAACCTCTAACAACCAAAATCAAACCATCACAAAAAAATTGATATAATATAACATCATGTGGACTCTATTCCTAATAAATACATTTACGCCATATCAATATACCTAAAATATTATACACATCCTCTAGTGTAATTATCATCTGCCCTATTAGTAAGTGAAATGTGCTCCTTTCACTATGCCATCTCTCTACCAATGCTATTAATAGAGCTATATTTGATCAAACCTACAACATTTATATATTATAGGATAATCCACTTACCTCTAACATGCCAAACTTGTACTTAGTGAAACTTGCTATCTGAGTCATCACTACAAATCTCTGCTCCCACATAACAAGCACTAGTAATACCTCCTGCAAATAAAAAAATGTTAGAATTTAATTAATTTTGCTAAGCATTAAATTCATCATCATGAATACATTTTAAAAAATCAATCAAAATAGAAAAAAAAACAATCACATAAACATTATTAGTTTCATTCCATTTTATCATTCTTATTTCATTCCTATAAAACATAAAATCACTCTTACATTTTGCTAAATTAGTATTGATATTTACAAATTCACATTTGACCATTTACAAGGAATTTGGTACTACCCCAAGTGAAATCACTTCTATACCCAACAATTTTACTTCTAAGATTAACTAATTCACTACTAGCAAAATTAAAAAATTGCCATTTTTACCTAAAATGAAATCGTTTACCCTATTTTGCAAAATCATTACCATGTTTTGTGAAATTTCTATTTGCCCTAATGAAATTACTAATTTTTATACCAAATCACCATTTTTATAACAACAATTTTTTTATCTAACTTTAATCCCTAGTAAATTATAATAATGTTGGAGAGTTATCATGATGATGTCATGGAGATGTCCTGGTGAGTTAATGAAGTTCCTTGATAGTCTATGTGACACTGAAAAAGTGTGTAATGTGCTTGTTCTAGTGTAATTTATGTATGGTTGGTTGATATTTAGTATTAGCATATCTTGAGAGGATCAAGGATGAGTATGGAGGTCTGAACATGTGTAAGGGCTCCTATAATATATGATCCATGATTTAAGAGGTTTTGTGCATAAGTGGAATTCATTTGGATAATCATAGTTTTCATCTAGAAACTTTAGGTCCAGTGGCAAAAAAATCTGAGTAGGTAGATTGATGACATCACCATTACCATGTGAGAAGGATTTAAGGGAAGTTGGTCATATGGTTATGATAAAATTAGTCCCTAGTTTTTATCTGCTAGATCTCAAGTCATGCATCAAATCATGGTCCAAATATATGAGGGTGAAAAGATGGATTCTAAGATAGATTTCACTATTTTCCCATACTTAGCCAAATTTGTGATATGGCCAGAAAGATCTGAGTAGGCAGTTTGATGATAGAATATTTCACACATGTGGATGGTTCATGAGAAGGTAATCATATGGGATTTTTAAGTTATAGACCTAGTTTATTTTCACTTAATTTTATATCATGTGATGTATCATGTTAAAAATTATGCATATGCAAAAGTGGGCTCCTAGGTAGTTTGACTATGTTTTCCCATACTTAGCTAGTTTTGCATTATGGCATATCTAAGTGAACATTTTGATGGTGATATATCTTACACATGTGGTGTAAATAAAAAATTTCATATGGGTTTGTTAAATTTTTAGCATAATTGATTTGTACTAAATTTTAGATCATCTACTGAAGCACAAAAAAAGTTATTGATGCTCAAAGATGGCCTCTCGGGTAGATTTCGACATGGTTGGCTCTATGATATAAGTTTTTGATAAGTTATTTTAATGGTATTATATCTACATACATGAGAGTTTTAAGAGAAGTGTGTTACATCATTAGATTTTACTAAGGATTGAGATCATATGGTCCAAATTTGAGATCCTACGAGTAAGTGCAAAAGAAGTTACTGAGGTGAAAAAATGGCTACTTAGGCATATTGATAGGGTCCCCATACTTAGTCATTTTTGAAAGTGTTAAGTCTCGATCAATATCAATGGTGAAAATTTTATCCAAGGATTCAAGAGGTAGTGAGATGATCCAATGGTGATTGGGTGTTTTTACAGTTTGATCAAAGGTGAGTGTTGATCATTATTGACCTTGATCCATAGAGATCAATGAAGTGAATTAAGTCAAAATTTTTAGAGGATACAAGATGAGGTAAAAGTGACTATGGTTTAACATTTGAGTTTGGTGGTATATGCATTAAATCTCAAATAATATCGATGGTGTGAGGTTAATATTGAGCTAAGAGTCCATGAGATTCGAGCATTGTGTTCAAATGTTAACTATGACTGTTGCTATTCAAATATTTGAATTTAACATAGGAAAAAACTAGAGATCTATATTTCGATCATATTTTTTGATAAAAGATGAATTTTCTCATTAAATAAAAATAAAAGTGGCAGAGGAATCCATGACACATATATTGAACCTAATTTGAAGATCTGGAAGTAAGTATAGTCAAATATATTGAGCCTAGAAATTGACTATTTTTTATGTTTGTTTAGCAAGTGACTTGAGAAGGATATTTGAGCTTGTATTGGTGATGTTTTGATGTATCATAATGAATTAACTATTGGATCATGTTATATAATATATAAGGATGATTTGTGTGTATTTTGGAGGTGTGATCAATCTATCTTGAGTATGAATAATGCTTAAGAAGTTGACTATATGTTCATTCATGGCGACTGTGTACATAAGGTCTCTGTTTGAGTTGTTTGAGCATATGAAGAGGTGAGATAAGTTTACTATGATCAATTAGAGATGTTTAAGGGGACATAATGAGTGCACCCATGTATTTGAAAGTGGTCATGTTTTCTTTTTTTGCTTGAGGGAGTTATAATGGGTGAATAGGTCTCCATGAGACTTATAAGAGCTACAAGTGCTTTGTTTAAAAGGTGTATCTACTTAAGGGTGACCCATAGATGTTATGGCCAATATATGTCAATTTTATTGAGCCTTATCTTTATATGATATATGTCTTAAGGGTTAAGACATACCTAATAGTTAGCCAAGGTAGTGTTTATCAAGATTACTTTATAAATTGTCAAACCAAAGATGTTGGGTTCTAGATTTTGTGTATGAGAGACTTGGGAGAGTTTTGAAAGATGATTGTGTGTTTTATTGTGGATTGAAGAAGGGTTAGAGTTCCTTGAGGATGTGTTGAAGACAATAATAGATCGAGGACTATTTATATAACTTATTAGTCATAATTTTGTTGAGAGACCTAGTGTGTTTTCTATTTGAGTGTGAGTGAAGGTGAAGAGTGATAAGCTAAGGTCCATCATCAATTTTTTTTGAAATCAATTTATATTTGGAAATATTTCATAGGTTTTATTGTGGTAGCATAACATCTAAGGTGGTTTAGCCTACTTACGAGGTAAAACTTCCTAAAAGGTCTAATTATTGTTGCATATCAATTAGACAACTGTGGTAACACTTTATGGGATTAGAGTCTAACTAAATATGGATTGTAGTTCCTTGATCAGTTAAATATGGTCTAGATTGGATCTTGTTATTATAGGATAGTAGTCAAATTGTAGGTTCCAGTGAGTTTTATTCCCCAAGAGGGTTTCCCATGTATGTCTTATGTTATGTGATTGATCTTGCATTATCTCTCTTGATCATTGATATGAATGTTTTTTATGAGTAATGAATTATTGTGGTAGATAATTAAGTATTTTTAAATATAATAATTAAATTTGGATTATTTGGGCTCACTAATTCACCCCCCTCTCAGTGATTTTAGCTCTAATAAATAAATATAAAAAAAATAAAAATAAATTTACTTACTAAGGGATGCTCCTCTCAGGTATTTCAAATCTCCTCAGTCACTTTTTTCGGTGCTTATGATGTGTAATATGGTCCATGTTTCCTCATAATCCTAAGAGAAAATCTCTCAAATCACAATTCTTAGCAACTAACCTTGATAATTAAATTACACAAATGATCTTCTAATCCCAATTTCTTTTACTTATATTATTTTATACTACCAAATATTTTACCCCTTCCCACCCCTTAATCCATTTCATTATTCATCCATTTTTCAAATTTACACAACCATTAAATCACTTTATTTTGAATTTGTTTTCTAAATCTTGAAATAATCTCTCAGCATAACATCAACACAATCATTTACAAATTCAATATATTTTTTTATTTTTAGATCTAAATTTTATTATTGTTAGGATATATCAATCCAAAAACAACTCAATTTACCCCTACGTCACTAGAAAAATGATAAGCATACAATCTATGAATGGTTAAACTATTGTCTTCCAAATCCATACTCTATATTTATTTAACTAGGGCCAATCTTTTTATGCAACCAAAATATTATAAATTTGAAATGAATTCTATAATAACTTGATTTATCATTTATCTACATCACTTTTTTCATTTCCTCTTTTTCATCAATTTTGAGCATTTGTCTATTTTCTCTCACAAAATCTTAATGGGGCATCATCATACTAATTTTCATTCATTTGGGGAATTTCTTTTCCTTTTTAATCATCAACATTATACTTCTAATATTCTTCAAAAAAGTATTGATTCACAACACTATTTGAAAGAGGGGAAAATATAGACACATAAATTTCACTTAGTGTTGAAATGCACCTAAATCTATTAATAATTCTTAAATTATAAAGCACAACTCCTCCCAAGTTCAAATAATTTAATAAGTTAAATTAGTCAATTATGCACACTTAAATCCTTATTTTAAATAATATAATTAAGATTTTACATATCATCCAAATATATTCCACATTTTTCTCCCTTATCCCTACCAAATCCATAACTTTATAAAACTCATATGACTCATCCCCTGAGTTGTCAATAAATTTGAATTAGTTCTACTGACTTAGCTAACCAACCCCATGTTTCTCTCAACCATTTGAAATGGTCTTCACCCTCATGGATGAGGACTCATTATCCACTGCTGATCATTTAGATCATTTAAAAATTCCAAATGATCCTCCACCATTAGATTGTTATCTAAAAATCTATAAATAAACTTACAAATATTCATTTTCAAGAGACCTAAAATCAAATCTTAGAGAATCTAGACTTATGCTAACAGAGTTCTATACACAAGTGAATCAATGAATAATTTTGCACCAAAATACTTACCATTATCCTTTATATTTTAATAATTAGCACCAAATTTTAAAAGATCAAATCAAATGTATATCATAATGGAGAGAGATTACACATTTGAATTGTAAAGTTTTTATTTCTAGTTTTCTTTGATTGTTGCTCTACCATAGGCTGAATTTAGCTCAAATAAGATTAGTTATTTTATTATCACTTATAAATTTAGTTCATGTAATAATCACTATTTTATTTTCCTTATTCCCTTTCACAAGTCTGTCCATAACACTCTACTTAAGTCTTTAAGCTATACTCATGTCTCTCAATTACTTGAATTTATGTAATTTAATAAAAAGACACCTTCATTGGTTTAAAATAGAGTATTCCTTTGAAAAAGATTATTTTTTTCATACACAAACAAATGTAATTTATAAAATAAGGTTATAATAATCTTGTCAATGTTATTAAATCAAACTTCTTATACCATGAAGAATCCTAACCTCAAAATTTAGATGTCAACAATTTTACCTTTATAGCCCTATTAGGCCTAATTCTACCTCTTTGAGGACTTGAAACAAATTTCACTCTAAATTTTTTATATTAAATTGAATTAATTATAAATAATTTTAATATACCTCATGTAGTGATGTTAGACCTTTTAAAAGTTCAAGACATCAATTAGCCCATCATATTGACAAGAAACTGTCATTTATCCTAACTCTACTATAGTATTTTGTATAGGACTAGTTTGTTGGTCTTAATAAAGATGTATATTTATAGTTTTATTATCAATAATTCATTTAATGTCCCTCTTATTTATTATAGTTTTCATATTATAATTATAAACCAATCTTATAGCTATTGGTTTCTCAAGAGAATAACCCAATGACAACTCTATTTTATTAGGTCTGTGTAGGCCTATTTGAGTCTCCTAATTGTTATTGAGTAAACATAAATAAAAAATGGATTGAAATACCTTAAAAAAATTTTATAATGATAAATATTATGGATACACTTTAATATATGGTTTGACTTCAAGAATAAAATTAAACAATCATAATATCTTAGACACCTACATGAAACTCAATACATTTTTTGAGGCTTCTCAATAGACACCTAAACTCAATTCATGGTTTGAATTAAATCACATGTAAATTAAACTCAAAAATTTTAGATACTATTTATATATGTAAAAAATTATTAATACATATAATCAAACCACCATAACTCTTTATTCCATAATAAAACTAAATTTCCTTATGCATAGTGCTCTATTCATACTGGCCGACTGTCAACAAAATTCTTTTTTATGTCTTAACATTCAATATTAACTTTTATAATCATTAGAATATATATAATAAGGATAAAATATCATTTAAAAACCACTCTCCTTTAATCAACATACCTTTTTCACCAATAATCTTCCTTTATTGATCACAAAACATAGTCTTATTTACAGAATACAAGCCTAAAAGGCCTTCTTCACTCCTCTCTTCTACTCTACCACTCAATATTACTTGATTAGACCTTATAATAGTTTATTTACTTTATTATACTCTAATAAAACTCATATATACTTGATAATATGTATTTATTTGGTCTTGGTCTTGAAATAGACCCAAGA
>JARHVA010004325.1:1602500-1610934 GCA_037957365.1 Torreya grandis | reverse complement strand
TAAAGGGATTATAAACTAGATAAACCAAAGAATACAAGCATAAAATACCTAGAACCGAGTGGAGGAATCTTGGAGTGTGTGGCCAGAGTGATGGTGCTTCAGGCCTTTTATAATGATTTCAATAGAGTTTTGGATCTCTAGTGATGATGCTTGCTCACTGGTATAGATGCTAAATATCTAAAATGAATATTTAATGCCTAATGACTAATTTCTCCCTTTCACTTTTTCCTTTTTCCCTTTTATAAGCAAAATTTATTATTTATAATAGAGTAAGTTACCAATTTGATGGAGGATAAAGTTTCTTATTTTTATAGCTTTAAAAGCTTCATTTTAAAGACAATTTTCCATTTCAAGAGTTGATAATCTCATACAAAGAGCTAGCAAATCTTTAATTTTTTGTTAAATCAAGGTGGGGAACCCAACTGTTGATGGTTAGGCCAATAATTGATGGTTACCCTAACCCTCGATGGTCATAGGACTAGAGGAGAAAAGAGTGAGAAAGGGTAATTTAAATGATGCAATTAAGGGGGTTTAGTAAATTAAGTTGTAAATGGGTTCAAAGGTAGTGTGACACTAAAAACTATCATGTGCATTTTTTATGTGTCTACACTTCATGGACATGAAACATGAGTCTCAAGCTTCATCCTCCATCCATTTTCATACTTTGACTTGGTCAACTCTGACTACTACAATAAATCTCTAAAAAATTAACACTTTACTATAGGGTGTACTCATACACCTGACAACTCAATCACACTTAGAGGTCCATGGGAGAGTTGAATATAACCTCCAATATCTTACATGAGCATACCAATCCATTTTAGGTACTTTTTATTAATATCTTGAACATTAGGCCCTTATTAGGGTTCTAAGAGGTCTATTTCCATTCTTAACAATCATTCATAAAGCATAATTCCTCAATCCAAAAAAATAATGCCTAGAATTTTGATCTAGGACCCTTCCCCATCTAGCATGAATAGATAAAGTTCCCATGCAAAGATATGATGAGCTAATGAGTGCAAGAAAATCCTTCTTCGATTGAGCATCCTTCATTATGTGCACTTGAGAGACCTCAAAGATCTTTTTATTAAATTAACATTTAAAATTTGACCTAAAATTTCATGAATACACTTGGGATAACCTATCAAAATTTTAAAAAATCTCACCTATGCATACTTGCCTTAGAAAGTGAACCTCATTCCTCATTAGACCATGCTCTCACCACCTTGATTTTTATACCTGAGTCTTCATACTTCATTAGGACTTGAACTGACCTTCAAACCTATTTTCAAGCTCTCAATACTTCACTCACATTCTCAAAAAATGTTAAACATTCTTATAGAACCTTATCTTACCATGGAACCAATCTTATGCCTTCACACAAGGTCTCTTCATTCCATAACTAAGCTTCATAATACACCTTGTCCTCAAATACACTTGATATTAATCTTTGATAACATTTATAGACCTAAGAACATCCATCTCACCATGCCACCATGCCTCTTTATGCATAATACTAGGCATCTTATGCACATACCTTCTCAAGACATTACTAGACTCAAGCACTTGATAACTTTGACAACAAGGACATTCCATGCTAACCTTCATATCACTCATGCAGTCATAAGAACATATACCAATTATATATTACACTCTTAGAATCATTGCAACACTGATCACTATTCCCTCTCATAGATATAGTCTTGAATGACCTCATGAAGACTTATGACCTAATGACCATGCTAGCTGACCTTCAACACTTTTGCTTGTAACAACACAACACTCACTAAAGCACCACTGAGACATCAATGATAATGACCTTCTCAATAACCTTCGACATAAATGATAACATCAATTCCAATCCTTAATAATAGGAACAATGATCAAAAAATTAATCAAATGCTCAATGAGATATAGACTAAAATTCCAAACAACCTCAACTCAGAATACTAATCTAGAAAGTTGGGAAATACATGAAAATAAAATGACTGGTCAACTACTCTAAGTTCTAATCTAAAATGTGCTAGCTAGGCATAGTCTCCTGTAATCCTAAATAACAACCTAAGAATAACTTCCTCAATCCTAAATAGACCATCCCTTATTACATGGAAGAGTTGATATTATATAGGAATGTAGGCATGAGGAGTTTGAATTCAAATTTTATTTTAAATTCAAATTCCCCCATTAATGGGGCATTTTTAAAAATAATTGATTTGATTGAGGGAGTGTGGTTGAGTATCCAAATTGAGATCAATGATAAATTGAAGGTGTAACCATAATTTTCACAATCAAACCAAGAGTATATTGAACTTTGGTAGCTGAAAATAGAAGGGATCACATTAGGACTACCATATACCCATGCTTATACATAATCAATTGCCATGCCTCTTTAAGGTTGAGTTTGTCTTTTATGTTATTTGTGTGTCCCCACTATGCATTCCATGATAATGTTTCATTCATGATTCAATTGGATTAAAATTTTATTTTTAAAATAAAATTAGATTTGTATTCCATTATCATCCTCTTGATAGTTTTGATGGTCAGATGAGCCATCAAATTTGAGCTCATGAATTATTGGCTATAACCAACATGTCCTTAGATTTCATGGGTTACTACCACATGGATTATTCTTGATTCCCCTATGATTTTCCCTCACTAAACTATTGGATTTACCTCTATGGTAACTAATTTCACCACTTGGTATCTTGTCATCATATGTGGGTTTTGGATTTTTGTTTCCAAGTGTCACTCCTTTGGATCTTTGTACTTAAGGCCAATGGTCAATAGCTCTAAGATTCCATTATTTTAGGCCCTAAAAATATCCACCATATGTATTTTACTTGGGGCCTTAGAACCATGGGGGGTATTAACCTTTGGTTTGATCTTTTAAATTCCCTTGAGTTTCCATGCCTTCTGAGTTTCTCGCACATTTTTGTGCCTCCACAAGACTTTTGATTTAAATCTGTTAGAAGTTTTATCTTCAAAACTTTAGTTCATAACTTAGTATTCACAAATTTTATTTGACCCCTTGCACAAAGTTCTTGACTCATTCCTTCTGAATACCCAAGCCTTTAAAAACTTTTATTTTCATGATTTATGTTTGGGCCTTAAACTTCATGACTTCTTTTTTTGAGATTTCATTCCAGTAAAGCACAACATAATTCTTGTAAAAGGTTGGGCATCTTATCCCTTCTTTGTGACTTTTTCCTTGGACTGTTTTCATGATTTTTTTTGAAGACCCAAGTATTTAAAAAAATTTATCATCATAATTTTCATCCATGATTTCTATCTAGGCATTGGTCTTTGGAACTTTTGTTCACAACAAAAAATTTTGACTAGTCTTCACATCACCTTTTCTAAATAATCAAAAACACATAAAAATTCTTTTGAAGTGTTTAAATATCTCTTCCTTATCCACAACTTTTTCTCATAAACTTTTATTCACAAACTTTTCTTATCGATCCTTCACACAAAATTTATGACTCATTCTTTACATGTTTCTTGAAGAGTAAAAGACTTAGGCAATTCTCTCAAATTCATCAGACTTTTTGTAGACTGTTCTCCATGAAAAAAAATTTGAATACCCCTTTTACCCAAAAAATTGAATGATAACTTCATTAAGTACCTATGGGTAAAATATGAAAAGGCACAGTCATCAAATTTAGTTTTAAAAACAATGTCTACATATTTCAAAAAATGGCTAACTATATGAATAAAATGGTAAGGCAAAAGCTAAAGAATGACTAAGTATAAACTAGAAACTACGCAATGACTTAGTCATTTGATTGATTCTAAAGCCAATTTTCATCCATTTTTATGAGAAGTTAATAAGTTAAAAATTAAAAACCTTATAAACATTTAGTCATTTAGATTTAAATTATATTATATAATGGACAATAAATATTTAGAAAAAAGAAGTAGAAAACTCTAAAAAGTTAAGTAGTTTGCACAAACCTAAGGGAAAATAGTCCCAAAAATAATTTGCAAAAATGTCCTTAAAAAACATGATCAAACAAATAGAATAATACTTAGTAGAATTATGTAAATTCATATATTTAAATGAATACATTCCTAGGTGAAAGCTTGGACTGAACTGAAAAAATGCAAAGACATTAAATAAAACCCATTTAGTCACATGCAACTAATCATATAGTAGATTCCCAATAAGGTTTATTTAAGTAAGAAACCAAAATGAACTCCTAAAAGGTATGAGACCACAATCCATAAGGAAAAATAGGTTCCCCCATTTTTAGTTTAAAAATGGGGGCGTGTTTTGGAATAAATAATGCATGGTACATGAAGTATGACCCAAATCAAAATATGGGTTAATTTTTAAGAAATTACTAATTAAATTTTTAATGGAATTCCATATCTTATAATTTGATAAAGAGAGAATATTTACATTAAAATAGATCAATTATGATACTAAAGAGAGTGTACATGTATATGTTGTATGTTTTGAAATAATTCTACCCAAAGTTTTTCTTATGAAACCCACTGATTTCAACATTTACAAAGGTTTTTTGGTGGGGTTTTTTATGGCCTATAGGATATAACTATCCACTCAACTAAGGAAAACCCTTATTTGGTACCAATTAATGTAGGCAAACCATGATGGGGATAAATTAATGGTTTCTTTACACCCCAATTAGGACTTACACTCACTTAAAAAAACACACATAGATAAGAAAAACCAAAAAGTAAACAATACACTCTCTTTAGTAAATAATCATAGAGAACTAAAAATATTAACCAAACACATGCATTCTCTCTCTCTCTCTCTCTCTCTCTCTTCTCTCTTCTCCTCTCTCTCTCTCTCTCTCTCTCTCTCTCTCTCTCTCTCTCTCTCTCTCTCTCTCTCTCTCTCTCTCTCTCTCTCTCATCTCTCTCTCTCTCTCTCTCTCTCTCTCTCTCTCTCTCTCCCTCCCTCCTCCCAATGACTATTAAGAAGACATTACACTAAGTATCATAGACTAAATTAAATGAACATTAATCACAAATGCAGGCTATTAGATCCACCTCTCCCTCCATCTCTTTTAGCTAAACTCAGTTCTATTTTCTTTGATCTTTAGGAGATGGAACTCTCTTTCCTCTCAACCACTTTTCTCCCCAACTAACTCCCAGATATTGTTCTAAAATTAATATGAATCTTTCATTCCCAAAATTAAAATATTGAAATCATTTTCAATCTTCCTCTATCTAAAAAATATTTCCATGTGTCATTGTATAAGTTTTAGGATGTTACTTCACCCCATACTTACACCACAAGTGAAATCACTAGGAACTATAGATCGATAATTTCAAAGCTACCACCTACATTAAGAGGTGTTTTTAACTATCCCAAAAGAAGGCCATTCAACCTCCTAGATATGATTGAAATCAGCCATTCATAAATTTTATAAAACTATAAAATCTTAATTATTTTCTCTATATTATTGTCGATCTTCTTCCACATGCATAACTTTTTCATCATGGCCAAAAAGTTTCAAAAACATAAATGTACATGCAAAAGTGCACATAATAAACAATCCCATGTTTTTTAGTTGATGAAAGATTGCTCATGAATATAAATTATTCTGCATCACAACATGTAAACCAATTATATTTATATTCATGGAAATATTCCATAAAATCACCACGAGAGGAGTTGAAGTGACTCTCATAATAGATAAATGAAACATATAAGAGAAACATTAAAAAAAAGACAACTTAATTCTAAAGCATTATAGACTACCATGAGGGAAAAGTTAGTCACAAGTTTTGGCTTGGGTCTGACTTCTAATATTCTTAGTATGATTGTGTGGTAGTAGTATTCATAATGGTTCAAGAATTACATTAAAATTTATTGTCTACCCACTAAAACATACTCCTACACCCACCTAAAACATCAATGGAATATACTAGAAAATGAGTAAAAATATATAAAAAAGTTTATTATAATAATTTTTTAAACTATTTAGCTCGTAATGGTAAATAACACTATATATAACTAATTAAAAGTAAGTCATAGGATAAATAATTAAATAACATAGTCAAAAATAGAACTTAGGCCTATTCTCAAGCCTAACTTATAAATAAATGGAATAACTAGATGATCAAGAAAGAAATAACGATTAGAATAAAGGAAAATGATAGATTTGACACATTTGGATAAAATTATAGAATTCTAAGACTGAAATCTAAATCTAAAGTTGACTATGATGCACCACGCAAATCTGACTAGTCACTATCACTATGACAAAATAAATAAAGGTACAATTGTGTATTGGAAAAAAATTACAGGTTGCTAATTATATTCCCTATGTTTTTTTCAATTTCATACACTTTCATTTATTGTGTCCTTTACTCTATTTCAAACTTTAATTTTTTCTATGTTGCTTTGCACATTTATGACAAACTATATTTTGGTGTCACTTATCAAAATTTATGAGAACATTATTATATTTTATTTCTTATTTTATCTTGACCTAAAAATAAACAATTTTGTAATAAAAATAATGTGTACAAGATAGTAGGCTTAGGAAATCACTTGAGTAGTTGTAGTTGCATACCTTACATGATTTGAATCGAAGCCAATGTAGTTATTTGTGCACATAAGTGATATCTTATATAATTAAATGTAACTACATGAACAATACCTTAACAATATATGGATGAGGATAAAGTTAACTATAATTCCACACACTTTAATATGATGCCATCTTGATAAGACTTAATAAAAATAGGCATGAAAGACTCAGTTTGTTAGAGGGTTGGATGAGAGGAATATATAGTGAAAATACTAAGGGTACACTTGTACATATAGTCTCATCAAAATAAAATATACACATGGGCCAACCCTATAAGATAATAAAATGTTAAAATCAAGGCATAAGGGACATGAATGCTAATGAGATATTCATATTGGTTCACTAGGACTTAGGAAAAGACCCTAAAATTTAATTTTGGTCATTTCAAAAATCATTTAAGGTCACATGAAGTAAAATTAATAGTTCATATATATTTATTATAAATTTTACGTTGAATGGATATATTATCAATGGCTACAATTTTATAAAAATTCAAGCTATGAGGAAAACCTAAGTCAGAGGATGATGATATAAATCCTAACACAAGGGGAAACTTGTATCAAAAATATCTAAATGTGCACACTTAGACAAAGTATGATAAAAAAAAATGTAAAATAAATAATGGAAAAGGTTATTTTTGTCTACATAAACCCTTATTATGAGGTGTGTATGTAATGTGAATGCATGCATGCATCAAATTAAAATAATAATAAAATGAATAAATACTTTCACTCACCTAGGGAAGGATGGATGAATTGATTTAATTATAAGACTCCACCCACATATGATGAAATATATTTGTAAATATGGATTTTTGCCACAAATAACTGAAAGAAGTCAATGTCATGAGAATATTATTATAAATATAGAAAATGAAAATACAAACATATGAATGAATACACATAAATGTAAGTAAACCATGATGTCATATTTTGTTAATTAAAATGAAAATTAAAATCTTCTCACACTTTCTTAGGTATAATAACTTTTAGAATAAGTTCTAAAAACTCAACTCTATTTGTTGATTAGGGATGTAAATACTTGACACTTCATGGCCTTTTTGGGTGCTTCTTTTCATTTAATTTTTCACTAATTATTTTTCTCAATATTTTCATTTAATTTTGATAAATACAAATGCAAAATATGTAGATATGTATGTCCCCCCTTTTGAGGTGATGTATTTTAAACTTATTCTTATAATCACTCATATAGAGATAAATAGTTATGCACACCACCTATTATATAGTAATATAGTTGAAGTTGTTAGAATAATTTATAAATATCAAATTTGAAAACAATTAAGTAACCAAAATAAATATCACCAAGTAAAAATCAATAGTAATATACAACTTCATGCGAGGATGCAACATTTGGGGAAATTAATATGCCCAAATGTAAGCTCTATATGCATAAGATATAGATAATAATAAACTTAAGCAGATAGTTAATTTTATGATGCCCCCTAATGAAAAAATTAAGGTGGGAAAAAATAATATTCCCTAATGTAACAATGTTCCCCTAGGATGATTAGATAAACAAATTAATCACATGCCCAATAATAATATGCCAAAATAGATGCATGGTAAAGACCATGGAAATTTATGAACCAAGAATAGTAATTTAAAACTAGTAATGTTCTTGATATGGATCATGGTTCCAAGAATATTATATCTCATAGAATAGTCATGTTATTTGCACACTCATATATTCAAAAATAGAAATAAGAAAACATCATGCAAGGAAATATGATTCATCATAAATGAGGACATGAAACCAAAATGACTATTATAATATCCCTTATGTATAGGACTACATAAGGCATCAAATTTAAATAGACACAATCACACAAAAAACACATGCATGTA
>JARHVA010004325.1:1532500-1595000 GCA_037957365.1 Torreya grandis | reverse complement strand
TGTAAATATTAATAAAATGATATGTCCTAGTAATAGACAAGATATAGTCCAAAGAAATTACATAAATAAATGTAAGTAAATAAATCACATTTCATCTATATATGTGTGATGTGTATCATGGAAATATAGGAAAAAACATGCCAAATGGATAATGGAGAATAAACGTTTTGAAGACATGTGGTGACAAAAAAATATAAGGACCATCAAAATTGAGAGCTTGAATACAAATAATAAATATATTAATATTTTTTGTAAAAATGAAACTCTTATGAGTAATAATTGAAAGTAAAAAATTAATGAGAAGTTACAATAAATCATGAAAACTCATATAAGTCAAAGAGGAAAATGTGAGGTTGATAAATTAGAAGTAAAATCATTATAAGGAAGAAAATTCCACCACAATGTCCTTCTGAAATCTTGATCATTGATATATAATGTGCATCCCATATTGATTAAAAAAATAAATATTAAAATTTTTAATCATGATATATTTTTTCATAACTAACTATAGATACTCAAATTTGTTCATTAATACTTGATAATGTTAGTTTTGGTCCGTATTTACTTTAATTAAATTTAACACTTTAAATGGTTCTATTTTTCCATCTATCATAAGTACTTGTATGTACCCATCCCTTTTAATTTGTTTTGTTACAACTCAAAAAATATTATTAATTTATATAAACATTTCTAATCATATGTATGGAAACTCCAAATTCTCAAGACCAAATGTCACTCTTCCAGGTCAAAATTGACCCAAATAGGTTGGAATAACAAATTCATCTCATCTTTTATGAGTATATCTTGCATCTCTCCCAATAATAACTCTTTTTCAAAATTTAAACCTCCCTTATATGTTGTATTATATTGTTAGAATATGTAGAGTGAGTTTTCACCCATTTAATTTGTTATTAAATCACCTCTAAGCCACTTATTCTACTACTTTAAAATTTCATTATTTTGGCACACACATATTATTTCAAATTGACCAAAGCTTCCATATTCTCCCCAATTTTTATTCAATTAAATTTAATTAGACTTTATCCAAGTAAAGGGCCTATTATATATGATTCAAGAAAAGCATTATCAAGTATTCAAACAATATCTAGATGCATATATATATCAAAAGGAACACATCTAGACTAAAGCACTCTAAGTGTGAAAACTATGTGGGCTTGATTCCGTATTCATATTACTATAGATATGTATGTATTATTTAATAATAATGGGGGTGATTTGGTTTTTATGAGTGTATTACACTCCCCACTTTATTTTCACAGCTTTATTAGCTATAAAAAAACATAGAAGTGTTTCAACTTTGAAGAGGTCATTTTCATAAAGACAAAGGTAAAAAATTTTCACACAATCATTTTTCAAGTAGGTGTAGGTAAATTTACCCTTAGTTTCTTATTTTACACTACATGTTAAAATCAACCCAAATAGGATAGCAATAATGATTGATAATGATTATTTCCTGTTGATTTTGAACCATATTAATGATAGTTACTATTTTAGTTTCATGCACATAATTAGGTATAAGTGATCATTTATAGACATATTAAATTCATATAAATTTAGAACATAGGAAGTGATAAGCTAAGTCATTATTTATTCTTTATGTTTGTCATTGTCAGTTTCTTTCATTCATTTAATCTTTTTCCATTTCAAAATTTTAATTTTATTCTACTAGTTACAAGTAATTTACAATGTTTTCTACCATTCACTTAATTTTATCTTAATAAAATATAATGCATCAAATAATTCCAAATTTTGATTAAACATATTAGTGAACCTGTACATTTTATTTGAGAATTGATTAATTTTTTGTCTTAGGGTTTAGCTAAATTCTTGAAAATCTAACACTAAGATAACTTTCTTGTGACTTTGGATTTAATATCTAACACTAAAATAATTTTATTTCAATATTGAATTTAATATGTAATGCTGAAAGCACTTTATTTTGACCTCAAATTTGATATCTGATATTAAAAATAGTTTTTAAACCTTAAATATCAGGGGAATTTACTAATCTCCATACATAAAATAAATTTCCTTTCCCTATATCTTAAATTGCATTATTATATTGCATTATTTTCAATATTCAAAGAATATATGGCTATATTGAATGATCATTTTTTGCTTCAATATTTCCTAGTTATCATTACATGTTATCTTCCCCTAATAAGGAACATCATTAACAATAATTTAACAAAATGAATCAAATCACATGTTAAGACCCAAGTACTATTAATATTTTTTTTGTAAAGTGAATTTTAACATGGGCACAAGAGTACTCATAAATTTATGATGTTATAAGGCATATTATACACCCTATTGATGGGATTATTATGACCATATGAAATGATAAGGTCTATGAATCTAAATCTGATAAGAAAATTAGATTTGATCCTATAGATGCAAAGGATTTAAGTGAATATCTTGATGTCCACCTTGATGAAATTGAATAATTTTTAATTTTTATCCTAAAAATAACAAAATATACATTCTCATTTTAGCACATCTAAATAATCAAATTATTTCATTGGTAATATAGATTAAAAAAATTATAAACCCTACCACAGGTTTTGCTAGCTATACTACCAACACTATATCATTATGTTTGCATCTTTAGTTTTGGGGGAAACACAAATATTTCATATCTATTTGCATGCCTATCCAAATTAATCATACATTATTTTTTATAACTATGCATAAGACATCACCTACCATACCTACTACACAATCCCTTGTGAAAACTATTTTAGTTTTGCATGCTAAGGTGTTGTAATTATAACAAGGTATAATAAATTATAACAAATCAATGGATTCAAAATCCTTACTTAAAAATATAGTAGAACATAATATTAAATCATATCATTTACCCACAATATTTTTAGCTTCTAAACTTACACTATATTAAGGTAAAGGAGATCCAACACAACAACTTCAATATTTTCATGTGATATGTTTGGACTATGCTTTCAATGAAAAGTTGCTAAATAATTTGTTTTATATAAGCCTAAAATATTATGTCTTTTTTTGGTTTTATTATTTACTGATTTAGTTAATTAAAGCATTTAATACATTAGAAAATTAGTTTCTTGAACATTTTTCTATCAATATTGATGAAAAACTCTCATATGCATAAATTATTAAACTTAAGAAATGAACTAATGAGCATATTAGTGAATATGTATTTCATTACAAGACCATGCTTTCTAAAATGAATAATACCTTGAAAAATAATGAATTAAAAGATATATTTAAACAAAGTTTTTCACCTTTTCATGAGTCAATATTTTTTATGAAATTTAAATAATTTGAGGAAAATTTTCATACAATAAGAGAGAGAAGTCAAAATTATCAATTTTAACAAGTTAAAATACACATCATCATCTACTTAAACTTCCACAAAAAGTTTCAAAAAAACTATATTATAAATCTAAGCCAACAAATGTAAAGTTGATGCCAATTTCATAATCAATGTTATATATCAACCTTTAAACAATCTATTTTTATCATATTAACTAAGAAGGAAATTTTATAGATTACCATAATTGCTTTATATAAAAAAATTACTTGAGTTCAATCTCGTTACCCTACCTACACCACTATATGTCAACATGATTAAACTTCAAAGTAAATCATTTGATAAAAATGCATCTTTTGATTAACATAGATGTAATGGTCACTCTACAAATAGTTTTTTCAATATCAAACACCCCATTCAATATATTATTGATAAAAATGTCATTGTTAAGGAAATCATACAAAGTAAACTAAGCCTCAATAGAATGAAAATGTTAATTTAAATATTTAAAGTGATCCATTCTCAAACCATGAGAAAACAAGTATAATTTAGTAGTGTATAATATATAACATACATAACCAAATCCTGAACCATATGATCATCCACTAGATGGAGTTATTAGGAAAATTATTAAAACTCACCAACTATGTCCTATGATCACCTTTGATGATAGTGATATAGTGGGCGATGAATCTAATTTTCATACCTTATGTATATGATCATACATTGATAAAAAAACATTAATAATTTATTATTAAATAATGGATCAAGTGAAAATTAATTTGTAATGACATTACTCAATTCATTGGGTTACACACAACTTGACATACAATAAACATCTAATTATGTCACAACATTCAATGGGAAAAAACAAACTAATTTATGATGTGTTATGATACCTTTTCAAGAGGGTCATGCTACATTATTCACTCTTTTTTTAGTTATACCATAGAATGGGGTATTTAACATGGTGTTAATACTCTCATTGTTATAGTATTTGTGTGGTGTACCTTCCACAATAGATATATGCATAAATAACATTCATTACAACCAAGTGGTCATAATTTCAATAATTATATATGAGTATCCTATAAAAATATATGGTACATCATCCTCTCCATCCACCACCATAGTAAATATATATATATATATAATAACAAATAAAATTTACAAACTTTTCACATATATAAAATCTTTCCATGCAATCAATTTAGAAAAGGTGTAAAAGTATAAAAAATAACCAATGCAAAAAATAAGCATCATATCAAAACAAGGTGTCAATTTCACAAAAAAAACATCACATGTAACATATTAAAAATTGGTGATACATACAAATCAAAATAATCCAAAAAGATAAAAACATTTAGAACAACATTCTACCACTAGTCATCATATTTCAAACCATTCTACATCTCTTAGAGCTACTCCTCCTACACAATATTACACGAGTAGTGATTAGATAGTTACATTACAACTCAAGATGCATTTTAGGATTTAAAGTCATCCACATATAATTTATTTTCCCATAAAACATGATCTTTCCACTGACTATCATAGATTCTTATTATGACTCTCTTCTTCAGGGGATCATTGGTTAACACTTTTTTATTTATTTATTTTTTAATTCAAAATTATTAAAATAATCAAAAAATAAATAAAAATTATTGTACATATCTTCTTGGTTTCTTAATCATTATATTTATCCAAATTTTTATACATGTGATCAATTTAATCAATATTATAACCCTTCGATCTTTGTGTCTTTCCAGCTTTTTATCTCTTCCTTTTCAATTTATCAATCTGAACAATCCAAAATAGTGATATGATACTACCCATTTATCCATTTAGATTTTTTAATAGTATGAATAAAGTAAATTATATTTTACATCACATATAATACTAACTATAATATTTAAGATCAACTATCAATACTATTTTGAATCTAATGATAGTGACCTATGGCTTTTTTGACATAGTCAAATAAAAATCTGAGAAAATAGAACCTTAATATATCCAAATTTTTGATATATAATAAATTTAAATTTAAAAATATAATATTATTCTTGAAAAATACTTCATTTATGTGTTATTTTGTTCATACATGTCCATTAAATAGTTTGAAAAGTGTAGATTTGATGAAACAAGGATGAACAATCATTCTTTTGCATCCATGTTCTAGCTCCCACATGGATTTCAACTACAATTCACATATACAATGTGAGAATATTGCTCATACATGGCCATGCCATCATATTAAGTTCATTATTTACTTGATGCATGTTTTATATTGTTCAAACCCCTTCCTTTTATGCTACTTTTTTAACTCAAAGTTTTATCTCCTAGTCTCGATTTTTCTTGTTACAAAATTTTAAAAAAAAAGTTAAAAATAAATAAAATATATCAAAAATATTAAATATATAATTAAAAAAATAGGACTTGAGCATGGTTATACATCTTCTTTATACATCATTTTCATATGTTATTTATATCATGATTGGTAGATAGCATAATATTTGATCTGAATTGTTAGTTAATGTAAAACACTCACTATTTATCAATTTCAGATACTCTTTAAAATTTTCTCAATTTTCATCCTTTTAAATGAAATCAACTTATTTGATTAAAATCAGGTTCAATATTTATTTAAAACATCAATTAAATGAATATAAATAGATAAAACATAAACCAAATTGATATAAGAGTTCACCCTTTTGAAGGACACATCTCTAGGTCTAAAAATCACTCAAACCAATCTATTAAATGTTACAAAATATACTTTGCATATACTATTTACACCAAAATATTAATTTGGTCTAAAAAAATAACCTATGCTCTACCTTTAGGAAGTTGATGCAATAATCTCTAGTATGGTAGTTTTTTTTTTAATTAAAGGACACTTGGTTACTTGTTTCTTTCTTGTTTTTTAGAAATGGTTTGAGCAAGTGAACCAAGTTCTAGATGGAATGAGTGGTTCAAATATCACCCATATCTTGTAAAGCTTTTGAACACTTTAAGCTTTCCTAAAGTGTATTTTTTCAATTTATGAAGGACATGTTTACAAAGTAAAGTAAAGGGTCCAAGTAAGTTCTCATGGTGATCAAAGTAGTTCTAAATCATGGAACAAGTCTACACAAGCTTCAAGTTTTCATAGTTCATTTGAGAATTCGAATTTCAATCATAAGTTTAGAAGAGCCTACAAGTTTTAAAAATGCTATGTGCAAAACCTTTTTAGCTAAGTCCTTACTTAGGAAATATTTCAGGCTTTATTTTTCTAAGTTTAATTCTTTTGGACCTTTTATTCAGACTAAGTGCCCATATTTCCTCTAGGAAAATTATTACAGGTTTTTTGGTTAAGTATTGGGAATTCTTATGGACATTTTATTTGAAAAAAAAATCTTGAAGAGAAAAAATCTTTTAGATAAAATGTCTGTAGAAAAAGTGAAGTATAAATTCTTTCAGAGAAATTATCCACAACAAATATTTCACAACAAAAAAACCATTTAAATAATTCTTTTAGGGAAAGTGGATGAGCAAAAAGCCCACATACATAATTATTTTAGGAAAATTATTCAAGACAATTTCCCTAAGGACATATTTCTTTCAGACAGAATGTCTATGGTAATGGTTCTAAAAAAGACACAAGACTAATGCAAAAGCTCTAAAAAAATTGTTTGTTTTAGGGAAATTGATCTAATAGGGTAATGATGGGTGCACAAGTGTCAAAATAAAGCTATGGTAAATATTCATTTGAATTCAAAAGCTAGGATAGTTGTGCAAGTGTCAAATTCAAGCACAGAAGATGATCGTTGTTTTTCAAATATGTAGTGATGGGTACACAAACATTAAAGTTCAAGATGTGACAAATAAATATTTGTATTCAAATGAGTCTAAGATCAACATTCTACATTCAATCTAAGCAAAGATATAATAGCACATGTAAGGTCAAGAATTGAATAATATGTTCATATAGTGTCAAATTAAATCCATAATAAATATCTATTTGATTTCAAACATTGGAGATCAATAGTCAGCATTCAACAGATAGAAGATCCAATGGTAAATAATGACTGATAAGATAGTGGGTCCAAGCAGATCTAATGGCTTGCATTTAATCACATATTAATATCAATGGTGGGCAGAGGTCAAGGAGGTCAACAAATCTTAAAGGTAAATGTGTGAATGACAAGTGTCAATAATGCATTCAACTGGTAGAAGATCAAAGTTTTGAATTTATTCAAACCCAGTACATCTAACAGTGTGAGATGGGTCAATATGTTAATGGTTTGAGTTAGTTTTTTATGGCTAAACAAATAAAGGGAGAATATTACAAGATCGACCTCCACCAATGAAGCTCAGTAGAGACAAAACATGTCTTTTAAGACCTAATATAGATCAAAGTTTGGAAATCATTGTCAAAATAAGATCGAATAGATGGTAAGCTCCATCTCATTGATATAATGACATAGGAAAACCAATAAAAATGATTAGTTTTCAATCTATTTAGTGGCATGGCTCTATCAATTCCAAGGCCTGAATTTTTGGTCATCATGAATAGATAGATTGAAAGTTGGCATAGACTCTCGATAAAGTGACATGGTGGTTTTCTAAATATCAATGGAGCATTTAATTCTTTTATGAGGACCTTATTTCTTGATAATATCATGACTCGGTGTCCTTGAATTGGTGCTAATCCATCCAAAGTGGTTGGGTATCTTTCAATGCACAACTCTCTCTCTCTCTCTTTCCCTTTTCTATAAATATAGGCTTCTAAGCCTTGAAATGTATCCCTCTTTTTGGTATGACTAAACTCTACCAATATTTGTAATGTAACATCTATTTCATGTAATAAAAGACTGAATTCCTCCATTTTGAAATTGAATTAAAGTGTGTCTGATGAGTTCATTGATTGGTTAAGTGAATGCATGCCTTCCTTGCCTCTATATAAATTTTCTCACCTTCATAAACTACTTTGGCCATCCTCACAGGTCATTCCAAGTTTAATATATGATCTATTGGTTAGTTTTGGAAGTGCATAACTACCCTCCCATAGTAGATTAATAGTTGGTTTATGCATTTTTATCAAATACTTATGTGAGTAATTTTTTTCAATCTTGAATGCATCCTATAGTGTGTCTTATGTGAGTTTTAGTGATCAAATCACTGGTTCATCACCTCTTTTTACATGCTTTCATAAGTTGTTATTAAAGTCTCTCTCCCTTTTCGAAGCAAGTACGAGTTTAGTTTTAGTATAAGTGATAGATCCAAAAGGAATCCCACCTTCTATGGATGTTTGATCCATTATTAGGATAGCCATAGCCTATGATCAGTCCCATGTAAGACTAGATTTGAGTAGAGGACCTGAACAATCCCCTTCTCAATTAGGTTGAAAATCTAGAACACTAATAGTTTTGGTAAGCCTAGTGGGACTCATTAGAATTGGTCGAGGTGAAATTGCAGTTGTATCAGTGTTCTTCATGAAGAATTTGGTGATATAATTCTCTAATAATTGTTTCTAACAGTTTAGGTAGTTTCCAATTCAGTCTATTTTTTTTGCACTATTCTAATGTTATTTTCATGGTTGTGTATAACAAAAATCCCTATGCAATACCTCCTTATCATCCCTATGATAAATCATACCAAACTTATCATGATCCATATGAGCCTAATCAGCCTTAGCATGAGTTTTATCAAAGCCATGATGAGCTTTATCAAGTTTCCCATGATCTTTATTATCAAGGGCATGACTCTTACCTTCCTTATGAACCATATCAGTCTCAAGACTAGATTTCACCTTTCCCATATGGATATGATGTTACATATGAGAAATATTGTTTACAATAAAATATGGATGAAATAGAGATTAAATTACTAGTATATGCAATAAAACTATGTTCAAATTCTTAGTATGAGGAAATGAATGAGCAGTTTCAAAATGTGTCTAATGATCTAGAAGAAAATATTGAGTTTTGTACCTTTTCATTAGAGAAAGTGGAGGCTTATGAGAGACATAAAATTGAGTTTAATTATTTTTTGTCTCAATAACCCCTTTATGCTCCTTACCAATATTCTTTTGTTCATTATTCTCATGAAGTTCTTAACCATACTCAGTGTGTGCCCACGAAGATCCCTAGTTAGAGTCAAAATCCCATTCAAGAAGATATGCATATGCCTATTTAGGAGTCTATTCAAGAGGATAAAACTTATTATAGTTCCATTTATTTATCACTTTCCCCTTAAGCTCAATTTTTCCATGGAGACAAAAGGGTTTCAAAACTTGATGAAGTGATGGCCAAGTGGAAGGAGTAGAATGCAGAGGCTATCAAAAGTTTATCTTTCCCTCCTCTCCACAATTCTATTTCCCAAAATATCCTAAAATTTGATCATATTCAACCTAGCATGATTCATATTCCCTCTCAAACAAATTAATTTCATCACCCTCCCATCATCTCCCTTCTTTAGGAGGAGCCTATTATATGGGAGATAGATGAAGAGGTTGAAGCTATAGGTCAAGTTTTTAGACAATGTGAAGAAGATGCTTCAAGTGTGTATGATGAAGAGTTATTCATTGATAATTCACTTGAGGTACAAGTTGAAGCTGAGATTATAACTTGTTGAGGTCAACATACCCCCATTTTTTTAAAATTAGGACCCTTGATATGTTTTGAAGCTTAACCCTACAAGCTTGGCCTATTTTGAATATTATCAAATTTTAAAGATCATCCACTCTATCAAAATTGGTTATTGATTTATGGTTTCTTTTAATATTACCTAACATTTCTAATGATTAGTATTCATATCTTTAAGTTTTATGTTTCATGG
Source organism: Torreya grandis (assembly GCA_037957365.1). Taxonomy (NCBI): domain Eukaryota; kingdom Viridiplantae; phylum Streptophyta; class Pinopsida; order Cupressales; family Taxaceae; genus Torreya; species Torreya grandis. Next base: position 1,584,871 of record JARHVA010004325.1, on the reverse strand, counting down.
AGCCCTTGCTAATGGTTCATATTCTAAAACCCTAGCATAAACCCCTGGTGCATGTTTGAATTCAAATTTGGTGGGAAAATTTTTAATCTATTTTGGACTTAAGCCTAATTTTTATGTTAAGGCTTGGTCTTATTTTTCAACATGACCAAAGCTTAACTTAAAAATTATGCTTGGTCCACTTTTATTTTTCCCTTTATTCCTTTTATTCCTAATCATTGTCTAAATTTTATGCTAACAGGGTCCCTTTATGTCTAAGAAAAGTCCACTTTACTATTTCATAATTAGACTAAAGTTTTAATATTAAGGATCCATCATTTTTATTAGCATGAATTGGACCTTAGTCTAAACATTATATCCTAAATTTGTATTTGGTCCTGAGTCTTAATTTTCTTACATTTTACAGATCCAATGATCTATACTTCATCATGTATCTTGATCTAATAGTGTGAGGAGGGCTTATATCTTAACTTAAATAATGTGCAACTTATAAGATCCAATGATCTATGCTTCTTCATGGCCTCTTGATCAGATGATATAAAGAATCTCAACAAATTTGAGTATTTAGTCCTTTGAACCAGTCATGTGTAGGCACCTAGATCATAATCAATAGTTCTTACTTCATGGACCAAAGATCAGAAAGAGCAAAGACATCATTGAAAAGTCAAAAGCCTAGTAGCTTTGTGGGGTTGCCATGCGTCACTCCCATGTTTGAAGATTAAAAGCAAAGGGGCTCACATGATAGAAGGGTCCAATCATGAGCAAGTTCTTAGATCTCAATTAAACAACTCTCACTTAATCATGATTCTTGATCTAATAGAGTGAATTAAGTTTGAGATCTAAAGAGGCCCCGTGGAGGTTCCAAGTGGTACTCTCACATTGGGATACTAGAATTTGACAATCTTAAATTTGACATTCACATGACCATCATTTTATTTCTACGAGGACATATTTGACATCCACATGACCATCAACTTTAAGCCCATCAAAACTAAGAACTTTGTGAGCCTAAAATTGACATTCACATGACCATCATTTGATGCCCACAAGGATGTATTTGATTTCTACAAGATTTTCAAATTTAAGCTAATGAATTATTTTGTTCTGGGGCTGAAATAAACTCTAAAATGTTGATAAAATGCTTATAAATTATAGTACAAATGACTATAAAAATTTGGAGGATGTTCAAATGCTTTAAATATTTAAACTACAAATGTTGAAATAGTCTCATAGTCTAAATATATATAAAAATGAACTTAGTTTAAGTCTATTTCTTAATGTCCCCATTACATTTATTTGAATTTCATGAACCTTAGGCTAGAGATTCATACTAAATCTTGTTTTAAAAGGGTCTTTACAACATGAAACAAATGCTTTTAACCTAAGGTTTGTATTGTGTTTGTTAATACAATAAATCCCTATGTCAAAATTTAGCATTGATCCTTAGGCTATATTGGCCCACCATAGGGCATATTCAAAGAGTTCAGCATAAGTATTTTATCCCAAAGTATGCATTATGTTTATTAAACACAACGTAAACTTTGGCCTAGAATATTTAGCCATGGTCCCCTTTATATGAATCTTGAAAGAGTTAGGCATAAACACTTTAGCCTATAGTTTATTTCATGTTTGATAAACATGAAATAAACCTTATCATAAGATTTTAAACCTAGTCCCTACCTTAATAATGTGATGATTAAAATGTATGCATATTGTAGATCCTATAAATCATGCTTCAATGTGAAAAGATGATCCAATGGTGTTAGGGCACCAATGAATTTTCAACAGAGCTCCAAGATCCCATGGGTTTGACACATGGAAAATGTGTGTTCAATGCATGACTGACAAAGGTTCTAGAGCTTAGAAGGCCTAAAAATGTGCCAAGTGGCATAACCATGAGACTTAGTATAATGGAAACCAATAAACATGAAATATCTTGGATCACAATTGATGGCTCATATTAATCCTAGATTTTGATCCAATGGTGTGAAGCAAAATGGCATTTTTAAATGCCAATGGCTAGTGCTTCAAAAGTTATTTATGAAAAATGCCATGAAAGGTTCTTGATTAATGCCACATAAGTGTCATGAAAGTAGAAAATGATAAATGAAGAGATCTTATGTGCCTAAAAATACAAACATATAAAGGCAAAGGTCCAAATTAAATCCAAAGCACGTATGAGCTTAACTCTAAATGAGCTACCACCATTAAAGCTTTAAAGCCCTAAACTTGCATAAAAGGACCCTAAGTAAACTTGGATCAATTATAATGAATTTAGAATAATCTTAATTATTATTTGAGCATAAAAGAGCTAACCAAAGATCAATTATAATCCACTTGTGAACTAATTTACAAACACAGAAGCCATGGCAGCTTGAAGATAGAATTTAAAAGATAAGATAGAGATATACCTATCTATGAAAAATGAAGGAAAGGTTTTCAAGGATACTAAGATAGATGTTACAAACCTCAACAATGGAAATAAGAATTGGTTTGATCTCTTATAGACCATATAAGAGATGCAACCCATCACCAAGGAGGAGCAAATAATTGTCACTATCATTAAAAAATATTATGACCTAGATGAAATTCAAATGACTAGACTTCATCATGTTGCTACCAAACTAAAGGTACTTCATTGCATTGACATCTTTGCTCTAATTTTTATTGATTGTAACATTGATAATGATTGGATTGTTCACGAGGGTAGCTCTAGAAGAGTATCCTACATAACCCCACTAGAATTTGAGAAATATTACAAGATCCCAAAACCCCATGTGGACCTACCCACAATCAAAGTATGGAACACTAAGCATGACCTAGACACCATCCTCAGACTATGGTTGCTCCAATAAAACCATGTATTCTAGGTATTTGAGAGAAAGATCCCAATTATCTAGTTTAGGGAAAGGATTAGGGTAATAATGATCCTACTAAATATAATATCTATATCCCCTATCACCACTTATGTAAACAAGAGTTGGGTGTCCTACATCTACTTTATGGTAGAGAATAAGCTCACTCCTCCAATTAGGGATATTATTAGTGTCTTCCTAGGAAAATAATTCACCACTATCAAAAGTAAGACAAGCAAGTAGTTTTTCATGATGTCTTATCTATTGGATGCCTTACTAGCTTCCACCAAGGTCCCCAACATCAAGAACTAGTCTCATGAGGGTAGAACTATCATTTCATACCACTAATCATAGTTGCACATCATCAAATATAGACACCACATGCAATTCATATGTGACTATATCTACCTTTCATTGGTGGATACCATCATAGGGATTCCTATGCCCAAGGTTCTCCCTTTAATTAATAAATATTTGGAGCTAATGGGAGATATTTGGTTTTATTGCATGGTTATCATAATTGAAGGAATTTTGACCCAACCCTATAGGTTGCCTATCTACATTCCTATTAAGATACAAGAATAGAAAATTTCATCTCAACTCCTTCATAGTGTTGATGGAGTATGCAAGGATAAAAGGAAGAGTTTCCTCCATCCCTTTCATTTAACAATAGGAAGAATAGTTATACAATATTAGAAGTAGGTGGACACCATGTCCAGGAATAGGGGCTCTTTAAATTTTAGTTAGATGAACTTAGATAATGGGATCCTAAGAATGTAGTAGGCCCACATTTGAAGAACAAGAAACTACCCAAACTATTATATGAACATGAATTGAGCCCTCATGACACCTTGTACATAAAGACCAATAATTTTGAGGAAGTATTAGCCAATTTAAGGGAACTAACCTCAAGATTATACACAAATAGACCAGTGATACCAAAATAGTAGGGGAAATATGGTAGATGCATCCCCTTTAATGCCATTTATTGCCTAGACTTTCCAGGCCACCCCATGAACAACCCTAGTTATAGCCACCATAGCCCCAAGTGTAAATTATAGAAGGAACTAATAAGGATAAGTTAGATGAGAGATCGAGTGAGGGAAATTCATATTTAGACCCTCCTGATATACCACCATCCCTATTTTAGAACTTGGATATGATTTTCCTTGAGTCTGATGAAATAGTAGAGGATGCTCTCAAGGTCCTTGCTGAGGCATATATCTATGAGGAAGAAGAAGCACAAGTTGAAGAAGATCAAGTTTAAGTATAATAGGTTGAGGGAGATAAGGGGAAGGAAGTGGCCCTTGACATAGTCCCAGTGGAATAACTAGAAAAAAGAAAGGTAGAGTTCGCATTGGTCCCTATTGGATCAAGGAAGGGGCCAAAATTGACCTTCACTCATCCCACAAGTGAGATTAATTTATTTAGTGAAGAGTTCCCCATTCATGTACCAATCATACTTGATTTGTTTTTCTATGGTAATTTTCAAAATATCCCTTCCCACTCCCACTCTTAGACCTTGACCCAATCCATCAATGTTGATGTACATGAAGAAATTAAGCCATGGATAAGGGATTTAATGAAATAATGGGAGGAAATAAGAATTATAACTAATATAAGGAGAGATGAAAAGAATATGTATGTTATAAGAGCATAAAAAAACACAAGGATGGAGGTCCCTCAACCTTCAAAATTCATAGAGTCATCCAGTACCATGCAATTCAATCTAGATATAGCTAGATTAGAAAGGGTAACTACAAGGAAAGCCATGGTGGGAACTAAGGAATTCAATTTATAGAGTTTTGAACCCTTTAAAAACTTAACCCTAGTTGGGGGAAACATCTTGGTCAGGTTCTTATCTATGAGGAAGATATTGAGAGCCTATCAGAGACTCACTCAGCCCAAGTCAGAGCTAGCATTAGGGGCATGAAGCAAAAGATTCAAAATTTGGAAAAGGAAAAAGAAAACTTAGAAACACAAGCCATTTTATTAGTGCCTAATGACATAATAAACATGTTTGAAGCATCATTATTTGATATGTTTGATTATTTTAAATCAATAAAGTTGATTTAGGATGCATTAAGCCAACAAGGTGAGGTGTCTAAGGGACTAATAATAGAGTGGCAGGAGGTAGAGACCAGGATAAGGTATCTCATTAGCATTTTGATCAAAAATAGAATCCCTAAATTCAAAACCATTATCCTATCCCACCTTAATTATATATGAGGGATAGTGGTAGATAAGATCTAGAGTCTAAATGTATGGATAAAGGTTTGGATAGACTCCTAACTGATATAAGGAATTGATCACTAGAATTGAGCAACTCTTGGGCACAATGTTGGAAAATCCTACCAAGACTATAGCCCTGGGGATTATTGATGATGTATAATACAAACATAGATTCAATTTAGTGATGAATGAAGTAAAGGGAAAAATATAGGTTAAATCAGGTAGTGATAATGGTAGGATTTTAGGCATGATCTTCATAGTAGAGGGAATGATTATAGAAGCTAGGAGCATCAAAAAAGTTATTGCCAGAGATGATAGGGACTTAGATGACTTAGCTGATCAAGAAGAGATCTACCTCTTGAAGATAACTATGGATCTAGAGCTTATCAAAGAACGACATCAGAGGGCCATGGAGCTTCTACAAGAGCAACAAGAAGGCCCTTTGGTAATGGGCCCACCATCTTAGTTATTATTCCTTTTTTGTAAAACATTGTATTATTTAAAATAGGTAATATTATTTTGTAAGGAATATGTGAGTCTATTAACATATTTCCTCTAGGTCAGTAGATTTTTGAAAAGCAAATATATATGTAGATATTTTTAAGGATAGTTATCCTTATCTTTTATACACTTTGTATCTAGTAACTGACAGGTATATTACCTTACCTTTCTATAAAAGGCAATATTACCATTTGTAAAGGGAGATATTTTGAGGAAATTTAATATACTTGGAAAAATTAATACAATCAATAAATTTTGTACAGATTATCCATATTTGATGTTTCAATTATTAATATAGCTTTTATCTCAATTACTAGTTTTGTGTCTTAAATTTGAATAGTTTCTTTGAATTTTAGGTTGCATCTTTAATCATATGGTTTCTAATTTGTGAATAAGATATATTAGTTAAAGGATATTAGATTTGATTCACTTCATTTTTATTTGTATTCAAATGTGCAAATACTATTTGGTTATAGTAGTAAATCTTTCAAGTAAACCTGGTTCTTACTTGTGATTATTTACATCATCCTTCAAAGTTTGCTTGATGTATAGTGAAATCTGAGCTTAGGCTTATTTTCACTATATATTGGTTTAAATGCATACTCAGTTACCATTGAATCTTTGTCATATGTTTGAGGATAAGATAAGCAATCACTTATTTTATTTATGCCCTACTCTTCTCATTTGCCTTTTTTTAACCAAATCACTTTAGTTTAAGTTTCACTATAAATATCCATCTAGATTAGTTTGTAGCTCAATTTTTTATCATAATTCACTAATAATTAACATAGATACTAGAATTTCATAGATAATTAGACCATGATGGCTCCTAACCATCAATTAATATAAAATTTGTGGGAATAGTTAAACATTACTTTGTCGATATTTCATTATAGGTAACATTAAGTTGCCATAATCTACTACTCATGATCTAAATTCCTAGAATTCTAAAATAATAAATGTTCTTGAAAATTAAGGAGATTTTTGGTACACATAGAGGCATCAACAAGTCTCATTGGTATAAAGGAGGGTCACCTCCATAAATTGATTGGATCTTTGTTTATCTTGGCTTGTTTTGATCTATGATTGATGTTATCTTTGCACTTTTGAGTAATTCTTTGCTTAGAGGATCATTGATATTTGTGGTATTTGACCTATCTTTGTGATTACTTAGACAAAGATCATAGTTATTTAAGGTTTGATTCTTTTTTTTGGTAAAAATAACTTGAGACTTGAGAATCCATAGTATTTAAGGTTAGGATGACTTGTTTTGATCAAAGGTTGGCATATCTTTCATAGATATGAGTTTATTCAATCTTAGACTTATAAAGGTATATCATATTTTCATAATTGGACACATATTTGAGCCATCTTAGGCAATGATTAATGTCCTTTATTGTTATTTATGCAATCTTTGTAAAATAAGCTTAATGTACAAGTTTAATCCTTGTTTTTTATAAAGATTAGCCTGATACATCATATTTCAAATAGTATCTTCAATATTTAAGCTGGAATTACCAAGGATTTGAATTAGATCACACTCAAAGACAAGGTAAACTTTTCTTGAACTTAAATTTCTTAGAAGAGCTAGGTGTGATAAAGGTAGATGCAGGAGATCCAAATCTTTGTCATCTTTACCTCTTCAAGGTACCATTTCCTTCAACCTTTGTCTAGTTATGGATTGGTTAGGATACTCTTCAATCAATGTGCTAGGTGTGGTACAGGATCTCCCATGTAACCCTGATAAATATTTTCCTATATTTATTCTAATTGATATAGTGACAATTGAAGAACACATTAAGTCTTTCAAGGTTTCTTTAAGGTTACTAAATGTTGTGCATGAGGATGTAGCTTGTAGGTTATTCCCCTTCACCTTTAAATATGTTGCTTATGAATAGTTTTTGAACTTTCTTGATAATTATATCACTATTTGGGATAGTTTTACTAATGTTTTTATAGATCAATTTGGTAAAATTATCAGTCCATGTGTCATAGACCATCAATTCACCACCATTAAGAGGGATGAAAGTGAGCCCATAAGGTCCTTTGTGCTAGATTTTAAAAAATCTATAGCCGGACCATAGAACCTTATAAACCTAATGAAGTCTTGGTCCTAGAAATCTAAAAAGCTATAATGGATCTTATGACCTCTATATTTTTGAAGAGATCCATTCCAGCTATAACTTCATTAGCTAGGGCTTATTCTGAGGTAGTGACCATCAATGATCAAATGTAACCCTAGGGACAAATGGCCTATTCTATTCCAAATATCAACCCACATATGCTTATGTTGAACTTATTCCCCAACAACAACCAGAATGTCCCAGCCATGAATCAACTCCCAAATCTCAATCAATTACCTTTAAGTCATGTTGTTCCTAATAGGAACCTAGGATTTTTGAGTCATCCTACCACTAATGGCTTCAATGATCAAAGAGATTTAGTACCAAATTATAGTGCTAATAATAACTAGGTATACAATTATAAAACTCCCAAGAATGAGAATGATTATATCTTAAAAATGGTCCAAAAATTAAGAACTAATTTCCTTTAGTTGTAAAAAAAAGTAGGTAATACTGGAGAAAACTCTGGTAGGAAATTCTCATTTTAAAGGTTTAATAGGCCAAATAATAGATTTTAGAATGATAGTTTTCATAATAATAGGAATAATGAACCATCTTATGAAAAGAAGACTATGGACATTAATCTCATTGATATAACATTGCTTTATTATAGAGTATATTGTATATCCAAACATAGAGAGATTGATTATATAGAGTTTTGTAAATCTTTTGAAGATTTCCAAGATGATTTGGATATATTTAAAGTGGTCCCTAATAAGGATAGTGATGAAATTACTTCATAATCTAAGTCTATTGATCAAAATTTCATGGTGGAGACCTTTGATTTCCCCTTTCAAGAAGAGAATGAACATGATGAGATCCCTAAAGAGATCCAGGCCTTCTAACAATTCTTGAAGAAGACTTATCCCTTGAGGAATAAAGAGTAGAGGCAGCCCTTTATTACCTCAATGCCTAAAAATAACTTTAGAACACCTCTTCACACTTATTCAAGTAATAACCTAGAGCCACCTAAAGGGAGTACCTCTAAGCCCAACATTGATATTCATAGTTCTTCTAATAAAATTGGATATAATATGGTTGAAGTTATGAAGAAGATAAAGGCTAACATTATGCTTCATGAATTGACATAGATTGAAAAATAAAAGGACCTCTTTCTAGAATCATTATCAAAGAAATATAATAAACCACCTAAGGTTGATAACGTTAATATGTTTGTGCATAAAGCTAAGGCATAATCTCCTTTCCTGCTCACTGTCAGGATGTTTGGTAAGAATTTGCAAAATTATTTATTGGATTCTAGAGCATCTACCAATATCATGCTAATAGGTATTTGCAAAAAACTTGGCTTGAATCCTATTAAGTTTGATAGAGTTGTAACCTAGTTAGATAAATCTCTAATCAAGTTAATTAGGGAGCTTTTAAATCTCTTGTCAATTTGATTCTGAGCATAGAGTGCAACAATTTATTGATATCCAAATTGTTGACATTCCTGATGTGTATGTGATCTTGTTAAACAAGGTATGGACCAAATATTTGAATGGCTACATGTCCACAGATTGTTCACACTTATGGATGCCTTTGAAAGGAGTTCTAAATTAGATCAAGTTTGAGAGAGATCTGAGGATGAAGCACATGATCACCGAGTACAGTGATGTGAATGAAAGGGTTAACATAATTGACTCAGGATTATGGGTTTTCACCATAAAGGCTACAAATGTATATTATCCTTAGAGTACCCATGTTGTCCCTAGACTATGGAAGCTACATTTTAACAGTGTTAGGTGTAAGGCTGGATCTAGAGTTGGTATTGTCCTAACTGATCATAGTGGTAAAGGATACCATGATTCCTATAGACTCCAATTACTTTTCACTAAAAATATTACTAAATATGAGGCCCTTATCCTAGGTTACATTTTTATATAAAGAATAAAGTCAAATAACTACTAGTCTATGGGGATTCAAAAATAGTAGTCAACCAAGTGAGAAGAAAATATCAATGTAAACTCTCATACCTTAAGAGGTATAAGTTCAGGGTTTGGGATCTCATTGATTCTTTTGATGCCTTTAACATTATCTTCATCTTAAGAGAAGAGAAACAAGATACTAATGAGTTGGAATCTACTATAGCCAACCTCATGCCCAATTAGGACATACCCAACTTCAGCATTGAGCTAATACTTTGTCCTTTAGTCCCTAATAATGTGAACTATTTTTAGGTCTTTAGTGATTATCAATAGATATTGGATTTCATAACTAATTATGGATAATTTTATGCTTAGATCATTGATGATACTAATGAAAATGCACTTAGAAAGGACAAACTTGATGGTAAGGTCATTTAGTTGAATGACAATAAAATCCCCAAAGGCATGATTGCTTTAGAGAGGCTATTTGATCAAGATAAACTGGATGAGGTTTATAAGATTCCCAAGGTTGGTGGAAAGGAATATAATGCAATGGATCTTGGCCCTCAATATCAACCCCAACTAGTGAATGTGGGAGAGGCCTACACTAGTATTCAGAATAAGAAGGCCAAAGAGTTGTTAACCAAATATAAGGATGCCATAGCCTGGTCCTATTATGAATTAAAGATCTTTGATCCAAAGGTCATCACCCATACTATACCCCTTAAAGAAATTTGTAATATCTTTAGGTAGAATCAAAGGCTTGTGATCCCTATCTTAGAACCAATGATAATCAAGGAGATTAAGAGGTTCCTAAACACTAGGATAGTCTTTCTCATCAGGCATTCTACATGGGTGGTTAATGTGGTGCTAGTTAAGAAGAAGAATGGTCAGATTAGACTCTGTATTGACTTTAGGGATTTAAAAAAATAATCTAAAAAGGATAACTATCTTCTTCCTTCTCTTGACCAGGTGATTCAAGTCATTTTAGGTTAAGCTATGATGTCCTTCCTTGATGGATTTTTAGGTTAGAACTAGGTGTTGGTTGACAAAGAAGATAGGATGAAAATAATGTTCACAACCAAGTGGGGTGCCTTTTCTTACAAAATAATTTCCTTTAGACTAGTAAACATAGGATCTACCTTTCAAAAGGCCATGGACCACACCTTCCAATGTCTAATTGGTAAGTGTATTATTATATATATGGATGATCTAAGAATTTTTTATAAAAACATGGAATATCACTTTATACACTTACAATAAGTTTTTGAAAGATGTAGAAGTTATAGAATCTCCTTAAACCCTAATAAAAGCATCTTTTATGTTATTGAAAGTAAATTATTGGGTCATGTTATAACTAAGGATGGGCTCTCTATAGATCTTGAAAGAGTGGAAGCCATATCTAGATTAGATCCTCCAAATAGTAGGAAAGAGATAAAGTCATTTTTTGGTAAGATAAAATTTGTAATAAAGTTTATTTCTATCTTTGCAGAGAATGTCAAACCACTAAATGACATGTTGAAGAAGGATGCAAAGGTCACTTGAAATATTTAAAACAATGTAATATTTAAAAGAGGGAATATTCTTTTGTAAGGCATATGCTAGTCTATTAGCATATTGCCTCTAGGTTAATATAGTTTTCAAAAGCAAATGTATTTTAGAGCTTTCTAAAGATAGATATCCTTATCTTTTGTACACTTTGTATCTGGTAACTGACCAGTATACTACCTTATCTTTTTATAAAAGGTAGTATTACCATGTGTAAAGGGAGACATTTTAAGAAAATTTTATATACTTGGACCAATTAATACAATCAAAAAATTTGGTAGATATTATCCATATTTGATGTGTCAATTGTTAATATAGCTTTTCTCTCAATTGCTAGTTTTGTGTCTTAGATTTGAATAGTTTCTTTGAATTTTGGGTTGCATCTTTAATCATAGGGTTTATAATTTATGCATATGATAGATTAGTTGAAGGATCTTGGATTTGATTCACTTCATTTTTATTTATATTCAGATGTGCAAATGTTATTTGGTTATAGTAGTAAATCTTAAAAGTAAACATGGTTTTTACTTGTGATTCTTTACATTATCATTTGAAGTTTGCTTGGTGTATAGTGAAATATGAGATTAAGCTATTTTACACTATATATTAGTTTTCATTCATAATCAATTGTAATTGAATATTTATCATAATGTTTGAGGATAAGATAAGCAATCACCTATTTTCTTTTTGCCCTACTCTTCTCATTTGCCTTTTTTTAACTAGATCACTTCAATTTAAGTTTCATTATAAATATCCATCTAGATTAGTCTGTATCTTAATTCACTAAGCATTAACATAAATACTAGTATTTCATAGAGAATTGGACCATGATGTCTCCCAACCATTAATTAATATAAAATTTATGGGAATAGTTAAACATTGTTTTGCCACTATTTCACTAAAGGTAACATTAAGTTGCCATAATCTACTACTCATGCCTTGAATTCTTAGAATTGTAAAATGAGAAGTGTTCTTGAACTCTAGGGACATATGTGGTACACATATAGGCTTAAACATAGCTGATATTAAAGAAGTTATCTTAGGTATACATGAAAAGACTGATCTTGATATGGAAGAACTCTACAAAGAATTGGTACAAATTGAATTCATGAATGAGTTTGAGATATGTTCATTTCAAAAAGATGATCAAAGTACAAAGATTGATATAGTCAATCAGCCAGCTGAAGAAGAGAAGGAGATAGAAGAAAATAAATATGAAAGTACCATTTAGGTTGATCTTATTTAGGCTAATGAAAATAAAGAACAAAAGGATGATTGACAATTATATGTTGAATCTCTACAAGATATTGAAGAGCTTTATAAGGACATGTTTCCCATTAGAGAGCATGTTTATGAGAATTTTGATCAAGAAATACCTATTCAAGACCATGATACATATTGGGTTGATTATTCAAAGATCCTTGAAGAGTTTTGATGAACTCACAACGGTTGATAAGAAAGATGGCATCACTCAAGGACAATACATAGATGAGTTTTCACTTGACAAGGTTGTAGATGACAAGCAATATGAGAAAGATCTAGAAGTGCAAGATGATTTTATTTCTATTGTTGACTATTTTGTTGTTGATGGCTCATTTTAAGAGATGTTAAGATAAATAGTTGGCAAGAAGAATCACTCTTCAAAGGTCATGTTTTATAAACACCCTGATTTACAACTTGTACCTTCTCCTAGAATGAGTAAATTCATGTGTTCCCCTTTTTATCTAGGTGGATCAAGTTTTTTCATGGCTAAATAGATTAGTTTATTTCTATTTTATCCTAAATAAGTTCTTTGTTTGCACAATTATTTAGTAGATTAGTTGCCTTTACTTTATTAGGTTAGTTTCCCTTTCAAGTTTATTTATTTCTCTATTTATTAGAATTATTTGTATTTGGAAGTCAATAGGATGTCTTGCATTTATCTTGTAAATGGTCCAAGAGTCATAGAGATTATGGATTCTCAAGCATAGCAGGCATGCTGCCTAGCTAAGTCACCAAAGATGTTGACCAAATATGGCCCACATAGAGAACTTTGCTTGGAAATGGTTTGAATAGGTGGAATGAGTTATGGATGAAATGAGTGGTCCAAAGATCACCCATAGCTTGAAAAGCTTTTGAAACACTTTAATCTTGTTTAAATAGTATTTTGTCAATTTATGAAGGACAGGTCTATAGAGTGAAGTAAAGGGTCTAAGTAGGTTCTTATAGTGATCAAAGAAGTTCTAAATCATAAACAATTCTACACAATATTTAGGTTTTCATAGTTCATTTTAGTATTCAAAGTTCAAGCATAAGTTTAGAAGAGCCTACAGGCTTTAAAAAGGCTAAGTGTAAAACCTTTTTGGCTAAGTCCTTACTTAGGAAATATTGCAATATTTTTTTTGCTAAGTTCAATTATTTTGAACCTTCTGTTTAGACCAAGTACCCATATTTCCTTTGGGAAAATTGTTTCACATTCCTTGGTTAAGTAGTGGGAATTATTTTGGACATTTTACCCAAAACAAAAAATCCTAAAGAGAAGAATTCTTTTAGACAAAATATATGTGTAAAAAGTAAAGTACAAATTCTTTCAAAAAATTATCTATAACAAATGTTCCATAATAAAAATCCCATTGACGTAATTCTTTTGGGGAAAGTGATCAATCATAAATCCCATAGACACAATTCTTTTGGGAAAATTATTTGAGACAATTTCCCTAAAGACATTTATTTTGAATAAAATGTCAATAGCAATGGTTCTAAAAAAGACACAAGACCAATTCAAAAACTCTGATAGAATTGTTTATTTTGAGGAAATTGATCAATCAGGGTAATGATGGGTGTGTAAGTGTCAACATCAAGCCATGGAAAATAGGTTTTTAAATTCAAAAGCCCAATATGTTTATGTGAGTGTCAAATTCAAGCATAGAAAAAGACTATTGTTTTTCAAATATGTAGTGATGGGTGTGTAAACATCAAAGTTCAAGCTGTGGTAAATAACCATTAGTATTCAAAAGGGTCTAAGATTTATAGTCTACATTCAATCTGAGAAAATATCAAATGACATGAGTAAGGTTAAGAAGTCAATAAAAAATTCATGTTATTGTCAAATTAAAGCCACGATAGATAGTTGTTTGATTTCAAACTTTGGAGATCAACAATTTATGTTTAATAAATAGAAGATCTAATGATGAGTGGTGACTAAAAGGATATTGGGTCTAGGCAGATCTAATGGCTAATGTTTAATTGCATATTTAGATCAATGGCATTTAGAGGTCAATGAGGTCAACAAATCTTAAATGCAAATGCATGAATGATAAGTGTCAACAACATGTTCAACTTGTAGAAGATCAAAGGTTTGCATTCATTTGAACCCATTAGATCTGATGGTATGAGATGGGTCAATATACCAATTGTTTAATTCAATTTTTGATGTCCAACCAAAAAAAGGGTGAATATTACAAGATCGATCTCTATGAATGAAGTTCATTAGAGACAAAATAGGTCTTTTAAAACCTAATACAGATCAAAATTTGGAAACCATTATCAAAACAAGATAGAATAACTAGTGAGATCCATCTCATTGACATGAATGCTACAAGAAAAACCAATGAAAATGGATAGTTTTTAATCTATAGAGTGGCATGGCTCTGTCAATTCTAAAGCATGAATATTTGGTCCTCGTGAAAAAATAAACTGAAAGCTAGTATAAAATCCCAAGATGGTGACTTGGTGGTTTGATAAAGATTAATGGAGCATTCAATTATTTTATGGGGACCTTATTTCTTGATAAGATCATGACTCATCATCCTCAAATTGGTGTTGATCTATTGAAAGTGGTTAGGTCTCTTTCAATGCACAACTCTCTCTCTCTCTCTCTCTCTCTCTCTCTCTCTCTCTCTCTCTCTCTCTCTCTCTCTCTCTCTCTCTCTCTCTCTCTCTCTCTCTCTCTCTCTCTCTCTCTCTCTTTCCATTTTATATATATACATGCTTCTAAGCCTTGAAATGTGTCCCTCTTTTTGGTATGACTAAACCTTGCCAATATTTGTATTGTAACACCTATTTCATGAAATAAAAGACTAAATTCTTCCATTTTGCAATTGAATTGAAGTGTGCCTTATGATTTCAATAATTGGTTAAGTGAATGTTTGCCTTCTTTACCTCTATCTAAATTTTCTCACCTTCATGAACTACATTGGTAATCCTCATAGGTCATTTTAAGTACAATATATGGTCTATTGGTTAGTTTTGGAATTGGATAACTACCATCCCATAGTAGATTAATAACCAGTTTATGCCTTTTTGTGAAATACATATGTGAGTGATTTTTTTAAGTCTTGAATGCATCTTATAGTGTGTCTTGTGTGATTTTGAGGGATCGAATCATTTTTGCATCACCTATTTTTCCACTATTTCATAGGTTATTATTAAAGTCTCTCTCCCTTTTCCAAGAAAGTGCTAGTTTAGGCTCAGTATAGGTGATAGATCCAAAAGGAAGTCAACCTTCTTTAGAGGTCTGATCCATTATTAGGATACCCATAGCCTAGGATTAGTCCCATCTTGGACTAGATTTGAGTAGAGGACATGAACAATCCCCTTCTTAGCTAGGGTACAAATCTAGAACACCAATAGTCACCATGCTAACATCATTATTTTACCTTTATTACTTTAATAGGTCATTAATTTTTCATAAGAAGTCCTTTTTATCCCATTCAAAATTCATTAGATTCATCTCAATAATCTCTTTAATATTGGGATGTTTCTAATAAGTTTTTAGACCATTTGATTAGATAGGTATGGGAACCCTATTGGATCAGTCCTCCCCACTAAAAATCTTTTAAACCACCAAAATTCTAGTTTTATTCTAAAAATAAGTGAGGGTACAAGTACCTCACTTTTTTATTTCCATCCACCTTGCCCTTATTGGATTTCCTTTTTTTAGGCCAACTCACAAGTATTAAACATCTCCTCTTTTTGATGTCCTTATCTTCTTGTAACTCATCAATATATTTAGGATAAAAATCATCTATAGAGGTTACTTTAATACTCTCACACTAATCCATAATCATAGGTGGCTCATAACATTTCAAGTTTTCAAGATTTTTCAACTAAATACATCTTTAATTAAGGTGGTAGTTTTAATCAGAAATAATTATTACCAATCTTCTTCAAAATCTTAAATATGCCATACTTGATTGGTTTAATATTTTTACCTTCACCTTTGAGGTGTTATTTACTTATATGGAGCCAAACTAGATCATCAACTTAGAAATGATGATCAACCTGATGCTTATCATGCCTAGCCTTATACTTCTTGGCTAGTTTCCAATTTTTCTTGGATAACTTGATGAATTGATTGAATTTTATGTATTTATCTTAATTCTTACTTCCATTTTTCATTTTTTCTTTTCCAAAAGTGAATTCCAAGGGATACTTAGGCAAATAACCAAAACAATTCTCAAAAGAAGATTTACCTGTAGAAGAATATATGGGATAATTGTAAGCATGTTGCATATAAAAAAATTATTCATCCCATATCTTAGGATACTTAATAAAATACCCTTAGAGTAAATTAACCATTGTTCAGTTGAACATTTTTTTTGAACATTAGTTTGTGGATGAAAGGCAATGTTCTTCTTGAGTTTTGTGTCCATCATGTCCCACAAAGCTAACCAAAAGTTCCTAATGAATCAATAATCTTGATAAAAAATGATGGATATGAGCAAACCAAAATGAACCCAAAAATTATTGAAGAATAGATGTGTAGTGTCCTCACTTGTGACAATTTTTTTACAGAGCACTAATATACACATTTTAATAAATCTATCAACAACCACATTAGTCATGATTTTTTCTATACATATTAAATCCACCCATAAATTCCATATAAACACTCTCCCATAGGCTTTATAGTGGCATAAATAATATAACCTTTAACATATTTAGATACATTTTCATACATTTGAGGCCAATAATAAAATATTCACAACTATGCAACTATTTTCCCAATGCCAAAATGACCTAAAACAAGAGAAATGTGTTCTTCCCTAATCACATGGACTCTTTCATCTTGAATAATACATAAATTACCAAGATGATATATTAATCCATTATGCATGTAATTATTCTACCCACTTTCCATGGGTTAGATCTTCATATACATCCTTAAAATCATCATTTCTAACATGTTTTTCTTTATACATTTCATGCATCAAAAAACTATGTTGTAAGAGAATCTATACAACAATGGGAGGTCTTAAAATCATATCAACTACCTTATTTTTTATATATTTATTATATGTAATTACAAGATGACATTTTTGTATAAATTCCATCCAATGAAAGTGCCTTTATTATTGTATCTTTGACTATGATTAGAGATATTAAAAAGATTGGTGATCTATATGGATGATTGTCTCTATACCCATTAAGTAATGGATCCATTTTTTTGAACTTTAAACCAAATAATACAACTATTTATCATAGGTAGGATATCCATTTATCACACTTTTTAAGGTTTCATAATGGTAACAAATAGTCTTTTGCTTTTGCATCAAAACTTCATCCATGGCATAATCATTTACATTAGTTTTAATATCAAATGGCTACTAAAAATTTTGAAGTGATAAAATTGGGACTATGTTTATCTTTTATTTCTTGATGTCAAAAGATTTTTTATTATTTCTTTCCCACTTAAATACATGTTTAGTATTTGTCAAAGCATGCAAAAGAGGTGCAATCAATGAAAAGTTAACAATAAACTTCCTCCAATATTAGACTACCCCTAAGAAGATTCTAACTGTAGTTACATCATTAGGCTTTAGCCATTTCATTATGGATTCAACTTTAGAGGAATTGATTTTTAGTTTACCATCCCCTACAACATATCCTAAATATATTAAATATGTTTTACCAAATTCACATTTAGACATCTTTAGATACATTTTCTCCCTTTGCAAAGTTTCTAAGACTTTGATAATATGTTGTGTATGATCTTCCCAATTTAGACTAAATATAAAAACATAATCTAATTATACTATTAAAAAATAATATATGAGTGTCCTAAATAAATCATTCATAACCCACATGAAAGTGGTAGGATTATTAAAAATCCCAAAAGGCATAACAAGCCACTCACAAAGACCTTGCTTAGTTTTGAAAGAAGTTTTCCAAATATCACCTTCACTAATTATACTTGGTGATAACCACCTATTAATTCTAACCTAGTAAAATAAACATAATTTTTCAATTGATCTAAAGTATCATCAATATGAGGAAGAGGGTATAAAATTTTCACCATAATCTAATTCAATGCTCAGAAATCTATACATATTTCCCAAGTGCCATTTTTGTTTGGATCCAAAATAATTGGCAAACCACATGTTAAAGTTTTTAGACATATTACACCTCTATTAAGAAACTATTTAACTTGATTATTTATTTCTTAATTTTATAATAAGGACAACTTGTACATTCTAATATTAGGAAGAGGTGCATCTTGCTATAATTTTATCTCATGTTGAATATGTCTTTTAAGAGGTAAACCTTGTGGATCCTAAAAAACATCATTATAGTTAGACATAATCTTAACTATTTCATTTATATTTCTAGGATCACAACATTATATATCCTTAGATTTAACATCATCTTTCTAGTTTACAACCATGAGTAAATAGTTTTTTGTTTGTACTGATAAGACTTTTTATCTTTTCTGCAAATATAAGTGATAAGTTTGATTTTATCTGATGGGATCTACCAATGTATTCAAACCCATATTTTAAAATAAAATATTTATCATCTTACCTATATAATAATTATTTTATATTATACAAATAATTAATTACAAGTACAATTCAAAAAATATCAAGTGGAACCACATCTAACTCTACCTTGTCAATAAACTTAGAGGTGATTATAAATCTTAACCTACATGTTTTCGGGACTTACAATTTATCATTGTCACATACCTATCCTAAAGGATAAAGATTAGTATGTGGTTTAGTTTCAAGTCCTAATTTATTCAGAACTTCTTTAGAAATTAAATTAAACTGAGATTCACTATCAAAAAGAGTATCTATCTTAGTATTCTTATAAATCACTCTAATGTAGAACAACTCATTTATTTTCTTTTCATTATGCATAGATTTAGAATTCAAAGAAAAAGGATAATTAAGATATTTAGTGATATAAGAGGAATATTATGAAACTTTCATGCCCATGGTGTTAACCTTAGTCTCATCACCAAAATCAAATCCAAGATCTTGTTGTATTGGTAGAGTATTCTTCTTACCTTTCTTGTTCCCAAGCCATTTTATCATACGTTATAGATGGAGCTTCTAAAACTTAGCATATTCATGGCCTTCTCTCTTTAAATGAGATAAAAAGTGATTCTCATCCTCTTTATTAACCTTATAGGTATGTTTCATCTTTCCCTTTGCTTTACCTTTGCTTTTAGGTGGTTTATTGGGCTTATTTGTGAATTTTTCCCTATCCTTAGTCACTTTACCTCTTGATTCAATATGGGTATCTTGGACACAAACTCTAGTGGGGTTAAAAATAATGATTTTATGCCTTAATTAACTATGTAACCCATGAATATATTTCAAAAGATTCTCTTGAGTTTAAATAAGAATACCTAACATTTAAACCCTATTTATAAACTATTGAGTATAATCCTATACACTTTGGCCCTTAGTTTACCTGAATTTTTGCCAATCTATAGTATCTTTTTATCTATAGATTAATGGATATAATTAATTTTTTAATAAAAAAACAAAATAAACCCAAGAATAAATCACTTTAACATGTTTAAGTATATCCTTTTGTGTCTTACTCTCCCACCAAATGAGTGTTGTACCACCTAACCAAAGAATAAATAGCTAAATTTTTCCTTCCTCATCATCAATAGTTTAAACCCTATAGTATACTTCCATCTTCTTGATCTAATGATCTAAATCTTATACACTAATCTCTCCATTATAGATTGGCAAATCAAGATTAACATTTAACTTAACCTTAGAAGAAACAAAATTAGAAACATTATTTTGCTTATCATTAAGGAAAGAAGGAGAAGGCTTAGATGGAAGAAATTTATGAGATTCTTCCCATTTACCCTTACCACTAGTTAAGGTTTCTTCCTCTTATTTAACTTTGATTCACATCTTATTTTCAAGATACAACTATTATACCATGCTCTTCTTCTCAATAAATGCTTGACAAAAGGCTACTATTGACTATGGTTCTCTTCTAGGAGAATCCAAGGCTTGAATTGCATGTTTTGTAACAATTTCAATGTTATATTCTTCAAGAAATCCTTCACCATTATTACTCTTAGACCTAGTTATCATGTAAAATAAAAACATACAAATAAAAAAACAACATTAAAATATCATTGATTAGTTGTTTTGATACCAAACTTGATCTGAATTTTAGTCAATGCAAAATGCTCACTATTTATCAATTTCAAATACTTGTTGTAATTTTCTCAATTTATATCCTTTTATGTGAAATTATCTTATTTTATTAAAATTAGGTTCATTAATAATTAAAAACATTAATTAAATGAATATAAATAGATAAGATGTAAACCAAATTGATAATTGAATTCACCCTTTTAGGGGCTATGTCTTCAAGTCTGAAAAACACTCGAACTGGTCTATTAAATGGTGTAAATACACTTTCATATATTATTTACACTAAAATATGAATTTGGTCTACAAAAATAACATTTTATCTACCCTTAGGAAGTCTTCACAATAATCTCCTATAAGGGAGTTGGTATTTTTGCATAGACTTTTTTAGTTATTTCTTACTTGCTCTCCTTTAAAGGCTAAAAAACCAATTTTCTTCTCTCCATGTATTTTTTTTCCAAGTGTAACAATGAGCCTTTTTTAATGCTCCCAAGGCCCTTTTTTATGGGTTGAAGTTTTATATATTTACCCAATACATTGGGATTCCTTCTGTTGCCTTGTTTTTAGGCTTGGATAAATATTCCACACATTTCAGGTGGGATTTAATCCCATACAAAGAGGGGTTTTTAATAGTAATGCTTTAATAAAAGTTTCAACACCATATGAATTGGTATTAAAATAAATATTTGATTGAAAATTATAGCATATCTTGGGGATTTATTTTTCGATGTTCCATGTTTCAAAATACCATCGGTACACATGTCAATCCCTATTTAGACCACTAGTACACATCTAGTCACCATGCTAACACCATAATTATACCATGATTTCTTCAAAAATTCATAAATTTTGCATATAAAGTTCATTTAACCCAATTAAAAATGTGTTGGATTTATCTCTGTGAGCTTTTTGATGTTGGGATGTTTCCAATAGATTTTCATACCATTTAATCTGATTGGTGTGGGCATCTTCCTAGATCAATATTTTTCTATTACATATGCATTTCACTAGTATTTATGAGTGTTATGTAGGACATACAAATTTTACATGGAATTAGACATTGGACTTGATCTACCTAGTGTTTATTCCATGTTGGGGATTTATTATCAAAAAGTTACATTATTTACAAGTGTTACCATTCTATAACTCCTATACTATGTTGAGATATATAATATTTACAATTTTTTTACCAATATATCTATATTACATTGTCTACATGGATATGTTATTTTATAGGATATAATCACATTGCATATACATAGTGTAGACTATACTTATAGTTATATGATCTATTAATGTTATTACTTATACATAGTAGATTAGACTTTTATTTTCTATTGTATGTGGCCCTTGACCCTTGTGTGCACATTATTTGAGCATATATATAATATTTTTTCTTGGCATGTGTAACATTTGAACATGTCCATGTCTTATATCCCATAGCCCTGTGTTTTGTGTTAAATTTGAACATTTTCATTATTTTCAACATTATTAATTTCCTTTATGTGTGGACCTTTGCTTAGTTTTTGGTGAGATATTCATGTGCATTATCTATAGTATTTGGCCTTCTGGTGTGATATTGTGCTCATTGTGTTTGTGTGTTTATTATTGTTGTTGATTTTGATGAGTGCCATGATTTATATCATGCACTAAATATTGTGTATGGTTATTCTATTTTAGCTTATACTATGAGATTTATTGATTTATTTATGTATATTCTACACTTTAGGCCTTGACTCGTATGTTACATACTTACTTAGAATCACACACACACACACACACAAATATATCACTATGATTACATACATTTTTCACATATGCTCAAATATTTAATTAGTATATCTTGACACAAATGATACAATAAAATTTGATGAGTGAATTTAAGGACATATCCCTCACATCAAATTGGGGCATTTTAGTGGGATTTTTGTACATGAAATAAGCCTCTATGAGTATAAAATACATCTTGGGTGTAGAATACAATTTCATAGAAATAAAAATGGTTTAAAATTATGTCATTTTTGTATAATATGGGTGTGTATTACATGCACATGCATTCAAATTATAATAACATATTATAAATTCATACATTTTTTATGCATATGCATGGGCATATGCTAACAAGCTTCAAGGAAAATTAAAAAAGTGCATCTTTATAAAGATATAGGTTTTAAATCTATCACATGGGTGCATGATATAGTTTCATGACATATTTTTAATACTCCTTATTATCTGTGTTCATGCTAGGAGCATGTATGTTACCCATTCTCTTTTGATCATGTATAAATGAACTAAGGAATAAAGTGAAAATTGAATCTAAACTACATATATTATGGTTAATTAATTTAAATTTCATAATTCATATTGGAGATTCAACTCCCATTAAAATTATAGATTATATATCCATTTTGGATTCTAATCTATTTATGTCTTAGGGTTATAAATACCACAAATGTAGATTAAGTTTTTTGAATCCCTCAATGGGCTCTATTTATATTTACATGTTGACTTTAAAATGGGTCTTGATCCCTTATAATTTGTTTTTTTACACCTACATAAATATTATTAATTGATAAAAACATATCTAAGCATTCGTAAAGATTATCCAAATTCTCAAGATTAGATGTCACCCTTACATGTCAAAATTGATCTAAATGAGCTAATATTTCTAGTTGATCATGTCCTTTATAGGTAGATCTTGTCCCTCTCCCATAAATATATATTTTTAAAAGTTGAACCCTCCCTTATAGGTTGTTCCATATGTTTAGGATAGGTAGCATGAATTTTCACCATTTGGATTAATATAAAATCACCTTTAAATCATTATTATACTATTTATAAATTTCATTATTGAGGCACACTTATAATATTTCAAAATGAGCAAAACTTCCATTTTATTTCTAATTTTTATTTTATTCACTCGATTTAGCCTTTATCCAAGTCATGAACCTATTGTATTTGAGTCAACAAAAGCATTATAAGGTATTAAGGCAATCTCTAGATGAATACATGTATAAAAAGGAGTATAATTACACTAAATCACTTTGGGTGGGATAACTGCATTGACTTGATTCCCTCTTTAGAGTACTCTAGATACTTAGGTTATGTTCAATCATCATGAGAGTGAATGGCATCAACTAAACCAATTAAACTCACCTTTTATTTTTATAGGTTTTAAATTATTGAAAAACCTTAATATGGTTTTAAACTTGATAAGGTCATCTACACAAGTGAAGGTCAAAATAATCATGTTTCAAGCAAGCATATATTACTATACCCTTAATTTCCTATTTTCTTTCATAGGTCATTATCAACCCACAAAGGATAGTGGGAATGGTCGATCCTAACTATTTTTAGTTAGTTCTGACCTAAAAAAGTGGTAACCATTATTTAAGTTTCACATCATTTTTATACATCTTTGAGTGATCATTTTTATACATCTTATAGCCATACACAGTCAATCTACAAGTTGTGATCAACTAAATCATTTTTTATTCTTTATGTTGATTATAGTTAGCTTCTTTCATTCACTCAAGCTTTGTCCATTTAAATATTTTAATTTGATTTTTCTAGTTACAAGTCATTTACAATGTTGTCTACCCTTAAATTAATTTTATATTAATTATATTTAATACTTAAATTAATTCAAAATTATGATTAAAAAATATTGGTGAACCCATACATTTTATTTGTGAATTATTTAGATAAATTCCTAAGCATTTGACACTAAAATAAATTTCTTTCGCTCGTGGATTTAATATCTAAAAATAAAGAATTTTAGTTTGACCTTGGATTCAATATCTAACACTAAAATCAATTATTTTAAGCTTAGATTTGATATATATCAATGAAATAAATTTATTTTGACCTTGGATTTCAAGGTAATTTACTAATCTCTCTCTCTCTCTCTCTCTCTCTCTCTCTCTCTCTATATATATATATATATATATATATATATATATATATATATATATATATATATCCTTTTTCTAGGACTTAAATTCAAGTTTTGTATTTATTTGTTTCTAATTTTTAAGGAATATATGGTTATATTAGATTAGCATTTTTTATTCAAGTTTTCCTAATTTTCATTAAATTTTGTCTTCCCCTAATAATTAATATCATTAATAATCACATAACAAAATGAATCAAATCACATGTTAAGATACAAGCACCATTAACATAATTTTTTATAAATTCAAGTATAATATAGGCACAAGAGAAGCCATACATTGAGGATGATATAAGGATTACTAAACACCATATTTATAGTATTATTATGACTATATAAAATGACAAGACCTATGAATCTGACTCTGATAAGAAAAATATATTTGATCCTATGCATAAGAAGGAATTCATTGACCTTGTAAGATATCATCCTCAACTGAGATGACCACATATCAAATATATTTTAAATAATTTTAAGCATAATTAAATAATTTATCTTTGAGTGGAGGAAAAATAATTAAGTGATGCATATTAGTCTTGAATCTTAGAATATAATCATGGATAGGTTCATATTTTATTTGATTAATAGATGGAATGCTCTAAAATGTAGTCAATGGTCCCTTATTAGTGATAAATCATGATTGGAAACCTCTTAAAAATCAAATAAGGTGTATAATAAATTACT
Organism: Torreya grandis; assembly: GCA_037957365.1. Lineage (NCBI taxonomy): Eukaryota > Viridiplantae > Streptophyta > Pinopsida > Cupressales > Taxaceae > Torreya > Torreya grandis. The sequence continues at coordinate 1,559,725 of JARHVA010004325.1, read as the reverse complement.
AAGTAGAGTGTAAAACCAATCTAAAACATGACCTGTTACGATTCAAGTAAATATTTTAAGCATGATTATATCATTAACACCATATTTATTTAAATAAGAACAAAATAATGTAATATGTAATTAAATATGTCCATACTCATTAAATAATGAAACCATAACATTATAAAATCATGTGGGAGAGGAGAATCAAAAATATTACACAATATAGTTTGGTCATATCCAACATAAAATCTATAGGAACCTAATTTTGGTACAATGTTTATTAATGTATTTTTTTAGTGCAATTGTAAACATATGATACATTAGTATGAATTATGGTCTTATTGGATTTTTTTTTAATGTCTTATCCTTATTCTATATATGATCATGTGGTATTTTGGTTCCTATTTATGTTTTCTTTTCTTTGTGCTTGCAAAATTTTTGAATTTTTTTATCTTCATGTTCTAGATTTTATGTTTTTTAGTTAGATTGAGTGATTCACCAAATATATCCCCTTTCATTTTTTGGGAAATTTTACCCTTATTTTCATATTTTCAATGTTTTAATCTTTGTATGTTATTTAGTTATCTTTTATTTGGTCAACTTGGACTCTAATATGATCCTAATTCAAACATGATATATCTATATGTAAAATCTCATTAGAAGAATTTAAGTTAGAATAATCAAGAGGAGTAATTAATATTTCAAGTCTATGAACATTTTATGTTGCTAAGTTTTAGCTACATTTTCTATTAAAAAATGATAGGAAAATGTTAATGTAGTTGAACTTAACTTTGGAAGAGGAGGTGAAGTCCTCACTCAAAATTACACACTCATACATAAGAGAAATATATTTAATATAATTATGGTCATGTATGATATTTAGTTATAACTCCTTGATAAATTTTATCAAGTAAGGAAATTATACACTTTTCATACTCTTAGAGCAAGCATTTATGATGAATTCACTCAAATACAAATAAAAATATAAACTAGACATTTTTGCAAATACTTTTTGTATTATGATCACTCAATACTATATGGCATATAATAAAAAACAAGTTCAAATAATTTTATAACCTAAAAATTGGCACAAAACTAATTTGGTAGTAGAGTAAAAATTTGGTGTGTACTTAGGTACACATTTATTAGTCTAACAAATCCACCCCATTTATATTCAAGGTTTTTTATAATATGTCCACGTAATTCTGACAATTGTATTTTACATTGAAAAAATTATAAAGTTGCATATCAAAAATTCATTTTCAAATTTTTACAATGAGGGCCTAGTTGTCTCAGATTCAAGCCTTCTTTGTCACATCATCAATTTTAATTGTCTTAGTAAATTGATTATTTCATTTTTTCTATTTTCAATGCATTATCTAGTTATGATTATCTTTTTAGACTATTCTATATTATATCTATCCTATGATATTATTTTAACATATTTTAGTTATGATAAATTCCATAAACTAAGCTTAGTTAAAAAAAATGGTGAACCCCTAAGTTATTTTAACACTAGCTTAGAGATTCAAAACCCTCATCCCCATTGGGTTTAATCTTATGAATTTAAATTGAATTTTGATTTATTACATTAAATCTTACCTTTGTTATCATTTTTTCAGATTTATACATGTTTTTCATATCTATAAAAATACTATATTTATTATTCAACCAAGTGGGTGACCTCTTTCCCCCTAGGGTTTTTATTATTATTATTTAAGTTCTAATTTTTAACACATTATTTGTTGGTGCTTGTATTTTTGTATACCATAGTTTTTGATCCTTTTTATCTTAATTCATGGCTTATGATAAAAATATGGATTCTCTTATTCAAATAAAATATCTATGAATGATGAAAATCTTGATGTTACATTTTTTAATAGGACTAGTAAGGATATTCTTGATCAAATTAAATAATACATTACCAAAGATATTTCATTTTCTTAAAACCATATAAATGTTAAATCAAGTATCCATAGTACATTCTTATTTTTATATGGATAGTGATGTATTTACCCTTGTGTATCCTCTATGTTTGAAATGATTAATCAATTATCCCATATGAAATAATCTCTTGAATGATATAATCTTATTACTTATGAGATAGTGATAATGAGGCATTATATCGGTGAATTAAAAATACAAATGCATGATTTTGTCTACATTTAGAGCCTTTATGTGTTAAGCATGCTTCTAAAGATATACATTATAAGCATATTATTATAGATGTAAATGGCATACCTCTCTACATGGCTTGATTACACCAAGCATATAATTATTCTATGGCCATGGGGATCCTCATGCACACCTCTAGAAAAAAAATTGGTCTATTGGAAACTATGAATATCATGGTTTAATATTACTTAGTTTATTTCATATAAACTTGATTAGTGATGATTTAACATGGTTAATAATTTATTGATTGGGTAATTAAATTAATTAAAATTCTTATAATAAGATTTATTAGATCTATTTATCAATAATAATGGGCCTTCAACCACATTTTAGAGTATTCCATTTATTTAACAATGTCCCAATGTGTATATTCATGACTACACCTTTAGATTATCATGAAATATGCACTCTTTAGTTTATCAACCTTATGACCTTGAAATGTAATACATATTTATCAACATCCTTTTGATTCCCCTTGAAGACAATCTACTTTTAAAATATTCATAATCATCAAATTATATTTTTTATACAATTTTCACGCTTGTAAATGAGAAATCAACCTAACTTAATGTTTCTAATTCTAATGATACACAATTTCTCACTAGTCTTGTGATTAATATGGATACATATATAATTTGGAATAAGAAAATAAATATATATTAAACATGGCTTATGCTAAAACATCCCAAAAAAAAATTCAAAGATCAAGACTATATTTAAGAGATTATTAGACATACACTTTATTTATTTAACATCTCTCTAGAATTCTAATTGTAAGTACCAAATTATTACAATGAAAATACATTTTGTGGATACCATAAAGTCAAAGGACATGGGTTAAACATGTGTATTTATATGTGAAACAAAATACAAGATTTTTTTTGACTAAAGTATAATAAAACTTAACTATATAACTCTTAAAGGACAATATATTACACTAAATAAATAAAAATGAGCCCCTAAATATGTATCACTTGCACATGATAGTGTATTAATAATGGTTTCTAGTGATTCTTCATTAGCACATTGTATGTATATGACACCTTTTGTAATTAGTGTTTCAATCGAAAGATAATGAAGGCATTATTTTATGATAGATAATATATCTCAATTAAATATTTTAAGTCTTATTTTCCTTCACACACTTGTCTATATAATTTAAAATATATTAGAAGTACCACCATATTTTAAGTATTGGTAATTATTAGGCTACCTACATTAATGGGTCCTCAATCATGTATGCATTTATTCTATTTTATTTCATTCTTGTTTCATTAAAATGTAATATTGGGAATAACATGGTTAGAAACAATGAATGCAACTTTAGATAGAACACCTTGTTGCACATATTTAAATTTTCAAGTTCATGTCATGCCTCTAACAATGTTTGAAACCAATGAATAATATCAATGATCCAAATAATAAATTATGAAAAAATTATTTAATGATAGATAACCTTATTTAATTCAAAAATTTAGCATGCAAGACTTCATATTATATCTATGATGACACTTCAAGAATAAACAACATTATTGGTTAGTAATTCAAATGTGTCATTATGAGATTCAATTAAAAATTATAAAACATACATTGTCTCATTTTAAATACAAAATAAAAGAACTAATTTATTTGATTTTTTATTTATTCAAAGTAGGGTGTCAGTTATTTGTGAAATTTTAGATTTGAATGAGTTTGTATTAAATACTAAGTTTCTCCTAGAATTTAGTATTTTATCCAAAATGAGATATTATAGATAATGCATCTCCAACAATAGTTTTACCACCTCCAAGGGATGACATACAACTTATAGATGGATATCATGTAATTAAACCTGATGTACCTACTAATCCAGTCAACTCGTAGACTTTTGGGCTAGGGTTTGTAGTTGTTATCAAAAAAAAAAAGTCATTTCACTTATTTTGTATTCTCTTTTCAAATAATGAGTGAAATAATTAATTGTATTGATTTTTTATTCATTTAAATTATATTTTCAATTATTTTTGAAATCTCATATTTGAATGAGTTTGTAATAAATAATAAGTTTTTTCCATTTTTCAATATTTTATTACAACATTTAAGTATTATATTTGCATTTATTTTTTTACATGTTATCACACAATTTGTGTTATTTAATTTGGGAATTTTTATAGTTACACTATCATGAGTTTATACACCTATTTAGTTACATCATGAGATTTTACCACTTATTAAGATTTCAACATCATATGGCATATGTGGGTACTATATTCAATTCTTTAAAATAAGTGTTGGCATATTTTAAACCCCATATTCAATGTGAATATATCATCTTGATGATTTAGGTTACTATATGATTCATGGTTACATCTTATGATCTATTTTCAACACTTATAATGTTACATCTAACTACTCATGAGCAAGAAATCATGCTTTAAATGAGATTATTAGTTAGTCTTGCTCACTTATGTGTAGTTCTTCATTGATATGCCATTATTTTAATATGTCTCTTAGCTATGTGTTAGTGACCAAAATTTCACTAAATCAATTGGGCCCTTATCAAGTGAAAATGCCCAAGTCCTTAGCCCAAACTTCCATCTCTAAGTTTTCCTTTGAAATGTCAATTTCATGTGAAAAATTAGCCAAGTGTAAGTTGGTCTTTACTCGGTGTATGTGTCTTTCCCTTAGAATTTTTCAAGATTTTTGCATGAACATAATGTCTGATAGGAGTAGGTCTTTGATATTTTTATCTTAGACAAAAATTCCAAATAATTATTTCCATCAGACATTTTGGTCGCTAAAAAAAGTCCAATGGCATTCAATGTCTTGGCCAAGTCCCATTTTCATCAGTCTAAGTGTTTCACAAAAAATTTGAAGTCTTATTTTTTTTAGACTTTTTATTCATGGTAAAAAGTTTGAAGGGCACTTGCCCTTCAAGCATTTTTCTTACACAAAAATCCTTTGTTTCAAAAAAGGTGTAAAGTCTCATTTCTTTTGAACTTTTTTTTCGCAACCAAAAGTTGGAAGGGCACTTGCCCTTTGGGTATTTTACTCATACAAAAAGACTAAAAAAAATGCAGTATTATTTACTCTCAGTGAAAACATTTGTGCAAAAAATTCAAAAGGAACTTTCCCTTCGACAAAAGTGAAAATGTCCAATTTTTTTGGACTCTTTGTCCATAGAAATTTTTTTGAAGGGCACTTACCCTTCAGGCATTTTTCCTACACAAAAATCTTGACAAAAGTCCAATTCCATCAGTAAAAGTGTAAGTTTAATTTCTATGGGGAAAACATCTGAGAGAGTTCATTTATTTGAGAAAAATATCCTAAACAAAGTGTCCAAAACAATTTTCTTGAGGAATAGAGGGCATGGGAGTAGAAGTGACAAAGACAAAAGCCCAAAACAATTATTACAGGATAATTGTGTTGAAGATAAGGACCTAGAATGAAATTCCTAAAGACCAAGTTGATGAATGATAGAAATGGTGAAGACAAAAGGCCTAATGAGTAAAGTCCAAAACAAAAGGCCTAAAGCATAAGATCTAATGAGAAAAGTCCCAAAATAAATTGCCTAAATTTTAGGTATGATGATCTTATATACATGATTAACATACATGTAGATGTCAATATTAATCCATGAAAAATAGCCATTGGGATTCAAATGCTCCAAGATGGTTACACGAGCATCAAATTTGGGCCTCATGAAGTAGTTGTTTGATTGTAAATAGAGGTAGATCTATGACATGCATTTGATCAGATAGGATGATCTGATGGTGTTTGATCATAAATGAATAGTCAAAGAAACCTAGGATGAGTGAGATGGTGATAAGTGTCATCATCACATGACCCTATCAGAAATCCAATAGAGTGTCGAGTAAAGGAATGAGCCCTATGAATAGAGATCAATGGCTTGTACTTGATTCATGCCAATGAGATAAGTAATGTGTAGTGATAGTGGAATATTAAATGAAGCTCAAGGTAAATACAAGAGCACCACATGGTAAAAGAATGCTATCCCAAGGCATAGTTGAGAATCTAGGATGTAGAAAGCCCATAAGGTTTTTAAGTAGCACATTCTCAGGGATAAAGATAGCTAATAGATAATGGCATTTAGTCCTTTCGATCAATATTAATGACACATAATTTCTTGGGTGATAAAATCCAATTTTGTGAGCTAAGATGTACTTTTAAAAAGGTCTAGGTTGAACATGGTAGTGACATTTGTCACAACTACAATTAGCCAAACATAGATTTATGGCACGTATTTGTTCAAGCATTAGATCTGATGGTGCAAGATGATCATGGACATTTCAACAAAGTTCAACTACATATGGAGATAAATAATATTGAGGTATATATAAAGCAAAGATATTGGTGAATATATGTGACATGATGATGCCACATAGGCATATACATCATATTTGAGGGCCTTGTGCAAAGGCAATTAACTGAGCTTCTACCATTGGCAGTAAGTTAACTTGAAATTTTTTAAAATGAGGCATGGTGACCTAAGGATATAACTAATGTATTTTAGCATTAAAATATATGAGAGAAACTCTACAAGGCTAGATGTGAAAAAGGTAAAATTTTAAAATGTGAAAAATAAGTTGGATCTAAAAGGTGAAAAGTTGAAAATGACCTAATTCTCTTGCATTATTTCATTATTATACTTCTCCAACTTCCTCCATTGGTGATATATTTCAAGTGGGACACTCTAATTAAGATCATTAAAAGGGCCATGGATCCAGAATATTCCTAGAAGATCATTGCAAAATCAAGTTATTCCATGGCATGCACAAGAGAGAGGTTGTTATATAGAAAGTTCCAACTATGTAGGCATGTGATCAAGAGCTTATCCAGATGGTTATACATGATGAAAAATAGTTTTTTTGGCTCCTCAAATGATTTTTATCCCTATGGATCATTTTAAAAAGCATCTTCAGGTGGTTTCACACAAAGATTAAAAAAAAGTTCCCTTCACCACGAATATTATCCTTCCAGCTCATTTGAAAATATTTCCAACCAAGAGATCAAAAAGTTTGTTGCATATATTCATCATTATTTGTAGAGGAAATTGGATCAATAAATTTTTATTTCCAATGGATGAATATTTTAGGCATGGAAAAGGAATATTTTATAGATGGAAATATCTTGCTGGACATGGAAGTTTGCTTTGAAATTTTGAAAGTTATGACCCATAGTTATAGATTTGAAAATGTATAAATAGAGGTCTTCTCCTCTATTCAAGGGGTTAGTTGGCCATTGTGTTGGTTATCATTGGTCATTATTTTAGGTTTCCACTTTCTCTAAGTAAAGGTTCTACAAAAAAAAATTGGGATCAATTGTTGTGTGTAGATCTTGTCTTCCTTGCTAAGGTGGTTGCAGATGTACACCCATTAGTAAGCTTTGAGAGCATGTTTATGTCTCCCTTGTCAAAATAACAATCTCACCATGCTTGTCCCCATGGTAGCATTTTGAAATACTAATGTGTGTAATATTTCTTTCCAAATTAATGAAAATGTTTGTGGTTCTTTGTTGTTTCATGTTGATGAAGTGTAGTGACCTATTTTGAAAATATTGTGGACTAGAAATCTTATTTTGTGCCCATTAATGGTTATTATTTTGGGTTATGATTTGGATTATAAATCATTTTCTACATAATTTTAGAATCTATTGCTAAATAAGTTGTTAGGGCACCCTAAGTTTATTGATTCAATAGAGAAAGGCATTTAAAAGATTAGTTTTAGTATATATCTAGTCTCTCGAGGATCATATTGTATTTACCATTATCTTGCATTTAAAGTTTTCTACATCTTTGCTAGGAAATATTGTCATGAAGTACTACCAGATACCCTATTGTTTGGAATCTACAAACATGCCACCCTCCATTTTATAATAATCTAAATTGTCCTACCCTATAGATAAATACACCCCTTGCACACTATAAGTGTTATTTTCCTTACAAACATATAAGATCTCACATATTTGTAATGTGTTTGCAATTTATACTTTAAATTCTAGTGCTAAAGTTTTCCATTCAGCTCATATTGTTGAATATTTTATCAGATGAATATTTTAATAATTTCTTCATCTATCTTTAGTAGCTTATATATGAATTAGAGAATTTGTGCATTTCTTGTGACAACCCTTCATGGGTGAAGTGTAAAAACTTGGTTATGCTCTGGTCATATTTGTTCCTTATGCCAATAATCCCCATAAAGGTTAAATTACAAAATCTCTCCATGTGAGAAAGCGACCCATTAAGTCCTATCACCTTGGTTTAAGTAGATCCAGAAGTAGTAGGGAGCTAACCATACCATCTATAGGTGCCTCTCAGTCATTTTTTGCATTTGGTCTATTCTTGATGCCAAACCCTTCCCTGGCTACAATGATATACTAGTGGTTTTTTCATCATTATTTACCATTTTCTCTCAAGTGTGCAAGGCCAAGTGTACAAGGTGTATAACTAGGAACCAACACTCAACTGGTGTCATTGTCAAGAAAATAAAAGACACCCATGGCACTTATGTTGCTAAGGACTCTTGTAGAGAGTTATTGTCATATTTAAAGTTCTTTTCATATCATTTGATATGATATGATCATCATTAGTTCATCAACATCACCACTTAATTAGTGCCATTATTGGGGAAATTTATTATCACCTGTGTTACTAGGGACTCTTGTAGAGAGTTATGAGTGCTATATTTGTTTTGAAGTTCTCTATTATTGTGTTATTAGGAATATTTTGGATGTCAACATCATAGTACTCCATTGAGGATGTGACAAGAATGTTTTAAGGCTTGATAATTGATTTATGCTATTTTTATTGCAAAGATTTGTTAATATTGTATGTTCAAAGGTGTTTTTTTCCCTTTTGAAGATTTTAGTGTCTTTTTTTTCTATCTCATTGAGCTTCAACGGGTCTATTTTTAGCATGTATCACAAATAGTTTGTCAACTAAGATATTCTAAAAGTTTAATTCTAGTGGTCTCCAACTTTATTTTCTAGTTTTAAGGGAGATTGGTGCCTATTTTGAATATCCTATTAAATTTTGGCTTTGAGTATCTTTTTGTTTGAAAATCCAGAAGGATTAAGATCATATTTTAAAGGTGAATCATCTAAGAAACTTGTTCTACCCTGAAGTATTCCTTAAATAAGAAGGGGACAAGTTTGGAGACATGTTGAAGAGCCTAGTGTAGATGTAAAATATCACTTGCAATATCAATATTCTGATAATCTTGAACATCTTGTTGAGATCCCCATTATTGAGGAATATCATAATTCCCCTACTAATTTTGAAACTTATAGTATAGTTTATTATCTAGCTCTTTCTCAACTAGCTAAATCCCCTCCCAGGTGTGAACCATAAAGTCCACCTCATTCACCCCCTTACATCCCTCTACCAGTTGTTATTGAACTTCCCATTAAACTAATAATGAGGCATAGGGATCTAGATGAGAATGAACATCTTACATTCTATATTCCTATATTCAGACCTATAAATTTAGATGAAATGGAAGGCTATCCTAATGAGGTCCCAAATGAAATGGAAATGCCTCCCAAAGTTTCAAGGGAACAATGTAGTGAATGGTGATCAGCACTTGAGAGCCTTTTAAAATATTATTGAAGATTATGATATTGAGTATGAGGATGTGTGCATCAAGATGTTTGTGCACATGCTGGAGGAAGATTCTCATGAATGGTTCAACTCCCTTCCCACTGGATGCATTGATTCATGGGAAGAGATGCATAATGTTTTTAGAATTTAGTATGGTGTTAGGATTGATCCAAGTTTTCTTTTGACTGAATTTGAAAACATCAACAAGAATCTTAATGAGTGTGTGCAATAGTTCAATAATAATATGATGTGGCTGCCTGAAAACATCAGGGCTAATGATATAATGTGCCTAATAAATTATTTTTACGCCTTTGACAAAAATGTTGCATACTTATTGAGGGATAAGGCTCCCACTAACTTGTGATTAGCATTCAAAATGGCCATCCAAATTAAGATAAACATAAAGGCTATGGGAAATCCCATGAATAAGAAGGAAGATGTGAAATTAGTCAATCCTAATAAGACACAATCCACTAAAATTCTAGCCTTGAGGAGACTATTAAAAATTTGGCCTCAGTTGTTAAAGAAATGTCATATAAGTTGGCAAGGAATCATAAGGGGATCCCTCATGTGTCTACCAATCAAGATAGGACTCTAAATCTGAGCCAAGAATAGAGGGGGTCTAATTTCCATAATCAAAACAATGATAAAGGGAAGAAGATTACACATGAAATAATAGATAGAAATCAAAATAGAGGGGCTGAAAAAGAAGTGCTTGATCCTTTAAATGCTAAGGTTAATACCATAGATTATGACATTGATATTTATTGGCATGACAAGTGATTCCTTACACATCCCCCATATGATATATCTAAACTAATTAATGAAGATGTGGATGGACTTGAGTCTACATCATCTAATTATGAGATCTTGATGTTTAATTATCAAAGCCCCCGAAGTGAGATGACTACCTCCATAGAATTAATGAGTGTTACTATTTTTGATCAATTTTGGAGTGTAGCTGAGAAGGTAAATATCCCAACTCCTGAATTTACTTGTGATGTTAATACGGCACAAGCATATGAATTGCCCATTCATGATTTTTATTTCTTATGCTCCATGATGATCAAGAAATATGATAGGAATGTTCCATCAATTGAGGACAAATAACTAATAATTAATTTATAAAGTACCTAAGAGAAAGATTATCACTTGAGAAGAAAATATCAAGTTATTACACCTCAAGACACTACCCTTGAAAATATAAAGGTAGGAGATACTAATAAGGAAGCTAAAAATATTACAATAGTCCCTAAAGCTTCCAAACTAGTGTCTATTTCCAAAATTACTATGCCTAATGGTGCTCCTATTAGGAATAAAGTACCTTTCCTATCTATTATCCCTAAAAGTGCAAATGATTCCAAGACTAATCCACCTTTGAAGGTTGATACTATACATTCAAATTCATCCCAACCTACTCCACTTTAGACCTTAAGTGATTATATTCTAGTTGAAGGTGTTGTCCCTTTCCACCAAATATGCCTCTTACTCAATATAGTGTGTGTGAATACCTGAACATAAGAAGAGGGAATTTGAATATTTATAATTTGGTGAAATTTAACTACAAATGAAATTGAGTTGCCCTAAATACCCTAAGAAAGTGATGAAGAATAAAAAGAGGTCATTAAACCTGATCTGGAGGTCTATTTGGGAAGTGCAATAGTGGAGAGTCAGTTGAATTTGGATCCTTTTTATATAACCTTACTGATCAATGGCTTCATTGTTCACAACTGTATGTTTGATTCTATATCCTCTTACAATGTGATGCCCCTAAGTGTCCTAAATGATCTCAAAGTGAATATTACATTAGTTTTTGGCAAGTGTTATGCCATGGATTCATGATAAGTTCTAGTTATTAGGAAAGTCAAGGGATTAGTTGTAAAATTGGCAATATATCCAAGCAAATATTTGAATATAAACGTGATGGTTGTAGACTACCCACCTAAGTGGGGGATGTTTCTATCATAGAAGTGGGATTCTAACATGGATTTAATTATGTAGATGGACCTTTCCTATGCCACCTTTCTATTGGAGGGTAACATGGTCAAGATTTATAGAGAGCCAAAGATGGTGCATGTCATTGAAGATCATAAGCATGATTTAAACAAAGTGTTGTACATAGATGATGAATTGGGAAAATTTGTTGGGAATGTTTATACTAGTGAATAACTTATTGTTTTTGATGTTAAATCTAATAAAGAAGGTGCAGTTTGGAAGATGTGTTTTGATGGGGCTTGTTCCAATCTTGGAAATGGAGTTGGGGTTATATTTTATTCCCCCAATGGTAAATGTTTCATGTTTTATTTTTAGTTGTCCTTCAAGTGCACTAAAAATAATACTAAGTATGAGGCACTCTTACTTGGTTTAAGGATTGCTTACAAATATGGAATTAAAAGTTTGATTGTCAAGGGTGGTTCTAAATTAGTGGTTAAGTAGATCTATAATGCTTATGCCACCAAAAATAAAAGGTTAAAATAGTATAGGAATGTTTTTTGTGGTTTTCTTGAATTCTTTAATGCATTCAATATTTGTTATCATGATAGGATTTTTAACCAAGAAGATGATAGACTTGTAGGGCTATGTGCTCAATTTGATATTGAAAATACGAGCCCTCATTGTCAATATCAATTGGAGGTGCTTATTAGGACTTCAATCTTAGATAATCTTCATCATTGGTAGGTCTTTGATGATGATGAGAAGATAAAGTGTGATAAATGTTAGTGCTTTGCTAGGAGGATGAAAGATTCAAGTTATCTTATTTTGTAGCCTATGACAATCAAAGGCCCATTTAGATAATGGGAAATGGATTTCATTAAAAAAATTATTGATTCATCAAGCACTAGACATAGATGGATATTGGTTGCAATTGATTACTTCACAAAATGGGTTGAAGCAATCCCTACAAAGAAAGAAACACACTAATTAGTTATGGTTTTTTTCTAAATCAGATTATTTGTAGATTTGGTGTGCCTATCATGATAATTATTGATAATGCTATGAGATTCAAAGATAAACCTTTAATGGCATTATGTAAAGACTATGGGATTAAATTGACATATGCTTCTAACTACAATCCTCAAGGGAATGGGAAAGCAAAACCTAGTAATAATAACTTGATCAAGATCATTAGGCAAACATTGGAAGTAAAAGTGGGGTGAATAGTTGAAGTTTCCCTTTTGGGATGATAGGATTATGCCTAAGAGAGCTATAGGTAGAAGCCTTTTTGATATTTTTTATGGATCTCAAGTATTTTTACCTATGAATTTATAATTTCCCACTTATCAACTCATGTAACAACTAGAGGATGATGAGCAAATTAACTACTATGAGAGCAAGATAAACTAGATTGTTGAGCTTGATGAAATTAGAAGACAAGCACATGAAATATACCTCAAGTCTAAAGAAAATTTTAAGAAAATATTTGATAAGAAGGTGAATCCAAGAAAATTCCAAGTAGGTAATTTGGTTCTACTTTGGGATAGTAGGCATGATGAGAAAAGAAAGCATGGCAAGTTTTATACCTTGTGGATGGGTCCATATTCCATTGACTACTATATTAGGAGCATACTTTCTTCTTGAGAGACTTGGATGGTGAAATAATGAAGTTTTTAGTCAATGGAAAACATCTAAAACACTTCCTTGATTGAATCCATCTATAATTATGTACACAATTGTATAGTGTTTTATTTTTTTGTTGTTTCATTATTTTGTCACCCCTCTACTTTTAGCTTTGTTTGTACAATTTGATTTTACTTTTTTATTGTGTGCTTATTTTTAGATCCTCTTAATCTCTTTTTGATAATTTTACCATGTTTTACTGAGCCATCATCAATGTTTGTTGAAATTTGTTGCACCTTGACTCTGTGACCCAATAGATTGGCACCTGGTCTTATGTTTTAGGGTTCTTTGCACCCCTATAGGGGTATGAATCCTCATTTTAGAGCCATTTTTAGTGAAAAAAATTTAAATATATAAATTGGGTTGTCAAGTGAAAATGACCAAGTTCTTAGCCCAAACTTCCATCTCCAAGTGTTCCTTTGAAAGTTAAAGTTCATGTGAAAAATTGGCCAAGTGTAAGTTGGTCTTTACTCAGTGTATGTGTCTTTCCCTTAGATTAATTTCAGATTTTTGCATGAACAAAATGTCCAACAAGAGTAATTATTCAATATTTTTATCTCAAACAAAAATTATGAAGACTTATTTCCATTAGAAATTTTGGCTGCTATAAAAAGTCTGAAAGAATTCAATGTCTTGGCCAAGTCCCATTTACATTGAGCTAAGTGTTTCAAAAAAAATCTAGAGAGTCTTATTGTTTCAAAAATTTTGTCCACAAGAAAAAGTTCAAAGGTCACTCACCCTTTAGGGATTTTGACCACACAAAAATCCCAACAAAGTCCTCTATTTTGGAAAAGGTGCAAAGTCTCATTTCTTTTGAACTTTGTATCCACAAAAAAAAAGTCCAAAGGGAACTTTCCCTTAGATTATTTTTCCCACATAAAAGGATAGAAATAAATTAAATCTTATTTTGTCTTGGGAAAAACATTTGTATGAAAAATTTGAAGGGTTTTTTCCCTTCGACAAAAGTGCAAAGGTCTAGTTGTTTTAGACTTTTTGTCTATGGTAAAAAGTTTGAAGGGAATTTTCCCTTTAGGCATTTTTATAGCACAAAAAGCTTGATGAAAGTATAATTCCCTTGTCAAAAATTTAATATCAATTTTTCTAGGTTAAATGTCTGAGAGAGTTCATTTCTTCAAAAAAAAATTATCCCAAAAAAAATGTTTGAAATAATTCTCTCGATGAACAGAGAGCCTAGGAGCAAACGTGCCAAAATACAAAATCCCATAAAAATTATTGCAAGATAATTGTTCCAAAGATAAGGATTGAGAAAAAAATTCATGAAGACCAAGTTACTGCAAGACAAAAATGGCAAAGATAAAAGGCCTGATGAGTAGAGTCTAGAATAAAATGCCTAGAGCATAAGATCTGACAAGCAAAGTCTCAAAGAAATTTTCCTAAATTATAGGTATGATGGTTTTGAGGATGTCATTAATAGGCACATGGACATCAATCTTAACCCATGACAAATATCCATTGGGATTCAAATGCTCCAGGATGATTGTGTGAGCATCAAATTTGGGCCCCATGAAGTAGCCATTTGATTTCAAATGGATTCAAATCTATGACATGAACTTACTTGGGAAGGATGATTTGATGGTACATGACCAAATATAAATAGTCAAATAAACCCAAGATGAGTGAGATGGAAATAAGTGTCATAATCATTGGACCCTATCATAAATTTGATGGAGTATAGAGTAAAGGACTGATCCCTATGAATAAAGATCAATGGTCTACACTTCATCTATGCCAATGAAATTAGTAATGCATAGTGGATGTGGAATATTCAATTAAGCTCTAGGTAAATCCAATACCACAATGTGGTATAAGCACTCTAGCCCAAGTCATAGTTGATAGTCCAAGATAAAGAAAGCCCATAGGGCTACCAAGTGGCATGACCTTGGGGCCAAAGATAACTAACAACCAATGGCATTCAATCCTTTAGATCAAGATCAATAGTATGTGATTGATTGGGTAATAAAATACAATGGTACAAGCCAAGATAGAATTTTCAAAGGGTCCAAGTTGAATGTGGTAGTGACATATGTCATAACCACAATGATTCAAACATAGATTTATGACACAAATTTGCTTAGGTAGTAGATCTGATGGTGCAAGATGATTGTGGATATTTCAACAAAGTTCAACTATGTATAGAGACAAGTAATTTTAAGGTTTGTATAAATAAAATATATTGGTCAACAGACAAGACATGGTGATGCCACATAGACATATACGTCATATTCAAGGGCAATGTGCAAAGGTAATTCACTGAGCTTCCACTATTAGTAGTAAGTTAACTTAGAAAATTTGAAAATTAGGCAAGGTATCCTCAATGTTGGAACTAATGAATTTTTGCATTAAAACATATGTTGGAAACTCTGAAAGGCTATATGTGAAAAGGGTGAATTTGCAAAAATGTAAAATGTGAAAAACAAGTTGGAGCCAAAAGGTGAAAATTTTAAAATGACCTAAGTCTATTACACTATTTCATTATTGTGCTTGTCCAAGTTCCTCCATTGGAAAGATATTGCAAGTGGGCCACTCCAAAGAAGATCATTCGAAGGGCCATGGATCCAAAATATTCCTAGGATACAATAGAAAAATTAGGTTATTCAATGGCATGCATGAGAGAGAGGAAGTTATCCAAAAATTTATAACTATAGAAGAAAGTGATCAAGAGCTTATCTAGATGGTTTCACATGAGGATAAATAATTTGTTTGTCTCCTCAAATAATTTTTATCCTTCCAGCTCACATTCAAGAGCATCTTTAGGTTGTTCCACACAAAGACAAAATTTGTGTGCCCTCTACCATGAATATTATCCTTCCAGCCCATTTGAAAATATTTCCAGCCAAAAGATCAAAACATTTGTTGCATATCTTCATCATTATTTATAGAGGTATTTAGAGAAGTATTTTTTTCTTACCAATGGATGAAGATTTCAGTAATGGCAAGGGAATATTTTCTAGCTAGAAGCATCTTGGTAGACTTGGAAGTTTGATTTATAATTTTGAAAGTTGTGACCCACAGTTGTGGATTTGAAAATATATAGATATATGACTTCTCCTATATTCAAGGGATTTGGCTAGCCATTATTTTGGTTGTCATTGGTCACTATTTTAGGTGTCCACTTTCTCTAATTCTAGGTTTTATAGAATTTATTCTGGTATCAATTATTGTGTGTACATCTTATCTCCCTTTCTAAGGTGGTTATAGTTTATAGCCATTAGCAAGATTTGAGAGCATGTTTATGTCTCCCTTGTCAAAAGAGAAATTTCATCATGCATGTCCCCATGGTAGAATTTTGAAATACTGATGTGTGTAATATTTATTTTAAAGTTAATTAAAATGCTTGTCATTTTTTGTTGTTTCATATTGATGAAGTGTAGTGACCTATTTTTCAAATATTGTTGACTAGCTATCTTGTTTTATGCCCATTACTAGTTATCATTTCGGGTTTCAATCTAGATTATAAATCCCTTTTTGCACTATTTTAGAATATGTTGTTGTAAAACTTGTTAGAGCACCCTAGGTTTATGTATTCAATAGGGAAATGCATTTAAAATATTAGTTTCAGTGTATGTCTAGTATCTCAAGGATTATATTGTATTTACCATTATCTTAGAATTGAAGTTTTCTACACTTTTCTAGGAAATGTTATCATGAAGTACTACTAGATACCCTACTATTTGGAAGCTACCAACATGTCACCCTCTATTTTATAATTATATATCTTATCTTACCCTGTAGATAAATACACCCAATTGCATACTATAAGTGTTATTTTCCTTGTAAATTCATAAGATCTCACATATTTGAAATGTGTTTTTAGTTTGTGCTTTAAATTCTAGTGTTGTAGTTTTTTATTTGACCCATATTGTTGAATATTTTATCAAATGAAGATTTTAGTCATTTCCTCCTTTATTTTTAATAGCTTGTGTATGACTTAGATAATTTATGAATTTCATGTGATAACTCTTCACAGGTGAAGTGTGAAAACTTGGTTATGCTCTGGTCATATGTGTTCCTTGTGCCAATAATCCCCATGGAGGCTAAATTTTACAATCTATCCATGCAATCAAGATACCCATTAAGTCCTCTTATCTTAGTTTAGGTAGAGCCAAAATTAGTATGAAGATAAACATCCCCTCTATAGGTTCCTCTCAGTCATTTTCTATATTTTGTCTATTCTTGATGCCAAACCCTTCCCTAGATACAATGACATACTAGCAGGTTTTTCATCATTGCTTGCCATTTTCTCTCAAGTGTGCAAGGTCTAGTGTATGAGGTGTACAACTAGGAACCAACACTATGTATAGTTTTTTCCTTACATATTCCATGAATCTCATGTCCCTTTCTCCCTTGAATTTGATTTATATTTCTTATAGATTTGACACCTTAGACCTTTCCTTATTTTGATTCAACCTTCTTATACACACTTAACTCACATTTATTGATATGTATTGGCCCTTTCCCCTTGATTATTGATTTAGTTTCAAATACTTACATATATTTCAAAGGGATATACATTATCCCTTTTGCCTTGATTTTTGATTCCATTCCAAATATTTATTGATGATGGAAACATATATTTCAAGAATTTCCATCTTAACATGCTTTGAGTTATGAGGCAAGTTGTAAGTATTTGTAATCTTCTTTATCTTCTTCCCAATATATTGTGCCCCTTGGTATACCTACTTATATTATTTTATTTCATTTTTTCCATTGGATTTTATGTTTGTTTTATTTAGGTTCTTATTAAATTTTAGGTTCATTATTTACTAAATTTAAATTTTATTGTTATACTATGATTGCATTAGTTAAGTCATGACAAATTTACTTGTAAACATTAATTAGAGGCATTATTCTTATTGAACACTTCATTTTTTTTGCACAATTTGATTTATTTTCTTTTTTCTTTTGAAAAATGAAAATAAATTGGTTTAGAATTTGACTTATTTTTCTTTGTTATGTCAAAAAATTAAAAAATGCAAGTATTCCCATGTATAAATGTTCTCCATTCACTTTTAATGCTTATTTGGAAGAAGGAAAACCCACAAAATAATAAAATATACTTATCTTATTGTTTCAAGGAATGTATCCACTTATAAGAATGATATAAATGTTAAAATGTATTTTTAGAGGGCTACAGATACTTCAATGAGCATGCATAAGAGAGATATTTATACCATGTAGTACTAAACAACAATAAACAAGCAAACATCCTCTAATTGAATGGTTTTAAATTCTATACAACAATCAATAGTAGAAATAAACTCCATATAGTCGAATAAGGTAGTATGCAATAGGAAAAACTCATAAATTTTTCAATAAGTAGCATAAATTATACCTCAATAGCTCCATAAAGTAAAACATCTTATAATATTCTAAAAAGAACAATAAATATTGTCAGGAAGAAGTGGTAAAAAACTCCAATTAGATCCACATAGGTTGAAAATATAAAAAATCCTTGAAACACATCGAGAATTGATTAAAAATACTTCAAATGTTGCCTTATATAATTAATGTGCAGTCCAAATAAGAAAAATTCTTCCAATGTCTAAAAAATTATTTGAAACACCTTCACCTAAGGAAAAAAACAACCAAAAAATATAAAATAAAGAATTCAAGGTTTAAAGATAATGTACCATGCATTCCTTATAAAAAATACAATATCCAAATGCCTTCATATTAGTGGATACACCTTAAAAATCTACCAAAACTTGTAACCACGTAAATGTTACTTATAATAAGATTTAATCTTGGAATAAATTCATTTACTAAGAATGGAAAATGGAGAATCGACAAATGAAAAACCTAAGATTTTATACCAATGGTAGGCTAGGTATTGATTGAATGACAATGAACAATATTTGGTGCAAGCAAAAATTATATTCATAATTCAATTTGAAAAGAAGAAATATTACAAAATATAAATCAAATGAATGGATTTCCATTTCACCTTCTAAGGTGACTCATCATATTCCTAATGATGACTATTTATCTATCAATAATAGACAAAAGTCTCCTAAAATTACCCTGGGATTTAAAATTTTATATTATAATAATATTACATGTTTTCACTTAAGGGTATCAAAACTACATATTCATAGATTATGTACACCAATACAATTTATTTGGATGCATAGTGCCCTCATATGTTCTCCTTGATATTTATTAATACATATCTTTAATGAATCCTCTCACACCCTTGTGTCTATCAATATTACATTGCTTATATATTAATACATGACATTTTCATATATACACCTAGCCACATGATTTATTTTCACATATGATACATCTCCTTTTATATAGGGAAGATATTTGTAATGGGGTGTATTTTCATTCCCCATAAATTGGATGCATAATGGAATATTATTTCCTCATAATCCCCATTTGAGGGTGAACACACCTATCAAGATTTGCAAATTATTGTATCTTCTATCATGGTTTCACATGGACATGAATTCATATTGGGGTTTATGGTTTGAATTTAGCTTTGATCCTCATAATCCTAATATTTCTATCTTAAGATTAAGCAGACATGATGATATTTTATAATGTTTATTTATGATACCATAATTTGTCTACTGTATATCAATAAATAATACCTTTTTCTCTTCCATAAATGAAGTTTTAAATTATACTTATATGTAGTTTTAAAAGCTTATTCTTGTTTAGAGTAAAATATAAGATATATATTTAGTCTATTCCTTAGAATTCATTTTTATATACTTTTTTAAATATTTCCAATGATTATGTGTAAAAATAAAAAATATTGTATATGAAGGCCATAATAGTCTATAAAATAAGACATAAGATTTGGATCACCCAAAGTACCACTTTAGAAACAATTTTAAGGAAGCTTAGGAGACTAACAAAGCTCTGGAGTCCCATATAAATTATCTCCATATTTACACATTAGCTTCTAATTTAGATCATGAGTTCATTATTACAAATCCAAAGCTCACCAGTCTAAATCCTAAGGTTACTAGTCCAATTATAAAGCTCTCCAATTTGGCTCTATAGATCACTAGAAATCAGCTCCAAAGATCTTAAGCTTAAAAAATATGAAAGAAAATAGATATATAGAAGATTATCATCTATTATTGGAAATAATTTATATGAAATATATTTATATTATTTCAAAAAATATATGTTTTCAAAAAATAATCAATATATTTATAGTATCTTAATTACTATGGATATCTCAATGAGAAGTTATTGGAGACATCAAAAGGAAATTGAAATTGATTGCACTCGATTGTATCCAATAACATAGAGAAAGTCTTAAGCCAAGTTTTTAAGATTGTTATCCTATAATAACAAATTAGGTATAAACTAATTTTTTAGGTTGTTA
This sequence comes from Torreya grandis, assembly GCA_037957365.1. Lineage (NCBI taxonomy): Eukaryota > Viridiplantae > Streptophyta > Pinopsida > Cupressales > Taxaceae > Torreya > Torreya grandis. Next base: position 1,538,990 of record JARHVA010004325.1, on the reverse strand, counting down.
GCCTAGAATAACAAATTAGTTATAAACTAATTTGTTAGTTTGTTAGCTTATAATAAGAAATCAATTGTAAAATAATTTTTTAAGTTGTTATTCTTGATTAATAAGTTGTTGAAGATGATGCATTCTAAATAAAACCTTCTCATTAATTATATACTAGTAGAGAATAAGACTGAATATTGATAGAAATAGAAGGAATGCATAAGAAGAAGCTGATTTTGAGTTGATTTGTAATACTTTATTTATTAATAAGAAGATAAAACATTGAGCACAATTTTTTGATTGATTGAGCCTTTTCCAATTCCAAAGGAATAGTATGACTCTCCTCCCAAGGAAGATGACACAATTTGGTTTTTTATGTATTTATATTATTTCATTTATATGTTAAAATTTTGATTTCATCTTTTATTTATTTTAATGTGGTAAATAATTTACCTATACTAGTAATCATATCCATAGTGCAACAACTTCTTAGTTCCCTTTATGCAACATGTGTTTCAATCCCTATAATATCAATTATAAAAGTTTGTTTTCCATTATATAAAGTGTGTTTTATTATAAAATTTTAATTATTGAAATGATATTATATTTATTTTGTTTTGAATTAGAAATAATTATTATCTATTATATTTCTTGTCCTTATTGCATATGGCCTTCAAACAATAGCCTAGATTGACATTAAATAACTAAATGATGAGGACTTAACGACACTCATCAATTACATACATAATCTTTTAATGATTTTTTTAAAATAATTTTAACATGATTCATCTATTTTTACATAATGAAAAAAATTTCACATAAATTGTTTTGTTTGAGATGAGTGATTATAGGATCAAATTTTAAAATCTCTCACCTCAAAAGGGGGAATATATCTAAATATTATCAATATTTTAAAGATTGATCAAAATTGATAATAAATCAAGTAAAATATTTTCAATATTGAGAGAAATTTAGAAAAATGTTGAATGTAATTGAATGAAATTGAGATAAATGAATTGTTCAAATATGGATAGAGGACATGTATCTAATTCTCTGATCAAAAATAAAAAATGAGAATCTATTCTAAAAGTTATAATCATTATAAGAACATTATGATAATATGATAAGGTTTTATTTTTATTTGTTATAGAAGCAAAATTTTCATAAAATTAGTTGTAATCATTCATATGCTCATTTATTTCTATTTTTTATTTTTTATTCGATATGGCATGTTAAGACATTTATTTATTATTGTTTTTTCAATAATGTTCAATTTTTTTCAAGATATATCATTATATGTGAGTGGAGTTTGCATCCAATCAGTTCTTCCTTATTTCTTAGGTAAGTGTAAGTGAATGTTTAATTTTATCATTATTTTTACTTTAACATACAAATTCATTCACAATGCATAAGCACATCAAAGTGAGGGCCTTATGTAGTCATCTAATTTTGATATAAGGGTTATTATTATAAATTTTTTAGTGTGGTTTTGTGCATATTTTCCATGGTTTATTATTATAATTAAAGATGTATTAATGTTTTTCAATCATCTCTTTCTTCCTTATATGATACCATGATATTTTATTTTTTATTAGATAGGGTGAATCAAGCAGATTTTATAGGGCTCCTGTAACCACTAGTTAAACAAAATTAGTATAAAATGAAAAACATTCAAATAATGATAGAAGTTTAGAGAATTCCTTCAGCTAAGCATAAACATACCAAAAGCCCAAAAGTAAAAAACATAGACCAACATAACTAAAACCATAAACTCAAAAATACCACAAATAGAGTATTAGCTAGAACTAGAAATTTCCTCATAGTTAGTATTATCCTAAGTAGTCTCCTACTCCTCTTTAGTTCTTAGCTAGATTCCTTTAGTAGAACATCTTTAATTCTTTGCTTGGCATGCTTCTAGGGGCCTTCATCATAGGTGAGAATGGTCTTATCCTGAGTTGAACTTGGGGTCCCTTTATAACGAGAAGTGGTCATGTTAGTAGGGGATTCCTCAAAAATATCAAATGATTTCATCTTCTTTTCTCAGAGAGTGTCTTCTATATCCAGTACCACATCCAAGTCATTTTTGAGTTTTACCATACCCACTTTTAGTTGATTCCAATTATAAATAAAGTCTAACATGGCCATCCTAACTTTCTCTATCTTATCTAACAAAACCCCAATTCTATGTTGTGTTAGCCTATTGAGTCTTCCAAGGAGAGGTTTAGGGTGTCTTTAAGGGTAGTTGCCTCATTGGTAGGAGTGGATGTGATTTTTGATTTTTTTGGCAGAGAGGTGAAGGGGAAAGTATATGGTTGAGAGGAGTATGATAAAAGCTGGTGAATGGGGTGAAGAATCTTAAGTTGGAGGAAGCCTCCTCATTATCACAAGGCTCAGGGGATTCAACATGAAGGTATTTCAAAAAGGAGAGGGTTTTATTTGATAAAGGCTCACCTTTTTGTACTAATACAAAAATAAAACCATGGTGAATAATGTCATTTTTATTATGCACCTGGTAAGCCAAGGTAGTACTTTCCAAGGATTTAATAAGTAGAAAGGAAAAATTATTTTGTAACCTTTGAAATGATTAAGGAAAAGGAAGTGGTATGAGAAGATAACAATGAACTTACCTTCCAAAGTGAGATATTTCATCACTTGTAGGTAGATTTCTAGCCATCACTTTAAGAGGTTAATCTTGGGCAATCCAATGGTATTTTATTTTCCCTTTATATTTTTTTGATTTATGGGTGAAAGCATTTTTTTGTTTTTTTGCTTTTGTTATGCTAGGTTAAATTCAAAGACCCACTAAATATGTCTCGTATACATTTTATAACATGTCATATTTTTAAACCATGTTTTTATGGGACCTTCTATACTTTTTCATGTACTTTTCAAGTTTGGTTCCATGTATACTAGTTATTTATATTTTATTTGGTCAGTTTGCATGTCAATAGAAGATGCATTTAAATAATAAGGATCAATAGGAATCATCAAGAATTCAAGTCTATGAAAACTTTATATTTCTACATTTTGATTCTTAATGATTTATAATAAGGTTAAGATGCATTTTTTTACCAAAATATGAATAGGAAAATTTTCATGCAGTTACATTCACATAGGGAAGAAGAGGTCAAGTCCTCACTTGAAATTATAGAATCGTGCACAAGAGAAATACATTGAATGTAATTTCAAGTGCATGGGATATGTACTTGTAACTCCTTCATGAGGTTTCCTAAATCAACTAACATTATAATTTTCATATTTCTCTTACAATAATTTGTATATAATCAAGTTAAATATAAAAATAAAGATAAATCAGTGATTTCTACCTAGAATTTTATGAAATCCAATAATGCATAGACCCAAGAATTTGTAGAACCAAAAAATTAGAATATACATATTTGGTGGGTAGGGTAAAAATATGGATTCTCAACTTCAAGTTTTTCATAAAGTATCTCTAACACCTATATAACCTAGATTCAATTTCATATTTTTTGAACATATCCTAAGTGTGTCATATTTTAACACTCTTTGGCATTTCATTACTTTTACCTTTCTTAGTAAATTTATTATTTTGTGTGTTCTTTTTTTCAACACATTAGCTAGATATAATTATTGTTTTTAGGATTTTTTATCTTACCATATATATATATATATATATATATATATATATATATATATATATATATATATATATATATATATATATATATATATATATATATATATATATATATATATATCCAATTTTTTTAGCATGTTTTACTTTTAAATTCCTAAAACAAAAATATTTAAAATATAATCAACCCAAGAATTGGATTCAAAATACATTAGAGATGAAACTTTTAGTTTTATTTATAATTTTCCTATTGTATGCATCATAGTAATAATCTCATGTGTTGGAACAAATGAAGCATGCAGATGTTCATTCAAGAATCCATTTTTTAATACTAAATTGAAAATAAAAAGCACTAGGGATATAATAATAAAAATAACTACCACATAGAATAATAGTTTATCACACATGAAGAAGTCACAATAGATAATTTATTAACTCTTTTAACAATTCCATAAATAAAAGAAGGAATTTTCAATAAATTCATCATTACACCTATGGAATGAGTATGAAGACAAAATTTATATTCAAGGAATCATTTTAAAAAATTGAATTCAAGGAGAGTATAAATAAAAACATTTTTAATATTTACATCATTTGTATTCCAAGAGAGAGTAAGAATGCAAGTATGTTTAAATTTTTCATTCATACTAGGATCTGCAAATTAGTTGATTGCATTGCATATGTTGATATTTGAAACCAAATTTATCTAAGCTACTTTTATTAAGAATAGATTATTTTTAATTATTAAATGTTTTTTGAATAAAATTTATAATTCCATACTCATGAGGGGCTAGAGAGAGACAACTAATACCCAATATATTCATATTATTTTCATTTTCACATGGTCTAATAAGGTTGGAATTAAGTTTTTATAAAATTTCACATTTAATATCATCATACCAAGATTCATCATCATTCCAATCATGGTTACCATTGTCTAAAGTAGTATGAAGAACATGATGCATGCAATTTATAGTAGGATTTGAAACATAAGGGATATAACTATTTTCTTCATTTGAAAACATTAAATCAAAGCAATGTTCTATAATATGTAATCTATGATTTGAAATATACATGAAAAACAGTATGGATAATTATATTTTCAATAATAAGGAAAAACCTTATAGGAAATAATATTTGAAATATCTAAAATATAAAGCCTTATATGGAAAGAGATTGTGAAACCCTAAAGTTGATTGGTTCAAAAATGGAGGGGTTCACCATAGTGTTTTAACTATATAGTACATGAAGATAAATAGGACTATAAATAAATAATTAAATTCAAGGAATGATAGAGATATTAATAATAACATCTCAAAAATAATAACACTTACTCTTAATAATAAAATATTAAAAAATAGAAAAAATAGATGATCAAATAAGAAAAACTAATAAAATTATAGAATTGTGAGACTAAAATCTAAATCTAGAGTTGATTATGGTACCACCTTACAAATATAACTCTTAACTATCACTATAATATAATCAATGAACACCATTTTCATACTATAAAAAATATATAGGATATCAATTTCATATTTTACCCTATTGAGTCTTCATCCTACCACTAGTTTTATCATGTATTCAATTTTATATTCTATTTTTTCATGTCTCTTTGCAAACTAATGATAAACTATATCCGAAGTTTGATTCTCAAAATTGGTGGGAAAATTATTTCATTTTATTTTTACTTTGATCTTGAATTTATCTTGACATAATATTCAATAATTTTTAAAAAAAAATGTGTGCATGTTATCTATCTTGAGAAACATCTTAAGGAGTTGAAGTCACATATCCCATGTGTTTAGTATTAAATATAATGTAGTTATTTCTGCATGTGATTAAGATCCTATATAATCATATGGAACTATATTTTTTTATTTAGGTTAAAGGGGGGACCCTAAGAGAATTAAAAACAAAAAAGGATCCATAGTCTAGCAAAACCAACCAAGAAATAGGACCAACTAGGCCCAAAAATAGCCAAAAACCAACCTAGAAACCAACAAAGAACAACCATAGAACTAGTCTAAATCTAAACTACTAGAAACATAGTCTCAACAAGATTTAATATGTTTAAGGTTCATATAAATTTATAAAAACAATATATCTTAGTACATGCCATATTGAGAACAACTACTCTGCCCCTTCTTGCCCTTCCCTTTACCAATGACACTAGGATAAAAAAACTCACTAAGGTGAGCTCACAAGTTTTCAACGTTCCATATGCCATCATACATCACAAATTTTCTAAAATTAACTAATAAACTTATTTTATTACAAATATTATAATTCTCTTTTTCTAATAGTCCCACCCTAAATGATAAACTCTAAATTTGATGATCATCCTCCCTGGCTAAAAAGATTTTACTCATCTTTGAGTTTTCCTGCTATAAATAATTAACCTTACCTTTCAACTCTATGATATCTTGCATAAATCATCACATGATATATTTTTATAGGTCAATAAATTCCACTATCTTTTCTAATCTATCATTACCTTTAAGTGAGGTAACCAAATTATTAAATGCCTCATTCTAGTCCTTCAGGTGCTTATTCTAATAAGTCTCCACTAAAACATAAATAGGCTCCTTGTTCACATTCTTAACTACTGATGAATTCTGATCCACTTTGCTTCCCTATTCCACTTCATTTTAAATCTCCCCAGTATCTTCACTTCCCTCTTCAACATCAATAAAACTCCCCACCAAATTTCTCTTTTTACTATGTGTATCCTGAAGACCTTGGTTCCCCTCTTTCTCTTGACTGAACCCTTCAGGCTTTGATGAATTTCATAGTCTTTTTTTTTATGTTTCCTACTACTTCTAATTATTTCCTTCATCCTTCTTATTTATAATTTCCATAGGTTTCTTAGTGTTCTCAATAACCCTGATCAGA
>JARHVA010004325.1:1480000-1525000 GCA_037957365.1 Torreya grandis | reverse complement strand
TTTTCATGTTAAGGCTTAGTCATGTTTCTTAACATAATCAAACCTTAACTTGAAAGTACTACTTTGTCCCTTTTATTTCTCCCTTTGTTTCCTATATTTCTAACTAAGTCTAATGTTCATGTTGGTAGGGTTGCTTTTATTTTTTCTAGAATGGTCCTTTTGTTATCTATTTAGCCTAAAGTATTAATTATAAGGCCCCATTCATGTTTATCAACATGAATGAGACCTTAGCCTTAACACTTTATCCTAATTTTCTATCTACCTAAGTCCTAACTTAAATACCTCACTTCTTTACAGATCCAATAGCCCATGCTTAAGTGGAACCAAAGATAAAATGGTGCAAGAGAAGCCTAAAGGTTGGATGGTCCCTAGTATTAAATATAAGCTTACGCCTAAGTTTTATCATAAGGCCTTATTGTATATTCTAATATAACAAGACCTTAGTTTAAAACCTAGGTTTTTTACTTTAATTAATCAAAGGAACCAATCATGTACAAGTACTTGGATCATGATCCACAGTTCATGATAACTCATGGATTTATGTCTAATGGAATAAATTGAATCTAATATCCATGGAGTGGAGGAACTTCATGATCTTAAATTTTATATTCCCATGAATATCATTTGATGTCCATGAGACTGTCATTGACATTTGTGAGGCCATCAAATTAAAGCTCATCTAACATTTTTACTTAGACAAAGGGACATGTTTTATATCATTTGAGGGGTCATTTGATGTCATGTATTAAGACAACATAAAATATTTTAGCCTAATTCCTTTATATAACTATGCACTAATTAAAAATTTTGCATCTTATAGGATCAATGGCTTGTGTTATGTTAGGCCCAAATAATCCAACAACATGAGATCATTGATGATTTTTCAATAGAGCTCTAAGAACCCATGGGCTTGACATATGGTGGATACTCATTCAATATATGACTAATATAGGAAATAAAGCTCAAAAATTCTATGGAGGTGTCAAGTGGCATAATCATGAGGATTATTGCAAACATGGATAATGACATGTGAAGGCCTAGATCATGATCAATGGTCCACATTGATCCTTGGATCTTGATCAAATAGTGCAAAGCAAAAGGCAATTTTTTAATTAATAATAGCTATTTTTTTGAAGGAATTTATGAAAAATGCCATGAAAATTGACAAATAGATGCCAAATAAGTGCCACGCAAGCACAAAATGATAAAATGAAGATCTTGTGTGTTAAAAAATGCAAATGTATAAAGGCAAAGGTCAAAATCAGATCTTAATCATATATGAGCCAAAGCCTAAGTAAGCCGTAACCATTAAGGCTCTAAGAGAGCCCCAAACTTGCATAAATTACCTAATTTAAGCTCAGATTGATCATAGTTAAGCTAACAAAGAGTCTAATTACAATTCAAACACAAAATAATTGACCCAAAGACCATTTAGAACACAACAATAATCAATTTACAAACTTTGAAAGTAATGGCAGCTCAGAGGCGACAATACAGAGATGAGACAAAGATGTATTTGTCTATAGACAATGAAGGGAGGGTCTTCAAGAACATGGACCTAGACACTGCTATATTGAGCATGAGTAATAAAAATTAGTCTGAGCTCTTTTAGACCATTAAAGACATGCAAGCCATCATAAAAAAAGAATAGCCACTATAATCAAAAGCTATTATGACCTAGTTATAATCCAAATGGCCAGTCTCCACCATGTTTCCACCAAACCAGAGGTAATCCACTATATTGACATCTTTGCTCCCATTTTCAAGGACTATAAGATTACAGGGTTAGATTATTTATGAAAGGACCTTTACAATAATTTAATTCATTTCCCCATTATCCTTTGAGAGTTATTACAAGCTTCCAAAACCTTAAGTGGATTTGCCCACTATTAAGGAATGGACTTGCAAGAATGATCTAGACACCATCCTTAGGCCATGGTTGGTCCAAGGGAATGATGTGATTTAAGACCCTGCTGGCAACATCCCAGTTTCCCAATTTGGAGAGGGGGTTAGGGTAATCATGAATCTATTTAATAGAATTTCTAGAGCCCCTTCAACCACTTATGTTAACAAGAGTTGGGTGTCTTACATCTATGTTATGGTAGAGAAAGAACTCACTCCCCTAATTGGAGAGATGATCAACATTTATTTAAAATGGAAATTCATAGCAATTAAGAAGAAAACTAGTACAGAATTATTCATTATCTCCTATCTATTGGATATTTTGCTAGCCTCCACCTAGATCCTTTATATTAAAAATTGGTCACCTGAGGGAAAATTCATAGTCTCCCATCACTATTCAAATCTACACATATTCAAATATAAACATATCATCTAATTCATCTATGACTATGTGTATCCATCCTTGGTAGAATCCATCATAGGGATCCCCATGCCCAAGATTAGCCCTCTAATCAATAAATATGTGGTTATAATGGGAGACATATGGTTATATCCAGATTGTATAGTGATCAAAATTAAAGGGATTTTGATCCAACCTTATAGGTTTCCTATCTATGTTCCCTTTAAGCTGGTAGAGCAACAAATTACATACCAACTTCTTTATGCAATGGGCAGAGTGTGCAAAGACAAGAAGAAATTCCTTCTCCATTCCTTTCCTTTAACCATTGGCAGAACTATGCTATAAAATTGGGATAAGGTGAATATTGTGGCCAGGCATAAGGAATATTTCAAATACAACTTGATGAGCTAAAGTTGTGGGACCCTAATAACATGGTCTCCACACACTTGAAATCTAAGAAATTGTCCAATCTAATGAATGTGTACTAACTCAGTGCCCATGACACCATATATATTAAAGCAAACAATTTCAAAGAAATATTGGTTAGGCTCAAGGGGCATAACATTAGACTTGAGAATTTATTGCCTAGTGATTAGAAGCCCCCTAGAGACATGGAAAATGGGACATCTGCAATACCATTTTATGCCTAGACATTCAAGGCCCCCTCAAGAGAAACCACAAGAAGAAAAATAGCCCCAAGTATAGATTACAAAAGGTCCCAATAAGGAAAAGTTGAAATGTATACCTAGTGAGGGCCCATCATCCTCAATCCCTCCCTAAAGACCAACATCTCAAGTTGAATACCTAGACATGATTTCCCTAGAGCTTGATGAGACAATGGAGGATGCCCTCAAGATTATTGTTGAGGCATATGAATCTGATGAAGAGCAAGAGCATGTTTAAGAAGAACAAGCCAAAATAGAGGAGGCTGAGAAATAAAAAGGGAAGAAGTTACCTTGGAACTAGTCCTAATGGCACCATTGAAGAAGAGAAAGGTATAATTGACAATGGTCTCAGTTGGATCAAAGAAGACAAAGTTAAATTTCACTCATCCCATGAGTGAGGTCAACGTATTTAGTGATAAGTACCCCATCCTCAATCATCCTTGATTGGTTCATCTATGGAAAAATGCAAAAAATCCCCACCTGGCACCACTCATGGACCATGACAAAGACTTTTAAGATTGATGTACATGATGATATCAAGCCATGGATAAGGGAATTGATGAAGAGGAAGAAAAAAGAATAGTGGCCACTGTAGGGTCAAATAGCAAGTAGATGGATGCTCTAGGAGCATCAAGTAATACCCATATAGAAGCCCTTAAACCTCCAAAGTATATGGAACCAACTACCAAGGTCTAATTAAATCTTGAGACTATCAAGTTGGAGAGAGTGACAACTAAAAAGACCATTGTGGGGACTAAGAAATTCACCTCTCAAAAGGTTCAGCTATTTGTGGTCTTAACTCCAATTAGGGGTTAGAGACCTGGTGATCACTCCATCCATGTAGAAGACATTGAATAATTAATTGAGGCTCATTCAACTCAGGTCAGAGTAGGCATTAGAGATATGAATCAAAGAATAGATAATTTGGAGAATGAAAAGGAGAATTTGGAGACACAAGTTATTTTATTAGTGCCTGAGGCAATGATCAAAATGCTTGATGAATATTTTTATGACATGTTTGATGTATTGAAAGAAATGAAGCGAAGGCATAGTGTGTTAGCACAATAGAACATAGTGTTTAAGGGTCTAATATTCTAAGGGAAAGCTTCAAAATATCAAATAATAGGTCTAATCAACATCCAATTTGAAAGGTAGATTCTTGGATTCAAAACAATAAGTTTAGGACATTTGAATGCAATTATGGGAATTATTATTGACACAATCTAGAATCTGAATGCTTGGTCAAAAGATCTAGAGAGACTCTTGAAAGATGATGAGTAGCTAATGGAAAGGATTGAAAATCTGCTTAGGATAATGCTCAAAGACCCTACACAACCCACTGTCCTAGGCATCATCAAGGATGATGAGTTCAAACATAGAGCTACTTTGGTGACTCAAGAAATAAAAATTAAAAGTCAAAGCCAATATGAGGTAGATAATATCAAGATCTTAGACATGATCTTCAATGCAGGTGAAAGGACAACTAAGGCCAAGAGCATCAAGGATGATATGGTTAGGAATGATAGGGAATTGAATGGGCTTTCTGACAATGAGGAAGAGTATCTCTTGAAATTATTTATGGACCTAGAGTTTGTTAATAAACAATACCAAAGGGCTATGAACATCCTCCAATAATAATAAGAAAGTTCTCAGGCATAGGACCCATAAATGAACTAATTAATATTCCATTTTATAAAAGCTTTATAATATTTTGAAAGAGGAATATTCTTTTATAAGGGCATATGCTAGTTTGTTATTGTATTTCCTTTAGGTCAGTTTAGTTTGGAAAATCAAATGTATTCTAGAACTTTGTAGAAAAAGGATAGTTGTGCTTTTTGTACATTTGTATCTTGTAACTAACCGGTATACTACCTTTTCCTCCTATAAAAGGTAGTACTACCATTTTGTAAAGGGAGAGAATTCTGAGAAAATTTTGTATACTTTGAGCAGTTAATAAAATCAAGGAATTATGAAAGGATTGTCCAAGTATTTTTTTGTCGATTGTTACATGGTCTTTCTCTCAATTGTTAGTCTTAAGTCTTAAACTTGAATAATTTATATGAATTCTGAGTTTTTTCTTTGATTACAGGGTTGTTAATTTATGCTTATGCTAGATTAGTTTAATGATCTTGAATTTACTCCATTTCATTTGCTCTGCATTAAAATGTGTAAATATTATTTAAGTATGATATCAAATCTTTAAAGTAAATTCAGCTCTTACTTGTACTACTTTATATCATCCTTGGAGGTTTACCTAGTGTGTAGTGAGATCTAAGCTTATGATATTTTTCATTATATAATGGTTAAATGTATACTCAATTGTAAATTAAAATTCATCATAATGTTTAAGTCTAAGATCAATAATCACTTATTCTCTTTCTACCTTACCCTTCTCTTTTGCTTCTTTTTTAACCAGATAGCTTTAGTTTAAATTTCATTGTAAATGTCCATTTAGATTAGTCTATAGTTAAAGATTTGATCATAATTCACTAGTATTAAAATAGATACTTATAATTTTCAAAGATTTGGACCATGATGGCTCTCAACAAATAATTAATATAAATTTTGTGGAACAAGATAAACATCGCTCTGTTGCTATTTCACCACACGTAACATAAGTTGCCAAAACCTACTATTCAAGCTCTAAATTCCTAGAATTATAAAATTAAAAGTGTTCTTTAAACACTAAGGACACGTGATACATTTAGAGGCATCAAAAAGTTCTATTGGTGCTAGAAGGAGGGACAGTCTTGGTGAATTGGTTGGATATTTGTTAATCTTAGTGTTTTTATCTAAGATTGATGTTATCTTTACACTTGTGTATAATTATTTACTAAGAAGCATAAAGATAATAAATATTTGTGGTGTTTGACATATCTTTGTGCTTCCTTTAGACAAAGATCATAGTTCTTCAAAGTTTGATGCTTAATTTCGGTAAATATGGCTTAAGATCTAAAAATCCATGGTAGTTGAGGTTATAATAGCTTGTTTTGATCAAATATTGGTATATTTTCCATAGATTTGGGTTTATTTAAGCTTGGAATTATAAAGACAGACCATATTTACATTATTAGACACATCTTTGAGATAGTTTAGTCAAAGATTAACATCCTTTATTATTCTCTATACAAACCTTTACAAAATTAGCTTAATGTGTAGGTTTAATCCTTATTATTTATAAATATTAACTTGACACATCATATTTCAAAAAAAATCTTCAATCTTCAATCTAGAATTGCCAAGGATCTAAAAAATATTGCATAGACGTAAACGTTCCAAATGTTTTCCAACCTCACCTCTTCAAGGTACCACTACATTTGAAATTAATCTAGGTATGTCTTGGTTGGGAAATTCTTCAATCAACATGCCAGGTGTTGTACATGATCTCCCATGTAACCCTAAAAACTAATTGCCAACATTTACTCTAGCTGATATTATAAATACTTAAGAGCACATTAAATATTTCAAAGTTGCTTTAAGGTTGTTAAATGTCATACATGAAGATGTATCATGAATATTTTCCCTTTTACTTTTAAATATGTTGCATATGAATGGTTTCTCAATTTGCCTAATAATTATATTACTAGCTGGGATGGTTTCACTAATATTTTCATAGACCAATTTGGCAAAATTGTTAGTCTATGTGTCATATATCACCATTTCACTACCATCAGGAGGGATGCAAGTGAGAACATAAGGCCCTTTAATGTTAGGTTCTAAAAAATATATAATAGGACCATAGACCCTTATAAAATTGATGAGATTTTAGCTCTATAAATCTATAAGGATGTAGTAAATCCTATGACTTGTATATTTCTAAAAAGATCTCTTCCATATATAACTTCATTAGATACGGCTTATTTTGAAGCAATGATCATTAATGATAAAATGTAACCCAAAGAACAAATGGCCTACATTGTCCTAAATATCAATCCACATTTGCCCATTTTAAACATCCTCCCAAATAATAATTAAAATGTTCCAACCTTGAATCAACTCCCAAATCTGAAATAATTACCTTTGAGTCATGTTGCTCCTAATCGAAACCTAGGATTATTAAGTCATTTTAATAATAATTGATTCAATACAAATAATCAAAGAGTTTTAGTACCAATTGTAGGTACTAAAAATAACTAGGTTCACAATTCTAAAACTCCCAAGAATGAGAATGAGTCTATTCTGAGAATGGTCCAAAAGTTAAGAATTGATTTCCTTTAGTTGAAAAAATAAGTTAGAAATACTAGAGAGAGATTTAGTAGGAACTTCTCATTCCAAAGGTTTAATAGGCCTGATAATAGGTTTTATAATGATAGTTTTCACAATAATAATAATGAACCATCTTATGAAAAGAGAACAATGGACATTAATCTTATTGGTATTGCTTTACTCGATTATTGTAGGGTTCATTGTACAACCAAGCATTGTAATATTGATTACATTAAGTTTTTTAAGGATTTTGAATATTTCCAAGAAGAGTTAGACACATTTGAAGTGGTCCTTAATAAGGATAGTGGTGTCGGTACTTCAAGGTCTAAGCTTGCTAATCAAAATTTCATGGTGGAAATATTTGATTTACCTTTTAAAGAGGAAAATGGACCTAATGATGTCCCTAAAGAAATCCAAGCCTTCCAACAATTCCTAAAGAAGACTTATCCTTTGAAGAATAGAGAGCAGAGTCAGCCCTTGACTACCTTAATGCCTCTAAATAACTTTGGAACTCTTCTAGACATGTCTTCAATAAATGATCCAAAACCACCCAAAGGGAGTACCTCTAAGCATAATGTTTATGTTCCTAGTTCTTCAAATAAGATTGGTTATAATATTGTTGAAGACATGAAGAAGATAAAAGCAAACATCACATTGCATGAATTAACATATATCACAAAACAAAGGGACCTCTTGCTAGAGTCATTATTAAAAAAATCTAAAAAACCACCCAAAGATGACAATGTTAATGCGGCTTTACACAAATGTAAGGCATAATATCCTCCTTTCCTACTCATAGTTAGGATGTTTGATAAGAATTTACACAATTGTTTTTTGGATTTTGGTGCATCCACCAATATCATGCCAACAATTATTTACAAATAACTTGGCTTGACACCTATTAAGTCTAATAGAGTTATTACTTAATTAGACAAATATAGAGTCAAGATGATTGGGGAATTATTATATTTCCATATGCAATTGGCCTCCAAGCCTAGAGTAAAATAGTTTATTGATATCTAAGTTGCTGACATTCCTAATGTTTATTGGATCTTATTAAGTAGGGAATGGATCAAAGCTATGAATGGCTACATATCCATGGATTATTCACATTTATGGCTACCTTGGAAAGGATTTCAAAACCAAATCATGTTTAAAAGAGAGCTGAGGATGAAGCACATGATCACTGAATACAACACTGTCAATGAAAGGGTCAACATAATTGACTCTGATTTGGGAGTTTTCACCTTAGAAATTGTAAAGGTATGTGATCCTAGGAGTACTCATGTTATGCCTAGGATATGGAAGCTACATTTTGATGGTGTTAGGTGTAAATTTAGATCTAGGATAGGCATTTTTCTAATTGACCTTGTTGGTGAGAAATATCATGCTTCTTATAGACTCCAATTTCCTTGCACTAATAACCTTGTTGAATATGAGGCCCTTATTTTAGGCTTGTAATTTTCCAAAAAAAACAAATTAAAGGAACTATTAGTCTATGGTGACTCAGAACTAGTAGTCAACCAGGTCATAATCAAATATCAATGCAAACTTTCATATTTCAAGAGGTATAAATTTAGGGATTGGGATCTAATTGAGTCTTTTTATGGATTTAACATTGTCTCCATCCCCAAAGAGGAGAACAAAGTTGTTGATGAGTTGGTATCTACTACATCCAACCTCATACCTGACCAAGACTCACCTAACTTCAACATTGAGCTGATACCTTGTCCTACAATTCCAAATAATGTGAATCATTTTTAGATCTTTAGTGATGATCAAAAAATATTGAATTTTATGACTAGTTAAAGGGAATTTGAGACTCATATCATTGATGAAATTGATTAAAATGCACTTAGGGAAGGAAAATTTTATGGTAAAGTTGTTCAGGTAAATGACAATAAGATTTCTAAAGGAATGATTGCCTTAGATAGACTGTTTGATCAAGACCAGTTGGTTGAGATTGCTAAGATTCCCAAAGTAAGTGGGAAGGACTACAATGTGTAGACACCTAAAATTGGCCACCAATGGATTCTTATCCAAGTTTAGATCAATATTTACTAATTATTGACCATTTAGCCTAAGAATTTCTATTAGTCTCAAATTTGGCTTTATAACCTTGCAATAAATCAATTTGGCCTATTAATCAATTAAATTAAACAAATGCATCATCAATTAAATCAAATCTTGCAAAAAATGATCAAATGCCTAAATGGGATTAATTAAAGTGCAAATCTTGATCAAAGCCTAATTAATTTAAACCTTGAGCAAATGAGATTATAAATCAATTATCAAAAAGGAAAATTCAAATATCAAGAGCATCTCAGAACATCCTAGAATCTACTCAATACCTTTGTGAGTTGTCACTTTTTAAAAATATCTAAAATAATATCCTAGGAATATACCAAACTTAATAAACTTAACCAAGGTTCTAATTTAACCCATTTCAAGTGATTTTTAAGCCTATAAAATCAATCTTAGAGCTCTTCATTTAGATATCTTGGACATAATAGTGTTATTATGTAGGAATTTGATCATGAATGCAAACATAATGTTATAATGCCAAAATTCTTCCAAGCCAAGCCAAATCAAGCCACATCAAGCCAAAGTCAAGCACTAAAAAAGGTGATAATAGGAGATGAAAGTAGCCACACTCCATTCATGATGACATTTTGAGCACAAATCTGAGAAAGCCAACAAAGAAGCCTTTTGGAGTAATCAAAGATTTGGGTAAGGAATTTGTATTTTATGTTTAAACTATCATTTCCTTCCATTTTTAGTTGCATTTTCAATTGGTTTATTCACCATGCCCCACCCATGATCTAGGCCTAGGGATTTTATATTGTCAGTGATTTTATTTCATTATTTTTGGAACTAACTCTATACTAACCTCCTTTTTTGAGTCAAATTCCTATTATCACAAGTGGTATGCCTAGTGGGACATGATCTTGCACCCCACATCTTTGAACAAAAATGGTTGTTAAAATAACTTTTATTTTTAATCTATTTACTATTTTTTCTAAAAATTTTATTGATTTTTCTTAAATGTTTCATCCTAATTCTCTCAAAATTCCATTAAAATCTGATTTTTATTTTAGAATTTATGACTCTTTTAGTGACTGTCACTTTTTATTTTTTATTTTTCTAGTAAAAATGGATAGTATAGAGATAATAATTTTTTTTATTAACTATTTTGATCTAAATTTTTTCAGATAGGTGAAACATAGATCTATAAACAACCTTAAATTCTTTTGAAATAAATGGATGCATATTTTAAAATTTATGGTTAAAATGTTAACTACATGTTTTTATGTTTTATGTGTTTGGTTTTATTTATTTTAACCTTCTAACTTGTTGTTTACATGTTTCATAGGTTCATTTCTTTTTTGAGACTTATTGAATTTTTTTATTGATATTTTTTACAACCATTTCTTAACATAACTTGTTTATCTTGTTTGGTTTTGCCTTTGGGTTGATAGGTCATTATCAACATTCTTTATTGACCGACGGTAATTCTACTTAAATCTAAAACCCATGAGCTCAAAACAAAATCTCATTTGATAACACTTGAAATTACTTCTAAGAAAGGGGTTACTCTATTATTTTTTTAAGGTCAAAAGCAACATTTGAATACAAAATTATTTTATTTGACTAAAAAACACTTCAATTTGGATTTAAATTGAATTTATCAAATCTCTCACACTTTATTTTGGGCTTAAAACAAACTAGTCAAATCTCACACATTTGGACCTTTGGGCTTAAAAATGAACATAGATATTTTGTATCAAGCTATGCTTATGAAAATCCTTTCAATTTGGCCATGAAAATAATCTTAAATTTTCAATTAGTGTCTAAACAATGAACCTAATCAAATCTTAACATGTTGTCAAACTTGTTTACATCATCTATTTAGGGTCTAAAAAGAACTTAGTTTGTTTTTATGTCATGAATTTTTATCAATATTTTGAAATTTAAATCAAAGCCAAGGGGCCAAACTTCACAACACATTTCATTTTGGTGCCTTAAAATGAACTTAACATCATATTAGTTTACATGATTTTTTGAGCAAGTTCATTTTCATGCAAGTTGTTTGTTGATTATTTGTTTAGCAAAAAGGGAGTTGCGCATGTATGCTCTACCATCCGTACCCTTTAGGGAAATTTTGGGATCAAAATTCCCAACTTAATTACAAAGTTCCTTAATCTGAAGGAGTAAAATATAAGTTATCAAGGCTCTCCCCAAGATTTGTATGGCTTGGGTGATCTAAAAACAACCTTTAAAACTCTTTTACTTGGTCTTTTACTTTCATTTCATCTTGTCTTATGAGATGGATGTCATTACCTCCCACAAGTTATTTAGGAAATATTTAACCTAGGATATCATCACTCAACATCATCTCTATGGGGGGTATATAAATTAGGATCCTCTCACTAGGATGATGGTTTGAGCAGTTAAACCATCTCTATTAGTAAAGGCTAAGCCTAAGACATTTGAGCATGTTGGACATCACAATACATTGAATGAGTGATGGATTAGTGGTTGTAAAAAGGAAAAGACATTTTTAAAACAAGCCATATGATGTAGACCCAAATGATATGCTATTTCTCTTATTTTCTAAATTGAAAGTTAGTAGACATGGGATCCATCTAGAATGATCCAAAACCATTTAGTTTTAGTCAACCCCACATTGTCATACCCTTGCTAGGATTTGGACTATTATACTCAATGTATTTTTGTCATTTATTATTTGATGTTTTTATATTAAAACTAATCTATTTGTTTATATCCACAACTAAAACAATTTATTTATATGCCATTATTTGGTCCAAAGGAAGCATTATACTGGCTATTTTTACACCACACTTGCACCTTGAAATTTTTGTTAAATATGTTTGTGTGTGAATTACTTGTTTTAGATGGGTATCATTAGTTTACCCACATCATTATAAATTTTGAGCCTTTGATTTTTTAAAACATAACATTGATCACATCATTAGATCATGCTTATGTCGTTAGGATGCTCATTTTGTTTCAATACTTGCTTGACCTTGTATCAAAAACTATTGTTTTAAACCAACCAAACCATGTCGTATATGCCATTTATACCTTGTTCATACACCATCATGTTGTCCAATCTTGTCTAACTTGTTTATTCCAATCATATTTTTCAACCATTGAGTTTTCAATTAACATTTCCAAAGTTTGAATTCAAACATGGATTGATTTATATTTAGGCCTTGCTTCACAGGGGATGATACAAAAATATTTCTCTTTTGGATTGTGTAACTTAGGTTAATCGATTGCCCTAATTTAAAAACTATCACTTATTTATTCATTTAGCCTATCCTCATCATTTTTTGTGCATTTATTTAGGAGAACATAGTATTTTCTACATGTGCCTTTTGCCTTATGGCTTATACCAACTGATCATGTTTATGTTTGATTTTGTGTGTCGAGATTTTGTCAAAGTTATTCCAAACATGTTAGATTAAGTCAAATCACATAAAATTTTGTTTTAAAGTCTATATTTTAACACCATTTGGCCAAAAGTCCTAGAATATCATGTTTGTTTGAGCCTAGCTTTTGACTCGACATTTGGAAGAAAGCCCTAACAACTCAACTTTTCCCTTTCCTAGTTTAGACCTTTTTTGGAACACTTTGGACTAGACTTTGACATGCCAATTTGTATTCATAATTTGAAATTTTATGTGTATGACATTTTACATTATACATTTGATGTTAAACTATGTTATGCCAAGTTTTGACAAAAATCATTTTGGACATACAGCTTCATTTTCAAACCACGTTAGAGATACAGCTTCACCTTTGACCAAGTTTAAACCTTTTGTCCTTTAGAAATTATTTTTTAGAGTTTGTAGAACTCTAAGAATTTTTTTTTTTTTAGCTTTCATCATTTATGTGGATATGTCTAGCTACACTTATGATGGAGTCACATACAATCCAAATTATGATAGAATGGCTGCACAAAATGACTTTGATTTTATGGCTTTATTCAAGACCCCTTTGATAATAACATGGTTTATGAGATGGAATTTTATCCACCTTGTAAAAATCAAATCAAGGACCATAGTCAAGAACACAACTCAGATGATATGGTTGGTGAGGAGGAATTGGGTACAAACCTATACAATGATAATGTTATTTGTGAGACGGATCCATACCCTCTTTACAATGATCAATACATAAAACATAGTCAAGAACTAGCTTATGACCCAACTAGAGACTTTTATTGGAAGGATATGGTTTATCAAGAGGAATTGGATGCTTTATCTTGGGTGGGAAATCACCCTCCATGACATGCTTTCATTCTATGATCATCAGCTACCCCTAACCCTCCTTTAGATTATATGAGCTACCAAGATCTATAACATCCAAGGAATACCATTTCCATTCCAAGACATAATCCTTTAGCTTATGTGAGTAACTATAATCCACAACAACCAACCACTTATTTACCAAGACCTCATCCTTTGGCTTGTATGAGCAATCAAGCTCCACAATACCCTTTCATCATCCTAAGACCTAGTTATTTGGCTTGTGGTAGCAACCAAGATTCACAATGCCCTATCCATACTATTTAAGGACATCATCCTTTAGATTATGTGAGCAATCAAGATCCATAATGCTGTATTATCATCCAATCCAAATCTCAACCAATCTAATCAGAATCCCAACCAATCATTTAGCCTAAACCTCATCCAATCATTTAGCATCAGCCTATCATTCAACCTAAACCCAAATTAATCCAATCAATACCTAGCAACTGAGACAATCATTCAAGCACCAAGCTATGATCAAAACTAATATTTTCCAACTCATTGGAAACCAAAGACAAGAAAACCAACCAATCCAAGATGTTTTTGTTGAACCAACAATTTGTGATAAGCCAACCAATGATGAATCACCTATTGATCCTATACTTGTTATCGAGGAGTATCACTTTGACAAGATAGTCTTTTTTGAGTCACTTCTTAATGATTATAACCACCTTTGGGATAATCATTACCTTGATTATATGCCTATTTTTCAATAGCCTCTTTTCGACAAGCTAGTTTTTGTGAAATTTTCTCTTAACCTTTGTCCTATCATTAAGGAGACTCACATTAACAAACTAATCTCTATGGATCTTGTTATGACATCATAGGCAATTACTTGTCTAATACCAAGCATTAAACAAGACATCATTGTAATAGAGTACCCATCAGATGAAGAATTAAAATTAGAGTCAGGTTCTATTCTTGAACTAACATTGGGTTTAGCATCAGAATTAGAATTGATATTAGTCTCAACATCAGATTTAGAGTCCCTTAAGTTAGAATCATAATCAAAATACATTCATGACTATTATAATATTGGTTATGCATACCTATTAGATCATTACGAATACATTTGTGATCCTTTTATGGTTTTTGAGGATGATTCCTTAAGCACTGACATAAGTTCTCCTAGTATCTTCTATGAGGATTATGCTGCTAACCTCCATTCCATTACCTTTCCAGATACCATTACTACCAAACAACATATCCATATCATTGACATTCCATCTCCCACAAGTGTCGATTGGGACCAACAAAACCATAATTTTTTTAACTACATCCACGGTGACATATCAGATGAAGAAAATCAAGGCTACTAAGACCATAATCATACAATAAAAGAACACTCTCTTAGTGAAACCTTTTTGAAGGCACTAGGGGGAAATCAAATTCAAAACTCAACATCATCTAGTGAAACATTTTTAGAGGTGTTAGGGGACAATCAAAGTCATCAACATTACTTATTGAAACCTTCTTAGAGGTGCCTAGGATAATCAAGATAACTTGATTGGTAAAAACCTCCTCAAGGCACCAATGGTTGAGCACAAAAGTTCTTTACTCCTTAATGATGACATTATCAAATATCAAATCAAAATAGCTACTTATCTATAGCCTAATAAGATGGTAGATAATTTTATTCCTAAATAATATAAGCATTTGGTGGTCTTATCAAGAGAATATTTAGAAGTCTTCAGCCCTGCCACATCCAAAGATATGCCAAATCTAGAATCAATAACATTATGTGTGCTTGAAAATATTGATATTCATTTATTTTCCAACAGTTATCCAATCCATTATCATCTACCATTACATTTCCCAATCAAACCTACCATCCAATATTTATCCATCTTTACCATCCATGTTCACACTTTCCTTTGTATAGGATACAAAGATACCTTGTCTCAGAGTTTGAAGGAAACAACATCAATGATGGATGTATATCATAACAACATCATTTGCATCCAAATTTATAGCCAATTCTTGACAAAGAAACTATTCATATGAGGTGTGAGATAGAAATTTACATGATTGACTATTTTGGTTGTATTATTTATTGATCAAAACATGCATCTTCACTTCAATAGGAACAAAAAAATCATTTATCATACCATAGCCAAAACCAAATGTGTACCATATCATATCAAGTTATCAATCATTTTTTTGTTATCATATATCCTAACCATTTACCTTTTACTTGGGTGAAACCCTCATGCCATTTTATCCAATCTATCAAACCAATCATTATTCTATCATATCTCATTCTACCATATCATTCCAATCTAGACCAAAGCCTATTTTTAGTTATCCTATCCAATCATATTTTGACCTTGGTTACTTTGGTTCTTCCCATAATTTTGGTGAGGGTATTCCAATCAAGTTTCAATAATCAATAAAATTTGTGTTTACAATGATAGTCTATGAAAGTAGTGTGACAGTTGATATGGCAAGATATCTTTCATTTTCCATCATGTATCAAGTTTGTTTATGTGACCCTGATTATATCGCCTGTTGAGGAAAATCAATGTTTACTGATCTTGATACTAATTTTAACTGCCTATGTAAAAATTAGTATAATTGATATAATATATTTTATCCTAGCTATAAATTCTTATAGGAAAACTAAGGGAAACATTTATATATCATGCATTTCTGCATCACCTTGCCATTGTTATTTTCATTTGACTAGACATTTGCCAGATATGATAACTTTGGGATGTAGTTGGTTTTTCCTTGCCATTTATATGGATATAATTACTATGACTTGAGGTCATTGTTGGAAATATTTAGGTTGTGTCCAATTCATGTTATAGTTACCTCCATCCCCCTTTACAATACACCCTTTATTATTATATGAGCAACTTCAGCCACACTCTCACCATTTTGTGAGCATCATTTCAAGTTATAACACTCACCATTTTATGAGTAACTTCAGCCATGCTCTCACCATTTTTTGAGCATAATTTCAAGTTTTAACACTCTCACCTTATTGTGAAATTGAAATATTTTAGTGTCTTTTCATTCTTAATTGAGCTGAGATACTTTGAAAATTCCAAAAACATTTGAAAACCATTTAGAAAAACCAAAAATATTGACCACTTATTTGCCTTAAGGATTAAAGGAACCCTCACTAAGTCACAAACAAATAACTTTTTCCTTAGTTTCCCCATCCTTTTTGGCCTTTTATCTTACACTGATACCATCTTTCAAGTTCATCCCTATTCTTCTATCACATCCATCATGTTTTTTATCAATTATCATTTTCTTTCCATTTCCTAGGAGAACTACATTTAGCCTAAAGTTTTATTAGATCATCACATCCATGGAACTATTTAGGCAATGTCCACTTACCTAGCACATATGGAGATAAATCAACCACCCCCTTCCTTTTCTTCTATTCCCCCATCTTGTGTGTTTGTTCAGTTGTTGCCTAGTTTCTAGAGGAGATATTCATCATGTTGTTTATAGTAACATAGGGACTAACATTGATTTGTTTCTTTGTTTGTCTTGTTTGTTTCTTTATTTGTCTTTTTTTTGTTTTTTTTTTGTGCCTATTTTTTTTCTTTCAGTACTGTGTCCTTGATTCAGTCTATGTGTGTTCATTGGGTGATTCTTTGCACATTATTCTTGAATATATCCATATTCAAACCTTTACATTGTCATCATGGTTTTTATCATTGGTGTAATTATTTTTCATTGAATATTGTATATCAAGAGTCAGTCCTTATGTAAATTTTTTCCAAGTCCCCATGGTGTTCTATCATGAGGCCTACCATCAAATGCTACAATAAAAATCAGCTTTGAGAGTTCTACAACATCACCATCTCCTCAGTACTGACGCCAGCAATAATCCCAATATAATACCCAATCATATCCCAAACAAAGTAATTAAGTAATTAAATAATTTAAACATTTATTAGTTTGAATGAGCATCTCCCTAATAGCAAGTTGTCTTAATTCATCTTTATCCTCTATATCAACTTATCAATTGTTATCCATCAATCATGTTTTTCATAATTAGGGTATACTACATCAGCATTGTACACCATCCCACATGTATTCTCAATGATTATATCACCTACTATGGAAAAGCATTATGTTATCACCAATTTTCCTTTCTTGTTTGTCTATCCTAACTAGGGCAGCTCCATCTTCTCAATGATTATAATAACCTTTGGGCAAATCATTGTGTTATTATACCACATTACCACTATCAGGGTACAATACTTATAACTACCTTTGGGCAGACCATTATACACTATCTCACTTTCATTCTCAATGATTTTGAGTAATTTTTCAAACTCATTATGCTTTCACCCTATCATCTTCCTTTCTTTGGTCCACTCATTTCAATTATTTATTTTTGAGGGACCATTTGTTGACCTACTCTTACCAACCACTCACTTGAGGGGGCAGTTACAGTTCATCCATTTCTATTAAAGTCATAAGCACAAAGAACATTTTTATTCTTTGAGAAGATTTTACTGTGCTTACATCTTGAAACATCTTCCCAAATAGGGTAAAAAAATTTACACCTAAAATTGGCCACCAATGGTTTCTTATCTGACTTTAGACCAATTCTTATCGACCATTGACTATTTAGCCTAAGAATTTATATTAGTCTTGAATTTGGCTTTATAACCTTCAAATAAATCAATTTGGCTTAATAATCAATTAAATTAAAAAATGCATCAATAATTAAATCAAATCTTACAACAAATGACCAAATGCCTAAATGGGATTAATTAAAGTTCAAATCTTGATCAAAGCCTAATTAAATTCATCCTTGAGAAAATGATCTAATAAATCAATTACTTAAAAGAAAAATTCAAATATAAAAAGCATATTAGAACATCCTAGAAGCTACTCATTACCTTTGTGATTTTTCACTTTCAAAAAATATCTAAAAAAATATCCTAGGAATATGACAAACTCAACCAAGCTTAATAAACTCAACCAAAGTTTCAATTTAACCCATTCTAAGTGATTTTTAAGCCTATAAAATCAAGCCTAGAGCTATTAATTTAGAGAGATTGGACATAATAGTGTTATTATGTAAGAATTTTGTCATGAATGCAAACATAATGTTATAATACCAAATTTATTCCAAACTAAGCCATATCAAGCTAAATCCAAGCATTGGACAAGGTGAAAAGAGGAGATGAAGGTAGCCACACTCTATTGATAAAGACTTTTTGAGCACAAATCTGAGTAAGACAATGAATAAGCCTTTTGGATCAATCAAATATTTGGGTAAGGAATTTGTATTTTGTGTTTAAATTGTCATTTCCTTCAATTTTTAGCTGTGTATTCAATTGGTTTGTTCACCATGTTCCACCCATGATCTAGGCCTAGAGATGTTAGATTGTTAGTGAGTTTATTTCATTATTTTTAGAATTAACTCTATAATAACCTCATTTTTTGAGTCAAATTCCTATGATCACACAATGCAATTGATCTTGGCCCTTAAAATCAACTTTAGCTAGTTAACATTGGACAAGATTGCACTAGTATCGA
The DNA here is from genome assembly GCA_037957365.1 of Torreya grandis. Classification (NCBI taxonomy): domain Eukaryota; kingdom Viridiplantae; phylum Streptophyta; class Pinopsida; order Cupressales; family Taxaceae; genus Torreya; species Torreya grandis. The sequence continues at coordinate 1,505,975 of JARHVA010004325.1, read as the reverse complement.
GAATAAGAAGGCCAAAGAGTTGTTAATGAATTACAAAGATGTAATAGCATGGTCTAATGATGACTTAAAAATATTTGATCCAAGATTCATCACCCATACTATACCTCTTAAATAAATTTATAAACGTTTCAGGTAAAAGCAAAGGCTTGTGAACCCTATCTTAGAACCAATGATCTTCAAAAAAGTTAAGAGATTGCTAGATGCTAGAATTGTGTTTCCATTAGGCATTCTACCTAGGTGGCCAATTTGGTACTAGTCAAAAAGAAGAATGGTGAGATTAGTCTATGCATTGAATTTATAAATTTGAATAAAGCATCTGAAAAGGATAATTATCCTCTTCCCTCTCTTGACCAGTAATACAATTTTTTTCAAGATCAATCACTATGTCTTTTCTTGATGGTTTTTTAGGATACAACTAGGTGTTGGTTGACAAGGAAGATAGAATGAAGACAACTTTCACAACTAAATAGGGCACCTTTAGCTACAGAATAATACCTTTTGGATTGATAAATGTAGGAGATACTTTTCAAAGGGCCATAGACCATGCCTTCCAAGGTCTGATTGGTCAGTGTATGATTATATATATTGATAATCTAATCATTTTTTTCTAAAAATAGATAAGATCACTTTGTGTCTTTACAACAAGTATTTGAGATATTTTGAAGGTATGGAATCTCCCTTAACCCTAAGAAAAGCATCTTTTGTGTTATTGAAGGTAAATTGTTAGGCTACTTTATAACTAAATATGGGATATCCATAGATCCTAAAAGAGTGGAAGCTATATCTTAGAGCCTCTAAATAGTAAAAAGAGTTAAAATCATTTTTTGGTGAGATAAAATTTGTAAGAAAGTTCATTTCTGGATTTGTAGAGATTGTCAAGCCATTAAATGACACGCTAAATAAGGATGACAAGGTCTGATGAAATGAGGAATCTAGGAAGGTATTCAATGACTTCAAAGAAGCAATTAGTCAAGTTCCAGTCTTGATAAGTTCTAAATTTTCAAAGGACTTATATCTCTATTCTTTTGCATCTGACCATATTATGACTATAGTTTTAAGTCAAAATTTTGATGGGTGTGATCTCTCAATAGCTTTCATGAGTAATAAATTTTAAAATGTTGAATTGAATTATTCATTGATTGATAAATAGGCATATGTATTAGTTAAGGTAGTGAATAAATTGAGGCATTATATCCTTATAAATAAGGTGAATGCTATCATACCTACCCTAACACAAAGCTCATGCTGAGCCAGAATGAGCTTGGAGAACATAGAGGTAAATGGATGTCAATTTTGCAAGAATATGACATAGAAATGAAAATTACAAAGATGGTAAGGTGCCAAGGTTTGATTTAAATGATTATTAATACCATCCCTAAGTTAAGTATTATGCAATTTGATCAGTAAATATTTCAAGATATTGAGTGGTATGATCCTATCATTAATTTAATGATTAATGGTACTTGTCTTATAAGACTAACCAGGGAGCAAAAGAGGGCCCTTAGGCTCAAGGTGGCCCATTATCTGATAAAAATGGGGTTTTATATAGGAAAAACTTTGAAGGGATCTACCTGAGATGTGTCTCAAAATAAGAAGCTATCCAAATTTGGAAGGACAACAACCCATAAGATCCTCAGAGATGGATACTATTGGCCAACTATTTTCAAGGGTGATCATAAGCATGTGAGGGAATGTCACTCATGATAGATCTTTATCACCAAAGAGCATAAGGCATTAATGCCTTTGTAACTATTCATGGTTGATAAACCTTTTGTATAATGGGGATTGGAATTTTTAGGGGTAATCAACCTTAATTCATTAGAATGTCACAAGTATATCGTGATTGCCATATATTATTGCACAAGGTGGACTGAAGTTATAGCCACAAAAAAATGTAGGAATAAATAAGTGATCAATTTCTTGGAGGATAACATATGTACCAAATTTGGAGCTCTAGTCTCTTTTTTGTGTGACAATGGATCTGCATTTATATCTATAGAGATGATATAATGGGATTTTGATATTGGAATTTGTCTTAAGTTTTCATCCAATCATTATCCTCAAGAAAATGGAATGTTTGAGTCTACTAAAAAGAACTTAATAAAATCAATCAATAAGTTTGCCTCAGACAAGCCTAGGACTTGGTATAAGCTTCTCAAGTATGCCCTATGGGTAGATAGGATAAGGATCAAGCAAGATTTAAAGGCATCACCATTTCTATTGGTGTATGGCTAATATCATATCTTCCCTATCACTGTCAATCTACCTACATATAAATTCATGCAAGAGTATATAGAAGAAGGCCAAGAGTTTTAAAATTTATGATTGCTAGACATCATCCAAATAGAATATGCACATGAAGAATCCTTTTCTAATTTTAGCAAGCATTAGTCTATGATGAATAAGTGGTTTGACAAGAAATCAAACATCAAGGTGTTCATACAAGGGGACTTAGTTATCCTTTGGTACAAAGCATCTGAGCCTAAGAGTAATCATGGTAAGTTCACACCTCTATAGATTGGCCCCTATCAGATTTTAGACACACTAGGAGACAACACCTTTAGACTCAAAGACTTACAAGGAGTAGAGTTCACACTACCCATCAATGTGTAGTACCTCAAGCATTACTTCTTTACTACTCCCCCTGAAGTCTTCATGGAGAAATGTATAAGATGGTTATACTTAGTGTTGGTAGGCTAGTCATTTTATTTTAGTTCTTTCCTTCTTATCCCTTATTTATACACAAGCATGTATATATTTTGCTTCTCTTTTTCCTTTTGCTTTGCTACTTTTTTTGTGTGTTTGCTTTTGTTGCCTTGTTCATTACTTCCAATAAGTCCTTTTGGATAACCTTCATCTCAAAGTTTATTTAGTTTGCTTAAAAATCCAAAATTTGGGAATGAAGGACTATTTCATATAATTTGAATTTATCAACAGTCCAAATTTTTGAAAACTATCAGAAATAAATTGGACTATATCCAAATTAAATTAGACTATATCAAGATTAAGTTAGAATTATTATAAATAACTCATATTTGCGTAATGTATTTGTGATAATTATAAATTATTTAAAATGATCATTAATAATTTATTTACTAGTAGTTGAAAACTATCATAAATAAATTAGACTTCATCAAGAATTACTTGGACTTATAACAAATAAATCACATCTATATTATATATCTGTAATAAGTCCAAATTATGTGATCATTAAAATTGGTTCATAGACCATGAATTTATAGATATTATAATACTTAATGGTATATTTCTTAAAGAAAAATAATTCATACATCAATCGTGTACTTGATTGATATGTGATTTAGAACACCTGGGATGATTTGGATGCCACATGTCATCAATTGATTAGATCGTGAACTATCTATTTAATTTGATTCAAGTGACATCCTCATGACCATAAAAGTTTGTCACGTATTATCTCATATAATATTGGGTACCACATGAAAATTCAAATAATATTTTTTGATACACAAATGGTGAAGAACAAATCTTGATGTGCAAGTGGGACATTTTGAGGCATAAAACTTGAAGACCTTTTTGCATACATGAGAATGATGAATTGTATTTTATAAAACATAAAAGCCATAGTGTACATTACAAAACATAAAATTCATAGTGTACTAAATTCTTATATGTGCAAATTACAAAGACCTTTTACCGAAGACCATTTTAAAGGATGCAAAATTGTAAAGTGGGCATTCCAATAGTCAAATACTATTAAATAGATGCATAATTACTGAAATACTAAATTGTCATAGTCGAAAACATACAACTCAAATACCGAAGTGTATTTCTCAAGACCTAAAATGTGAAGTGCCACTAGAAATAAATATAAATAAATAAAAAAATAAAACATTAAACATTCTCAAAAAATGGACTAAATTTTGAAAAACAAATCATATTTCTCATTCCAAAATTAAGGAAACACCATTTCAAAATTTCCAATCCTTTTATCACTAATTTTTTTAGTGCCTAATGGGATGATGCATTTAAATAGTGTGTTATAATGCCTTTCAAAAAATTAGTAAGAACAAGTGTATGACCTCTCCAATTATTCTTTGGTTTCCAAGCATAGATGATAATACTATGTATGAGTATGGATGGTAAAGATGTGTCAGTTGGGTTTAGCTTCCATTTCTTGTCCAAGAAAATTAAATAAATTTATGCTTCTTCTACATCTGTTTTCCCTACATGAACTAGGATGAACCAAGCTACATTGACCCTTCAATTTATATCCCCATTTATTTGTAGTATCTCAAGATTGATTTTATCTCTAACAACCCATACTATGTAGTCCACTCTTGTAGAATTATCAGGTTTGACAAATAACATATCTCCAATTTGTGCATCTTGAGCTAGATCAATTGCAATTCTTATTCTTTTGCTTCTTGGACCAACATATGTATTTGTAGATGCCACTCCAAATTTAAGGGTGCTATCATAAACCATTTTGTGCAAATCTCTATGTAGGGGTATGTCATGATGAGTTCTAAGCCAAAACTCTCTTGTGCACTCAACTTCAGAAGGGAACATGTATTCTTTCATAGTATTGTGGATGTTTTAAAATTAATATGATAGATCCTTCCACTTATTATTTTTGATCAAACTAGATTCATTGAATCATTATACATACTTATTCAAATTATCCCCATTTATTTTTAGTATCTCAATATTGATTTTATCTCTAAAAACCCATACTATGTAGTCCACTCTTGTAGAATTATCAGGTTTGACAAATAACATATCTCCAATTTGTGCATCTTGAGCTAGATCAAATGCAATTCTTATTCTTTTGCTTCTTGGAACAACTTTTTTTCACTCTTTTTTCTGCTTCTATCTGAGTATTTAGAAATAATGGAATCTTGAGACATTTCTTTATTTTTCAAGTCTTTAAAATATATTTTTCTCAGATTACCTTCTAGAACATTTGGCTCACCATTTTTTTTGTTCCCCATAATGTAATCAGGGGGTGGGGGGACCAATTTATATCTCTTATAGAGTTTTTACAATGCATAATGGGCTGACCTTACTCTATGTGTAGAATAAATAATTGACCTTTTTTCAAGCCTAATATTTTATTTCTTCCCTTCAACTAGTAACTATTAACATAATCTTTGAAATCCACCACCTCTTCAATCAAATATGGTATGAATTTTCTTGTATTTTCATGCATTCTATAAGTGTCCATCATATCTACCAATCTCCATACATCTTCCCTCTTTATACATTTAGACAAGTTTCTAAATGTGCCATTGATGTCTTCATGGGTATTTTATAGGCATAAATTTGACCTCAATATTGAGGAAAACACCTTTGTAAACAAGGAGAGATAAATATTACAACACATACCTGTATAAAAAGACATGATTTTGTGAATTTGTAAATATAACATTAGTTTCATATAAGGTTTGATAATTTTTAAATATAATTATGGGTTGAAGTACCTACTCTTATTGTCCCCACAATAGTTGTCTAGTTGAAGGTATAACCTAGAAATAAGTTTCTTGAAGGCACCAATTGATTATGCTTCTTCTTTATATTTATAGCATTCAGAGTAGTAGTTGTTAGACAAAAGTGCATCATACAATGGATATTTTGAAGATCCAGATTTATATTATAAAGATCCATAAGTATCTGGAATTATTGTTTCCATATCCTTGAAGAACTTATTCAATGAGGTGATAGTAAAGTTAGACCCTCTAAGAACATAAAGTAAAAAAATGCCCATATTTTCCTATACCATGACCATGTGTTATAATCCCTACCATTGACAACTCTAATATTTTGTCAATAACTACTTTACTCTTTGTCACTATCATTGGCACAAATGTTTTTTGACATTCCACCTTGTCATGAATGATACTAAGGCATATTTAGGGTATTGATCTGACTTTCATTTATGTGTGTAATACATTTATCTTACAAAAAGTATTTTATTTGAGTACATCATGAATTCTTGATCGATACACTCTTCCTAATCTCTAGAGAGGGACCCATAGCATTTATATTGAGTCAAAAAGATGCATGTTTTATACCTATTGAAGTCATTAGACATGGCAATGGTCACATCATGAAAATTAGTTCTCCACATGTTATTAAATTTTGGCTTGGATATTGGCTCATATTCCATAGTTGCTAGTTGTGTATTGATGTGGCACCTTATAAATTCTTGAGTGAAAGATGTTAGATGATATCTAACATTTTATTATGAGCTATCTATATCTACTTAGCATGTTAGTCATGGAGAAACATCTACAAAATCATCTACCAATTGGTCCAACAAATCTTTAGCTACCATTGTCTTATTTTGTGGCTTTTGTTGAAATCTCCCTACATGGAATGCATTTCATTCCCCATTTTTGTGAAAATTTTGAATGTCAATAAATTTACTTCTCTTCAATCCATATACTTTAATCCAAGCATACAAATAGATCTTTGTACCCTAAAAATCAATGCTAGTTTTGTTTTTATTTTTCTTGAACAAACTGATAGAAAGGGCATTCAAGACATGTTGCCTCCTATCTATTGTGGTGGAATCAATCAACTTCATATTTACAGATTTTAGAATCTCAAATGACAATATTAACTAAAAACATTTTTTGGTGCAACATTTATCTACATATATTAGTGTAATCTCACTATCTATACTTTCATCAAACTCCACTCAACTAAGTGAATTATTTGGCTGACTTATTTTTTAGCCTAAGTATTTTTAGGAATGAGATAATTTTTTTGAATGCCTTTTCAATAGGAATGTCAGGAAAGGATTAAATTCATTATCCACTATGTCACAAACATTTCCAATTTCATTCTCCTTTGGTGTCAAGTATGGTAAATTGATTGCTCGACAAGTCTCAATGTCCATTATTTTGTTAGAAGGCCATCTAATGATACATGTTTCAATTACATCTATAATTCAAGTCTCAAAATGTTGTATAATGTGCCTTATATAAATTCCTAATTCATTTTCTATCATTGGGATACAAAAGCAACCAAAAATATCCCCTGGTTGTGTAAATTTAACATAACCAATAGCAATTTTTTTCATCATTTATAAGAGTTATACATTTGTGCAACAAATGTAACCTTTTCCCAATAAAAGTTTTTATTGGGCTTTGAAATGTGGTAGGATCATTGATATATCGAACAAATGAATCCAAGTAAGGGTTTTTTTGTTGCAATGGTTGTATATGCAAAACTAGATGCAAAATATTTTGACTTTGTTCTATGTCATTGTCTATAAAAAATTATATGTGGCATGTTGCATCATTCATGTGATCCATATAGTAAAATTATCAACTACATCCCCCAAATTATCAAAAAACATTGTAAGAAATGCAAGTGGTAGAGTTGGATCAAAAGTTCTAGTCACATTAACACTTACACATCTAATAGGTATTTCTTCATTGTGGAATGTGGAAGTGAGATTTATGGGTTCTAAAGATTCAACATATGGACTTACCACTTTGTGTATTTTTTGTTCACCAATGACCTTACCATTATTTAATAGAGAAACATAGTCTCTACATTGGAAATCCATTGACGTATGATTTTTTAGTTGGAAATTTGTAAAAGACATGAAAAGAGTTATTAATCAAGTTATTTATAGAATCAATCCAATTTATACCTATATGTAGGAAATAAAGCTATATGTATACCATAACATAAGCATGGAGATATGTTAAAACCTAAAAATGTTAAAAAGGTAATGTATAACATTTTTTTTAACGACATGATTTATGTCAATCCAAAAAAATAATATCCTTTAATATCATATACTACATACTTTAATTCTTGCTTCATCCTACTTTGAAGGTATCTCTTAGGAAAAACATTTTAAACATGCATCAGAGCAAAATATCCACATAGAGAAAAATAGCTAATTAAGTGAATATTAAACCATGTATTTTATTACAATACAAAATGATAATGATAAATAGGGGTTTTGAGTGAAATTATGGAAAAAAATTAGCTTCTTATATTTTGGGATCTTGTATTTGATTTTAACCTCTGTTGTGGACCCAAAAGTTTGAAGGTATCTCTTAGGAGATATCATTCAAACATGTGTATGATAACCCTTTAAGGTTTTAAGGTAGTACTTGGTGATACCTTGAAGGACCTTGTAATACCTTCAACGGTACCCACAACAATAAGTATAAGAATTCATTTTTCAATAGTCAAGGACACGTGGTATGCACCCATGAACTCGTGACATTTCAACACTCAAAAAATATTTCAAGTTCATCGAGTGAGAAACTCTCCATGATTATGCCAAGTGTCTCCATCCCATTTACCTATAGATTGATAAATGAAACTTCATGTACAAAATCTTAGGGATATGTAAGAAGCATTGTGGTGACATGTGTTTCCCTCTAAACTACCTCTAAAAATCTTGTTAAAAATGGGGCCCACTTCCCCAGACCAATGGTACACCTTTTTTAAAAATAAGAACTCCCTTCTTTCTTGAGGAGCACCATGATGATACATGTCATCATTGAAAGGGACTGAGACTTCAATTTTATTTCTATGCTCACCTATACACTTAGTCACTATGAGTCTATGATGAAAATAAGCAATGGCTTCAAGTTTGTGTCTATGTTATTTATCCTCTCCCAATAGGATACCCATAGTCTAGGAGTAGATAGTGAGGTCATCCTTCAACTGCTATATTTCTTAGTCCTTAGCTGAGGACTCTTGTTCCATCTATAGCTACATCTATTTTTGTGCACTTATAGAGTCCAAGAGGCTCTTATGGGTATACATAATACAACTTATTAAATGCATTTAATAAGATAGTCTTAAATGTAAAATATCATTGTTTGTAATTTGCTAAAAAATGAGATTAAGGATTAATCCAACTAAAAAAGTACATCGATCTCAAATTAAGTTCAGGAAAGTGATGAGAAAAAGAGAAGTATGGCAGAAGGACTACTAATAATCATGTAAGACCATTAATTACATGGCATTTGGAAATATTGCATCTTATTCAAGGTAGATACAATTGGGGTGTGATAGGGTATGGGGTAATTTCAATATTTATGAGAGACAAAAGGTCAATATCAAAGCCAAAATATTAAAGATGAGGAAGAGCACTTGTGCATAGGTAGTCAATGCATTTAAAGAGGTTAACAAGAGCAAATTAGATGCTTAAAGCCATAAAATAAAGTAGAGGAACAATGCAAAAACATTAAAAACATTGGTAAAGAATAATTTTCTACTATATGCTCTCAATATACTCTCATATAGAAAAATTGATACCCAAATTTTGGTAGAATAAATCAATCAAATAGCATAGATTACAAGTTTAGTCATGGATAGAACCAAGTTGTTGATGCCACTCATAGATGTGGAGAAGGTAGAAATGGGGATTGGGATAGGTCTTCAATAAATTATATTCAATGACGTATATCCCTTCAACTTTGTGGAAATGGTTGAAGATACTCTCTTCACCCTATCAACACAACCAGGTGCACAATCAGGAGCCACAGGCCTCCCAAATCATGGAAATTGTTATTGTGATACAATTCCACCTCATTACCAATTCATCCATATGTTTAAGACAAGTTTCCCACTAAGGTAGGTATAAAAACCCTAATTGACTCCATTGAGGACATTACAATGCACATTATGGTAGAGTGTATTACAAAGAGGTGTTGGGAAATAATGAAGTAGGGCAAGTAGGCAACAAAAGGAGTAATTGGCATTGTGTATCACATGATAAAATATAATGAGAACTTCAATTGGCCTAAGATTCTCACATATGAGCTTACCACTAATATCAAGAAGGTAATTTTAGGTAAATCACAAAATTTCCAATATTAGTTTTTAGTTTTATTTTTATGCTTCACCAAATGGAAATCCCTACTAGGACAAGTTAATGTTACTATAGAATTTTGGCCTGATACTACCCTCATAGGCATGACTTAGATTAAGACAAGGCAATATTATGATAAACTAGGGTGGTTTAACACATGGTGTCTTGAGGCTCTAGTTTTGATCAGGCCACACCCTCAAATTCCATAAGATGTCATGCAATATTTGGGTGAGCATGCATCAGTGACCAAGTTATACAATGGTATTCAAATCAAGGTGTACGAGTTGGACATGACAACTATGACTCTAATGCCATTTTTTATCACAATGGTTGAATCACAAGCCAAATTATGGAGGCAGAGAGCCCTAGTTATAAAACAAGTTTGACAATAGCAAGAATAACCATAGCCAACTACACAACCACAAGCCTCACCCTAGTAGTCCATAGCTCCTCCAAAATAAGAAAAATGCAAACAAAAGGGACTTGTATAGAGAGCCTCACCACCAATAGCTAGAAAGAGATAAAGGCAAATCAAGTATTGGTTGGATAACCCACATATGCCAAAGATAGCTTATGAGTATTATCTCACAATGGTGTGGGTTGATGAATAGGAAGTTCTTCAATGCATGATTGAAGACATCGGTCAAAAGGTCTATGATAAGGAGGATGAGAAGGATTTATTTTTATAGAAAGTAGTGCACACTTGCCAAGTGAAAAATAAGGTAAGCAATGAATATTTGGTCAACATTATGCAACCCCCTCCCACTATTATTGTGGATATTATAGGTCAAGAAGAAACTTAGCATGAACTTATGATAAAAATTTTCAAAAAATATCTAGAATCCAGTTCATCTTCTATGTATTTTATAGATATACCAAAGGAAAGGAGCTTAGTATGGCCACTAATGCACAAAAATTTAGTATTCATTAGGTGAGTCCTTCAACCATTGTACTCAAATGTTTGGTGTATTTTAGAGAGATAGCCATAAAAAGTAGTGCACATCAAGTGAAGTCTAGGGGCATGATGAGACACAAGGATGCACTTGCCCCTCCAACTGAGTTGAGAAAGTTTTTATGTGCAGAGGTGTCATGGTTATCGAATCCAAATATTTGGAGCACTCATAATCTGATATAGAAATAGATGATGTATATGTATTAGAGGGATCCCTAGATACCACTATCTGAATGAGATCCACCATGCTTAATTCTACTTCCATGGATATGTCTTTAGATGTTTTGTAACTACCATTATCCAATGAAATTGAATGAGCATATGCATTCCAAAAATACATTATGTGAAAGGCTTCAGATTTTAAATATATGGTTTTTTAGCCATACAAGGAGAAAGCAAAAGTACAAAATCAAATTGTTAAGGCTAGGTAGCCCATCAATGCATCTTATCCTGATCTAGTTGTGCAAGTCCTTGGTGATCAAGTAATGTCTGAGGATAAATAACTCAGTGCTTTACTAACTCAACTAACAAAATATTGGGTGAGTGCATATAAATTGTTCACCCAAGGATAGGATATCCACAAGGAGATGGAAGTAATTTGTGAACTTATATAGGAATATATATAGGTCCTAGATACAACTATGTATCAGGCTAATTAGATTATACAAGGAATGCTTGATTAGAGAAAACATCTTGACAAATATTTGGATTTTGCTAAACTAGAGTTCACAATGGTGGATAAAGATAAAGTTGTAGTGAATGATCAAATGGCTACTGGGGAAACACTCAATGGTGTATTTCAATAGTTTTTAGAAGCTAGAGATACTATGATGAAGAAGTTCTATTTTTTGTATAATGAGATAATGCACAACACATTTATAGTAATTCAAGCCTAAAGGAATGTAGATAGGTTAGATGATATTGTGTTAGATATCCAACTTAAGCTATCAAAGGCCAAAGACTTCTTTATCATCATAAAAGTAGATGTGCAAAATTTGATGGTGATTCAGATTCTAATACACATTTTGCTTACCATAGTATGGGAAGTACTTGATAATTGAAAAATGCTCAAGAATGAAATCTCATAAGTTAAACCAACTATTGTGCATATCATCAATGAACCTAAGTTCATTTAACCATAGGATATCTAAGCAATTTTGTAGAAGATAAAGTTGGATATAAATGCACAATCTGGGAAACCACAACCTAAAAAATAGGTAAATGTGAAATTAAAGTTTTTTAGTTTAAGAAATGCAAAGGGTGGTAGGAAAGTATGGATAACTAAAAAACTTGGAGTGATTATTACCACTTTTATGAAAGGCTAATATTTTCTAGCTTTAAATAAGATCAGAGTTTAGATTTATCTCTAGATGAAATAATAGTTTAAGTCTATGAAAGTGTTATATGTGGAGTAGAGACATGTATATAGGTTATCATTTTGTCATCTATATGATCTTTTAGATGTCTTTGGCCTTGTTAGGAAAGTGATAGATATAAGAATGCCATGTCTCTTTTCTTTTTCATGCTAGAAAGTTGTAATGTGAAGATATAGAGCCATGTAAAAAGTTATATATAGTGATATGATGTAATGTAATATTGTTTTGATGTTATTTTTTCCTTGAGATTATTTTACCTATGCATGGTGTGTAGTGTTTACTCTATTTTATTTTAGCTTGTTCTATCTTGTATTATGTTTTTTATGATCTAAAATTATTAACACCAAGTGAGTTTATCTTTATATTTATTGTGGTGTATAAAATTGAATATTCTGTAAATTTACTCATGTTATTATGATTCTTTTCCACTTCTTATTGTGAAAGTTATACCTATAATTTCTATATTCTGGATAATTTCCACAAAAATCTACTAACATTCCTTCAACATGCACACGATTAGAATTTTATTTCAAGGTATCTCTGAGGATATACCTTAAAGGTATTTTTAGTACCTTTAATTGTATCATAATGCTTGTTTTTAAGGTATTAGGTATCTCATAAGAGAGACTTCCAAACATGTGTTTGTAGTGCCTTCGATGGGTATCCTAGTAGATGCCTTGAAAATACACATTATTGGAATTATTTCAAGATATTAGGGCCTTGTAATACCTTTAATGGTTCCTCTATGCATAAAGGTACCTCTTAGGAGATACCTTCAAGGTATCCATGAAGGTATAACAATGCCCATCAATGTATATATATATATATATATATATATATATATATATATATATATATATATATATATATTATTGGTTAAAATTTGGGTTGAAGGGGATCGTTCCCTTTACAAAATAAACCCAAAAGATAGACATGACAAAATCCAAAAGACAAAAAAAGAGTAATAGATAAACCTGATAGATAAAACCCCATGGCACTAAATTTATGCAAAGATGAGCCAAAAAAATCTAAGACTAAATAAAATGAGATAGAGCAAGCCCAACTATTTTGAATTAGAATAAAAGACCAAATTTTTGGTCATAGTACTATCACCTTTGTTGTTTCTTCCTCTGGTATGACTTCCCATGAACCAATCCTTATCTTCTTCCTATCTTTTGCATTTGAGGCTTGTAGACTAGATCTCCACTTTTTCCTCCTTGAGATCCCTGTTAACATCATCCTTTATGTTTCTCTAAGTTGATTTGTTTCCCCAAGGAGTGTGTTCCAGATGTTCATTTCCCAATTTAGAGGCTACTATCATGTGACCCAAGAGCCCTTGTAACTTTTCAAACTTGTTTGAAATTTCATTGCACATAAGTTTTTGGATGGAAATCTTTATGTGTAACTATTGAAGGGAATTCATGATATCTACCTTGACATTGGAATTAGGAACCCCTCTACCTCTGGTATCTAATAGAGGGACATAGGTATGACTCCCCATATCTAGTTTGGGCTCCTCCTTCATTAGTTTAGTATAATACCTAACATTTTGTTCCTCCAGTTCATGATTAGAAGTTGACTCTATGGAAAATTCCTCCCCCTTTAGTTTCTTCCTTCTCAATAGGGATATCAATTACCTCAGTGACAATTTTGGACCACTATGGTTCCCCTCTCTTAATAAACATTTAAATTAGACATTGGTGAATTAATTCTACTGAAGGGTTCTTCTCGAATTTTAGTACCAGATCTTCCAAGGATTGTAGAAGAAAAAATAGAATGTTAATGGTGTGGCCTTTGAAAATATTGAGTAATAATAAGTGATGGGAAAAAATCATAGTATGTTTTCCTTCTAGAGTAATATACCTCATTATCTATAGGTAGAATTTAGGCCATTTCCTTGGTAGTTCTAACCTCATGAAACCTTCCTAAGATAAAATCTTGCATTTATTCTTTTCCTTCATGAAGAAAATGCTAATAATATCCTCCTTTCTCTTCTTGTCCTTGAATTATTTGATGATATAACAATGCATCCTAAAGTCTCTTCAATGATCTCCTCAATGATCAATATTCTCAAGCCATGCATATGGACTTCATGATCTTTTTATCCATGAGGAAAGTCCTTAGAAATCCCTATGTCATGCCTAATGAGCTATTCCATGAAGGAAGCCAATTTGCATTTGACCATTTTATTCCAAACATATTCATTTTACTTGATATTAGAGCAGGAAGTTGATTCAAAATAATCTTGGTCCCCACCCATATTCCAAATTTATAGAATTCTACAAGCTTCACTATTCAAGTTTGTATAAATGGAAATGGATAGGTTATGAGACTAAGATCCAAATAAAATAATGTGATGTGAGCCTGAAGAGCCCCAAACATACAAGTATTTAGGAATAATTACTTTGCATGTGTTAATATATAATATTTTGATCCAAATTTGTTTCTTTATTAAAAAATCATCATGACAATATAGGTTGTGTCCTTTTTCTGAATCAATAATCGATGACATCATCAATAAAATCCCTCTCATGCCATTTTTCACTTCTTTGGACCCTGAGATTAGTATATACAGGGATTCAACATTGGTGAACATGTTGATTAAGATAGTTGAGTTCAATATTAGGGAATGTGTTGATTAAGATAGTTGAGTTCAAGTTGATTCATATTTCTATATGTATATTAGTGATTTCATTGGTGTAGTTTTTTTTGTGTGCATAATAGCCACCTCAGATAATTCACAAGCTCAAGCCAAGTTTTTTGAATTATTATTTAGGACTTTGGGTCTTCCAAATTTTTTATTTGGAGTTTTTACATTAGACATTTTGTGCAAATAAATGTTTTGAATGACTTGTACAAACAATAGTGGATTTCCCCTTCAATGTATCTCCTAGGAGATACATTTAATATTTGAGAACTAAATATCCAATTTTAAATCCTATATCAAATGACTTCCTGTCCCACCATCACTTATCCACTTATTTTTGGATGAGCTTCCCATCACTTACCTATTTTGTCACCTCTTGGAGTTAGAGAAATTTTTAAACAAGGTTAACAGTGGATTTCTCTAAGTGTAATTTTCCTTTACATGGGAAAGGCACTACTAGGTTATATTTCAAAGACCATTTTAATACCTTCAAGTTATCTCCTAGGAGATACCTCTCAAACATGCATAAGAGTGTATTTTCCCTTTTAAGGTATCTCTTAGGAAATACCTTTCAAACAGGTATAAGAGAGGATTTCTCCTTCAAGGAACAAGTGGAATTTTTCTGTACATGGAAGGAATATTTGGTGATATTTTGAAGGCATTTTTAATACCTTCAAGTTATATCTTATGAGATACATTTCAAACATGTACAAGAGTGGATTTCCCCTTCAATGAATCTATCTCCTAGGAGATACATTCCAAACAGGGACAAGAGTGGATTTCTCCTTCATGAAAGGAGTACAATTTTCCTTTACATGGAAGGCACTACTAGATATGAATATTCACTATGAGAAGATATAAATATATCCAGGTCTTCTTTAATACATTTATTTTTTGCCTTATTCTCAAAGAAGAAATGTTCTAGGGCCCTAGCTAAAATTGTTTTGTTGCAACTTCAATGTGTTTTGGTGACTGAGGTTAGGAATTGATTGATGAGCCAAATGAAAGACACATGGTTATCTCAAGGGACTCTTAAGACTATTTTAAAGGATCAAAAGAATCTTGAACCATTCCCCATATTAATAAGGATGGTGCAAAAGTTGAAAGTTGAATAAGAGTCTGAGCTAGCATCTAAATTAGACATGTGATGGGTCCTTGGGGTTTTATTAGTTTTAGGCCCTTTTTTGAGATTTCCCCACTTATATTTTTGTGGGAAAGGTTCAAATATTAACTAATGGACTGAACACCTAGATTTTAAAAGAGAAGTGATGACATGTGGTAGATCTTCAGGGCTTTTCAAGTTCTAGGCCCTTTTTGAAAATTCTCTCACTTACCTTTGGGTAGGCAAGGTGAAAAAGGTCCCCAAAAGCCTAAAACCCACCAAAATGAAAGTGTTTGCTTATATGAATCCATGTGTTACAAGGAATATTTCTTAGCATAAAATAAACATTTGCACCTTCTCTCTCCTTTGTCAAAAATAAACTCAAAATGACTTAAAGAGGATAATTGGTAATTAGCCATTAAGCTTCATACCATTAATCCAACCCTAATTTTAAATGCAAAGGGTTATATCTAAGTAATTTTACTTCATTCATGTTTATATTTTGCATTTATAGCTTCTAATTTCATCTTTGATCCATTTGTGTGCCCTATCTATGTGCAACATGAAAGAGTGATTATGATGAATTCTTTAAAGGTCTTCAGTTTCAATTACATGCAACCCTCTAAATTATTAGTAAGTGATTTTCTATCTCTTTATATTATGCTATTTGAGTAGGTTTTAATGTTTTTTTATGGTTATCATAGTGATGAATTCATTAGAGTTCAAGGTATTTTACTAAAAGAGCTAAATAATAATGGTGGCTACTTCAGTATCTATCAAGAGCAACATTGTTTCTGTTCTAAATGAAATCAAAGATATAAATGTTTAGGGGTTAGAATTTTTATCCCTATTGAATTTATTGTAGAATTAAAACCCTCTCCTAGTAATATTCAACCTTGGAATGAGTTATATCACCCCTAAAACAACATTCCCCTTGGCTGCCCCATACCTAGAGTTAGTGATTACATGTGCTAAAGTATTCCAACCAAACACCAAGACTGTCATTAATGGAAGCCAATCAGTTGTCAAATCTTTCACTCCTTTGGCCCTTAAAACCATGCTTTGGATTCCTCCATAGCATAAAAGTATCATACTCTCTCTATAGGAATGCCAAGAGTATGTAGACAAGAATGACAAGATAATACATTGTCAACTCCTACAAGCTAGTCAAAAAAAGGTAAAAGGTCTTAAGAATGTGTAAGAGTGTGAAACTTGTGGAATTTATGGAATTTTCCTGGTATGTGATTTCCATGGTGGAAATATTTTATAGTATTCCCACTATATATAAATTTGAACCTTAGATGTCCATAATATTAATCTATGTGTTAGAATAATGGAAGAAGTTAGACTGGGCTACCATTCTTAGTGATAATCTAAATAGGTAGATGATGCAAATCTAAGTTTTAATCCACTCAAATGAGGAATTAATTGGTATATTTTACATGTATTCTTACCTAATGTACAACTTGGTACATAATAAGACATTCTAGGGGATCACTAAGAATCCTAGTGGGATGAGAATATATGAGGTTTATCCCAAAATAACTCTAGATGGCTTCAAGAAGAATTTATGCAAAGTTTAAAATTATTTATTTAATACTATGATGAGTGTATTATATACTCTAAGAATCATCAATAGGATGTCCAAGGATTCCAATGACACAATTTATAAATATTTTACCTCGTATATTCAATTCAAATAATTTACTTATATCAGGATAAGTGGCTACTTGGGGTCTCCATACAAACTGCCCAGATACTTGTATGACAGACTAATGATGATGGAGTTAAGTAGGCATATGGTTCCCTTGTATGAGATGATAGTGGTGAAGAAGGTAAATAACCCTTTCAAGTTTCTATTTGAAATTTTACATTATTCATGTCTTTTTATTACCAAAGCTAAGTGATTAAAGCAAGAGATGGGTCAGTATGTGATTAAAAAGATTCCACCTAGGCATAAATATGATATCATATGGTGGGTAAACATAAAAGCTAGTGTAATTATACATCAATCACATTTTGAATACATCTATTCCATTTTCACTACTAAGGAATATGTCAAAAAGTTAGATTATATGAAATTGACAGTGCAAGAAGTTATCACTTACAATATTGCTCCCATCTTTAAAGACATGGAGGATGATAAGAGGATAATATCTAGAGTATATAATCAGTCCAATATTGAAGCCCAAACCATGTCACAAGTGGAGTTCACTGCTAATGAAAATGATTCCATTTCATGGATGGAGGGCCACAACAATTATGAGAAGAACCTTCAAGTGGTTGAAGTAAAATGGGGTTGATCTCAATATTTATGACACCCCTACCCTCTAAGAACTTAGACAAGTTAAATATTTAAAGGGATTAATCCAAGAATACAATGGCGCTCCCTTGCCTCCACCACCAAGGGTGAATGGAAAAGGGAAGAGCAAGGTTGGTGATGTTGACTTTACCAATCCAATTAATATGGAATCCATAATCACATCACAATCTAAGTTGGGATTGTCCTTCTCAAAGTTAATAAATCGAGTTGATAATTGGAACAAAATTACTATTGTGGAGGTTACATTGGCTAGTTCTACCCCAATATCCATCACATCAGAAGGATCCTGAACTATACTAGCCATCATAATAACCATCCCAATGGTTAATCTAACTGTTATCCCACCTACTCCACCAGCACAATAGCCAATAATTTTCCCTCCCCCAAATATTTATTTAAGGAAGAGAGGAGGTGAGTAAGAGGTAGAGTATCCCAAACAAAAAAGCGTCAAAAGGTCTTGACAACCTCTAATTGGGATTCCTAATAAGAGGAAGGAGGTTATGTTCAAAGACCTACCTTCTAAGGAACTCCCTATGAAGAGGAAAGAGGATAAATCCTCATATGCTTAGAGATTAAGATATATGAGTGATTAAAAATACTTAGATGAAGATAGCCTCATTATAGAGGTGATGAATAAATAGCGAGCATTCAATCCTCCATAAGTAAGAACTGAGCAAAGAAAACTGAGGGAAAGGCCTCAGACCCTAATGAAGGTCCCAATGGATGGTTTATTTATAGAAGAGGGTCATTTAGGAGTAGAAATTAATGGTAATAAAAAGGAAGTTATGGCCTAAATTTATCCCCTCTATTTTGAAGATGTTTTGAAGGTTGGAGTTGACGTAACCACTCAAGTTTAGGCCCCTCAAGAAAAGGAAATGATCTCATTTGATATAGAGACATTTTTTGAGAATGTAATCACCCATCTACCAAGACAATATAATTAGGGTAAATTTGAGGAAATGAATAAATATGATGAGAAGGATAAGGTGGAACTAGAGCATGATACTAAAGTCACCATTGATCCTAAAGGGGTGGTTGCACAAGGACTACAGATAGCTCCATATGCATCATAAGTTATCCCTTCCCCTTTAAAGGTGTCAAGTTTATCACTAGAGGAAAAGGCAAGTATAGAGAAAGGTGGGGGAGAAAACCTATAAATGGGTACCCCCACCCATGTAGAAATAAATAGTAAATTAGACTAGTCTAGTAAAGGTGTTGAGGAGAGTGCTTCAAGTAATGTTTCAATTGAAGTACCTTGAGGTCTCCTTCCTCACATCAAGGTCCATGATCTAAACCACCATCATTGGTTGAGAGTTTCCTGAGGGTAATAAGGAGATCACCATATCCTCATCTATACCTAAGGCTCAGACAAATAAAGAAGGTAAAGTGGGTGTAGAACCTTCTAATCAATCAATAGGACAAAGAATCTCCATTGAAATGTTTCTCAAGGAGTCTCACCAATTTGATCTATATTTTTAAGTTTTGGAGCAGATAGAATGAAACCTAGAAGAGGAACTTGGAGAAAATAAGGGTGGTGAGGAGTTGGAAAGTGATGAAGAAATTGAATAGTTTATGCTAATTCCATAGCCCATTCTTATGGCACTTCCTACATCAATTACTCTTATGACACCACCCTTTACTATCTCTAGGCTTGCATCTATGTCTAGTACATCAATGGGATTTTAGATTAGACCCCTTCTTTATGTTGAGGAATAGGTCAAGCATAAGAAGGACATTATTATAAAAATTGGGGAGATCAATGTAATGAAGATCAATCAGGCATATAAGTCCAAACCCCATAAGAAGGCTAAGAGACATTCCAAGACCAAATTCAATGCCATAGGAAAAGGAAATGTGGAGGTAGCCATTCCTCCACTAGATGTGTTGAATAAAGATGATCCCTTTGAGAGTTACACTATTTATATCTATAGTCTAGGGGATCCATCAAGGAATGATATGCAGCATAGCTCATAGGTTTTGGCAAACATGGTGGCTCATAGGATGGATAAAGAAAAAGCCACCATGGAAGAGTTGAAGGCACATAATTAGGCTATGATCTAGTACTTGCAAAAGATACTGAATGAGCCTAATGTAGTAACTCCAACTCTAGTATTACTCTAGAGCATCCTCTATTCTCAATATATTCATTTGATT
Source organism: Torreya grandis (assembly GCA_037957365.1). Classification (NCBI taxonomy): domain Eukaryota; kingdom Viridiplantae; phylum Streptophyta; class Pinopsida; order Cupressales; family Taxaceae; genus Torreya; species Torreya grandis. Next base: position 1,485,589 of record JARHVA010004325.1, on the reverse strand, counting down.
TTGGTTGAATTGATTATTTGAATTCTGGAGGAAGAGAAACATAAAAATGGCAAGAAGATATGTGCATCAGGGCAAAATAAATAATCCACTCAGCATTAAAATGCTTGAACAACATAGTGGAAAATAAGAGGGAGTGTGATGTTCAAATTCTTTTCTATGAGATGAATATCAAGATGTGGGAGGAGGTCCAGCATAAAATGGATGAGGTCTACAAGATGGACATAGATAAGTTGATCACAGAAAGGATCATTGCTCCCAATGATCACAACAAGCCTAAGGAGTGTCAACTGGAAATCAAACATCATTTGATGATGCTCAAAGATGACATATTTGATTTAAAAGGAGAAGATAAGTCCCTCAAGACTACAACAAAAGAGATAGATGTTGCATTAATTAAGATGGTAAGGCTTGATGGTGCAAGTGACTTGGAAGAAGAGATGATATGCATCATTCTAAAAAACCTCATTGATGCACCACAAGAATCTTTTTATGTTGATAAAATAAAATAGTTAATGTCACTTGAGAAGTCTTATGACCATCTTATATAACTCATTGGATGAAATAGACCATGCTTCAGAAGTTTTCTACCTAGCTTGAATATTATAGATTAAAATTCAAATACCAAGCAAGCCCAAACCAAGGGAATCTCACCCCTATGATGGAAGGATATACCAGGTATAAAAACAAGTTGGTGAAAGATTCTATTATTTAGATTGACTATGGAGCATAATCATATATTTTAGTTTTTTTGAGTTGTCATCACTACTTTCTTCCCTCTATTCCCTTCTTATTTATTCTCATTTCCCATTGGGAGACCATTGTACTTGGCCCATTAGTGGCACATCCCTTTTAGTTAGTTTTTGTGTAATCATGAGGGTAGGAAAGGGATTTTTTTTTCTATTGTGCAAGAGGACAAATTTTTTGTTTTGTCCCTTTTAATATCTTCCTCCACGTAGATAACTAGAAAATATCCTACCGTTTTGGAGGATCAATTTTTCTATCATCACATGATCATACGCATATCCATGAATGTTTTATTTTTACATTATTCCAAACTCTCATTTGGATTAATGGACATGTTTTGAGTTGATCATGGTTTTACTTCTTTTAATGTTTCTATGAATTTTTGCTTGTGTTTATGCAATAGGTTTAATGGACATGCTTAGGTTATTTCAAAGGTATCTCCTAGGAAATACCTCAAATGGCCTTGGAAATCCTTCCATGTTAATTTCAAATGTGCTTTCAGGGGATTTTATATAACCATGATACCTTTTTATTTGTAAATAACCCTAATGCACATGATTAGAATTTTTTCGAGGTATCTCCTGGGAGATACCTTGAACATGCACATAATTGAATTTTATTTCAAGGTATCTCTCCTAAGAGATACCTCAAAGGTCCTTAGAATACCTTCCATATTTTTTAAAAATTTCCTTGTAAATAATTTGATATAACCATGATAAATTTTTATTTGGAAAGAACCCTAATGCACAATATTGGAATTTTCTTTCAATAAATCTCTTAGGATATACCTTGAACATGCACATGATTTGGAATTTTATTTCAAGGTATCTCATAGAATATCCCTCAAAGTTCCTTAGAATACCTTCTATGTTGGTTACAAAGGTCATTACAAAGTATTTAATATAACCATGGCACCTTTTTATTTGGAAATAACCCTGATGCACATGAGGTATCTCCTAGGAGATACCTTGAACATGCACACAATTAGAATTTTCTAGGAGATACCTCAAAGGGTCTTGGAATACCTTCCATGTTGATTGAAAATATCCTTTCAAAGTATTTTATATAACCATTACAAATTTTTGTTTGGTAAGAATCTTGGTGTACACTATTATAATTTTATTTCCAAATATCTCTTAGGAAATACCTTGAACATGCACATGATTAGAATTTTCTTTCAAGGTATCTCCTAGGAGATACTTTGAATGGTCTTGGAATACCTTTCATGTTGATTGAAAAGTTCCTTACAAGGGATTTTATATAACCTTGACACATTTTTATATGATACTAACTTTGATGAAAATGATTAGAATTTTCTTTATAGGTATCTCCTAGGAGATACCTTGAACATATACATGATTGGAATTTTATTTTAAGGTATCTCTCTTAGGAGATACCTCAAAGGGCCTTGGAATACCTTCCATGTTGATTGAAAAGGTCCTTATAAAGGATTTTATATAACCATGACAACTTTTTATTTGGAAATAACCCTAATGCACACTTATACTTTTCTTTCGATCTATCTCCTAGGAGATACCTTGAACATGTATATGATTGGAATTTTCTTTCTATAAATTCCTTTGAGGGAATTTTTTTAGATAAAATGTCTGTAATAATTTACCTGGTAGAATAAGTTTAAAGAAATAAGGTCTGCCAAAACTCCTTGAAATAATTAAGGTCAATCAACATAGAAAATGTAAAATAGTTTTAGTCCACCCACTCCCTCAATTGAGAGGAGTGGACTAGTCTAAACAAATATGGCCTTCCCTTCCTAATGTTTTGACAAAGGCCCATAAGAAGAATAAGGGAGTCTAAGAGGAAGCTAAAAAGGAGGTTATTGTCACAACTTATGATGCATCCCAACTAGATATCCCTCCCTAAGAAATGGATTTGAGGAATAAGCCTTCTCAAATGCCTACTTTCATAATCACAGAGCTCCCCTCAGTGTCCACTTTGTTTGATCCTCCAATAGGCATTATCTAAAGGGTGAGGAAATGGAAAATAAAAGATGAATAGGGTGCCAAAATCATCCTTAAGGCATGACAAATAGTCTTCTCCCTCACTAAGAGGCAAAATAGACAAGATAGTTTGTATATGAGGAAAATCTCTTAGACTTGGCTTAAACACACAAGGATGTTGTGGTGGCCATCCATCAAGGCATTGAGTTAGCTCACCAGTATCTAAAGGAGTTATAATAACTATAGAAATTGAGAAACTAAATTTCATGCAGTGATCCAAACAACTCAACATTGATAGACTAAAATTCTTATGCATGTATAATTTTTGTAGCGGCCCGTATACTTAGATTTTCCTAGTAATTGGATAAAATCATTGTAAAATTGACTTTATATTTTTTTGTATAGGCACACATTACATAATTTTTTAAAATTCAATTAATCTATTTATAACCAAATTATACCCTTGAGATTCCCTTCTCTTTTTAATACAAACATGTCTTGGCATCTTCTAGCTAAACCTTGAGATCATTGATAACTTTCTCATCCTTTTTGGCATCTTTCTTCAAAATACATATTTGCTCTTCAAGTAACTTGATAACAACCTTCCATTATTAATTTTGTTTCTTCAACTATTTAACCATCTTTTTACCTATTTATAAGCTCTTTCAAGTTGTTAAGCTTCCTCAAAGGACCCACTCTAATACCAATTATTAGAGGTACAATCACTAAGAACGGGCGGGGAGGGGGGGGGGGGGGGTGAATTAGTGAGCCTAGATAATCCAAATTCAATTTCCAAACCCTTTGAAACTCTTATTTAATTACCAGAATCATTCATGAAGCATACACATCACTTATAGCAATGAACAAGAGATAATGCAAGATCAAGCACATAAAGTTAGTTATATATGGGAAACCCTCGTGGGGAATAAAGCCATTAAAACTTATAATTGGACTACTATCTTATAATAATAAAAACCAATCTAGACTATATATAACTGATCAAAGAACTACCATCCCTTATTTAGAGAGACTACAATTCCATAAGGTGCTACTACACCTATCTAGCTGAGCAACCACAACAACTAGAATTTTAGCAAGTTTCACCTTGCAAAGAGGCAACAACCACCTCAGATGTTGAGCAACCACAAAAACACCTATAGACAACTCCACCTTTAAACTGATGTCTTTAATACTATATGATGAAACTATGATTATCACTCTTCACCTTTAATAACAACTCTATCACCTAACACACCTTGTTGGCCAAAGCACATTACATACTTTAACCAACACACAAAGATCAATTAATACACATTACATATCCCAACTAACCCCACTCCTCAACTCTACACACTCAATGCATCTACACCCACCTTTTGGATCACTTTTAAATCCTCATCAACAACTCTATCACCACATATACAGCATGACCAAATGGTCATACAAAGAGTCCACACACTAATCTACCTCTTAGATCAACCACCAAGCTCACTTAAACATTAACAATCCTTCACTCACACACAAGGCATCCAAACCATCCTTTTTTATGAACCTATAACTTTTCATTCATCCTCAATCTACAAGAGTACCATTCTAACATCAAATGATCATAGTCACCTTTGGTCACCTCTACATATGCTCAATCAACTCCAACAAAGACCTTATACATAAGAACACTATGAATGAATACATATTCAACTTATTAATATTTATTAATATTGAATATAGATTGGTCCCACCTCTAAATTCCACATGGATCATTCTCATGGAGTCTAGATCACCTTCTGATAGTTAATTAATCATGAGACATATAAACAACATCAAAATGAGCTCAAATATCCTTCTCGGGTCACTTGCAGTATATAGTCAAACACATAGTCCACTTTAGAGCTTAATATATTTGAATATACAAACATTCATATATCTAACGAGTTTCATTATAATCACCATGTAGCCCTCTACAACTTAGGTTTTTACTCCATCAAGAAATTAATCCTAGATCAAAAGTTATAGATGAAATACCAATCACTCATTTTTCCCTTTCTAAATTTGAATATTCAAATTCAAACTATGGACAAAAGTGATCACAAACATATAATAAACTCCACTAGACTCATCTATACATGGAAATGGTGACATCAAAGACTACCTACTCATATTTCCTACCACTAGACCAAAATGTCTAGATAAAAATAATGATCAACTAGATGAAGTCCACTCACTTTTATACTCATTCTAAGCACCTTGACACCCCATAGGGTCTATGCAATGTGGCCATACCAGAAATATCATCCATAAAATGCCTACCTTAGTCAAACACTGAAGAAACATGTAGGAATATTGAGGCTCATTGAATCACACTTTATCATTGTCATTCTAACACACATGACACCTCATCAACATCCTTGGTCACCTTGGAGACATCATTAACAAACCTCCAATAGTTTCCCCCTCATTTCTAACCAGAATATATTTATTACCAAAATTAATATAAGGAGCCAAAGAATTTGAGAGTTTATTTGTAGTGTTCTCTTGGTCTTTATTGTTATCTAGGTGTTATCTGGTTTGCTAATAGAAATCAAAGGAAATATATCGGTCTTTGTCATTGCAAGGGAACTTTTTTTTACCCTACCTTACTCCCTCCTTTTGAAATTTTTTAACATGAATCAATTTATATTATTGATTGTTGTGTATATACATTTATTTGTTCAATATTTTGGGCTTATATTGGCAAATATAAAGCAATTTACATCATAACAAATTCAGGTAGATTATGTTACTACCATATTCTTGTTGTCCCTACAACAAGGTTTACTTGTAGACTAAAATTTGGTAAGTTGTAACTACATAATCTCTCCAAAAAAACTGAGTGAAGCCCCAAGGTCTC
>JARHVA010004325.1:1342500-1475000 GCA_037957365.1 Torreya grandis | reverse complement strand
TATTGATATATAATATATATTAATATATATATGATATGATATAATAATATTTATTAATATTAAAATATATTTTACAAAATATATAATAATAATATATAATAAATTATTTCAATATATAAAAATATTATTATATTATTATAGTATAGTATGTCAATTAAAATTATTTAATAACTAATATAATTTTTGTGTGTGGGGGGTAAGAGGGGTTACGTGAAGCAAAAGAGTGTATATCGACAAGTAAACCTACTAGTTACTCCAAACCCATGACATTGATGTTAAAATAAGTTCATCTTAAAAATTTTTGTGGGTGCAAATTTATCAAGATCTGAATCATTATGCAATGCTCTAGTCTACGATGGCTTGCATTCTTCATGTAAAGAGATAGCCTCTTAGCACAATCACTACATCAAAATTGTAACTCCCTTGGTTTTGATCAGGGGGTATAGATATTCATTGGATAGGGAGTGCCATAGTTGTGGGTGTTTAGGTTTTGTTTTGGTGATTACAATGGAGAAATTGCTTTTGTTATAATGGCATTAAAAAAATTAGAAGCAAATAAGAAGAATTATGGATTTATAAATATGATAAAAATTTAAAGTGGACATATATGTTTAAAAGACACCATCTATTATAATGTGTATGCTTTCTATTATACCACCACCACTTATTTTTCCTAATAATTAATAACATTACATCTTCAAAAAAATGTGGATGAAACTCCACTTATTATGCATTGAAGAGCCTAATAATTATTTCTAAATCATTACCATTAGTTCCAAAGTTCTATGATGATAATTTTACTTATATTTCCATAGTTTAACTTATAAATATTTTATTGTACTATAGTCTTGTAGCAGTTTATTGAACATTTTCTAATTCTGATGATCCCCTAGATGTGATCCAAAACCCATGGTAGGAGACCCATCAAGTGTAATTTTTTATGATGAGTTTGTTTCTATTTTATTGGAATGAAACTCCCTAAATTATACAAATCTACATTTAGATACAATCTATAAATGGATTCAAAGTCTATATATAAAAATACTATATATAGTAAGTGTTCTAAGGTAGACTACTTAATATGCCCTCACATAACCATATTAATTTAGATAAGCACACAAAATCCTTTCCCAAGAGGTCTTTTAGTTACTAGGTATGATTTTTGTCACTTATTTTAATTACCATTTTGGGGTTGAATTCATCTCCAAATATTAGTTTATAATTTCAAGAAAGGTGACTTGCCCTCACAGGTATTTGAATTGGTGAATTAAATTATCTCAAAGGTATAATTATTGGGGGGGCTAAAAATTAAGGAGTTAAATCCCTATTAGATAATTTGCTTATGTCACATCTTCAAAAAATGTGGATGAAACTCCACTTATTCTACAAGAGCTTATTATTTCTAAATCATTAGCACAATCTCTACGTCAAAATTGTAACTCCTTTAGTTTCAATTAGGGGGGTATTTGTATTCACTAAATAAGGAGCACAGTTGTGGGTGATCAGGTTTTGTCTTGGTGATTACAATGGAGAAATTTCTTTTGTTACAATGGTGTTAAAAATTTAGAAGTGACCAAGAAGAATTTTGGGTTTAGAAATATGATAAAAATTTGAAGTGGACATATATGTTCGAAAGACACCATCTATTCCAATGTGTATGCCTACTATTATACCACGACCACTTATTTCTCCTACTAATTAATATTAATGTTACATCTTCAAAAAATGTAGATAAAAATCCACTTATTATGCAAGAGCCTAATAATTATTTTTAAATCATTACCATCAGTTCCAAAGTTCTATGATGATAATTTTACTTCTATTTCCATATTTTAACTTCTATAATTTTCATTGTACTATGGTCATATATCAGATTATTGAACATTTTCTAATTTTGATGATCCCTTGGATGTGATCTAAAAACCCATGATAAGAGACCCATCAAGTGTAATTTGTTGTGATGAGTCTATTTCTATTTTATAATTTAGATAAGCACACAATATCCTTTCGCAAGAGGTCATTGAGTTACTAGGTATGATTTTGTGTCACTTATTTTAATTACCATTATGGGGTCAAATTCATCTCCAAATATTAGTTTGTAAGTTCAAAAAATGTGACTCACCCTCATAGGTATTTGAATTGATGAATTAAATTATCTCAAAGGTATAATTCTAAGGTGGGGCTAAAAATTAAGGAGTCAAATTGCTATTAGACAATTTATTGTGTTACATCTTCAAAAAATGTGGATGAAACTCCACTTATTATGCAAGATCTTATTATTTCTAAATCATTAACACAATATCTACATCAAAATTTTAACTCCCTTGGTTTCAATCAGGGGATATCTGTATTCGCTAAATAAGGAGCACAATTGTGGGTGATCAAGTTTTGTCTTAGTGATTGCAATGGAGAAATTGCTTTTATTACAATGGCATTAAAAAAAATAGAAGCGACCAAGAAGAACTTTGGGTTTAGAAATATGATAAAAATTTGAAGTAGACATATATGTTCGAAAGACACCATCTATTCCAATGTGTATGCCTACTATAATACCACCACCACTTATTTTTCCTAATAATTAATATTAATGTTACATCTTTAAAAAATGTGGATGAAACTCCACTTATTATGCAAGAACCTAATAATTATTTTTAAATCATTACCATTGGTTACAAAGTTCCATGATGATAATTTAACTTCTATTTCCATATTTGAACTTCTATAATTTTCATTGTACTATGGTTTTGTAGTGGACTATTGAACATTTTCTAATTATGATGATCCCCTATATGTCATCCAAAAACTCATGGTAGGAGACCTGTCAAGTGTAATTTGTTGTGATGAGTCTATTGCTATTTTATAATTTAGACAAGCACACAAAATCCTTTCCCAATAGGTCTTAGAGTTACTAGGTATGAATGTGTGTCACTTATTTTAATTACCATTATGGGTTCGAATTCATCTCCAAATATTAGTTTGTAAGTTCAAAAAAGGTGACTTTCCCTCACAGGTATTTAAATTTATGAATTAAATTATCTCAAAGGTATAATTCTAGGGGGGGATAAAAATTAAGAATTTAAATCCTTATTAGACAATTTACCTATGTTACATCTTCAAAAAATGTGGATGAAACTCCACTTATTATGTAAGAGCCTAATATTTCTAAATCATTAACACAATCTCTACATCAAAATTGTAACTCTCTTGGTTTCAATCAAGGGGCATTTGTATTTTATAAATAAGGAGCATAGTTGTGGGTGATTAGGTTTTGTATTGGTGATTACAATGGATAAATTGCTTATGTTACAATGGTGTTAAAAAAATTAGAAGTGACCAATAAAAAGTTTGGGTTTATAAATACAATCAAAATTTGAAGTGGACATATATGTTCGAAAGACACCATCTATTCCAATGTGTATGCATACTATTATACCACCACCACTTGTTTCTCCTAATAATTAATATTAATGTTACATCTTCAAAAAATGTGGATGAAACTCCACTTATTATGCAAGAGCCTAATAATTATTTATAAATCATTACCATCAGTTCCAAAGTTATATGATGATAATTCTACTTCTATATCCATATTTGAACTTCTATAATTTTCACTGTACTATGGTCTTGTAGCAAATTATTGAACATTTTCTAATTTTTATGATCCCTTGGATGTGATCCCAAAAATACATGGTAAGAGACCCATCAAGTGTAATTTATTGTGATGAGTTTGTTTCTATTTAATAATCAAATAGATAAGCACACAAAATCCTTTCCCAAGAGGTCTTAGAGTTACTAGGTATGATTTTGTGTCACTTATTTTAATTAGCATTATGGAGTCAAATTTGTCTCCAAATATTAATTGATAAGTTAAATAAAGGTGACTCTCCCTCATAGGTATTTTAATTGGTGAATTAAATTATCTCAAAGGTATAATTTTGAGGAGGGCCTAAAAATTAAGGATTCAAATCATTATTAGACAATTTGCTTATGTTACATCTTCAAAAAATGTGGATGAAATTCTACTTATTATGCAAGAGCCTATTATTTCTAAATCATTAGCACAATCTCTATGTAAATATTGCAACTCCCTTGGTTTCAATAAGGAGGCATCTATATTCACTAGATAAGGAGCATAGTTGTGGGTGATCAAGTTTTGTTTTGGTGATTTTAATATGGAAATTGCTTTTTTTGTAATGGTGTTAAAAAAATTAGAAGTGACTAAGAATAATTTAGGATTTATAAATATGATAAAAATTTGAAATGAACATATATGTTTGAAAGACACCATCTATTACAATGTGTATGCCTATTTTTATATCACCACTACTTATTTCTCCTAATAATTAATAATGCTACATCTTTAAAAAATGTGGATGAAACTCCACTTATTATACAAGAGCCTAATAATTATTTATAAAGCATTACCATTGGCTCCAAAGTTACATGATAATTTTACTTCTATTTCCATATATTAACTTTTATAATTTTCATTGTACTATGGTCTTGTAGTGGATTATTGAACATTTTATAATTCTAATGATTCCTTGGATGTGATCCAAAAATTCATGGTAGGAGACCCATCAAGTGTAATTTATTACAATGAGTATATTGTTATTTTATTATAATAAAATTCCCTAAATTATACAAATCTACATTTAGATACAAATATCTATAAGTGGATTCAAAGTCTATATATATAAATACTATTTATAGTAAGTGTTCTGAGGTGGACTAATTAATATTCCCTCACATAACCATGATTTAGATAAGCACACAATATCCTTTACTAATAGGTGTTTGAGTTACTAGGTATGATTTTATGTCACTTATTTTAATTATCGTTATGGGGTCAAATTCGTCTCTAAATATTAGTTTGTAAGATCAAGAAAGGTGACTCACCCTTTGAGGTATTTGACTTGGTGAATTAAATTATCTCAAAGGTATAATTCCTAGGGGGGATAAAACTTAATGAGTCAAATCCCTATTAGATAATTTGTTTATGTTATATCTTCAAAAAATGTGGATGAAACTCTATTTATTATGCAAGAGCCTATTATTTCTAAATCATTAGCACAAATCTATGTCAAAATTGCAACTCCCTTGGTTTTAACCCTAATATTAGGATTCAAAGTTGAAGTACTCAATGTGTTAGTAGCCAAAAAATTTAACCTTGACTTTGCATTGAGATATCACATGGCTTGTCATGAATGAAAAGTTAATGTTTATAGATTGGTATGGTGTAGACTACTTATGCCCTCACATAACTATAATTTAGATAACCTCACAAAATCCTTTCCCAAGTCTAGGTTTTGAGTTACTAGGTATGATTTTTTGTCATTTATTTTAATTACCATTTTGAGGTCGAATTCGTCTCTAAATATTAAAAGTTTATTAATTCAAGAAAGGCAACTTGCTCTCATAGGTATTTGATTTGGTAAATTAAATTATCTCAAAGGTATTCTATGGGGGCTAAAAATTAATGAGTCAAATCCTTATTACATAATTTAATCATGTAATTTAATGAACTTTTAACTTACCAAGCTATTTCTATAGAGTCTAAAGGATTATGATTTACAATGGTTTTATAGTCTAGTGAATCATTCGATCAACACATTCAATCCTTTAGTTGAAATGTTCCTATCTCATTTCAACATTAACATTGGTGATAAGGTTTCATATTCCCAAGTTACACAATAGAAATAAAGGTCAAATGACCATCTCACAAATTATGTCCTTTGATATAAGACTATTTTGTGTAAGATGACTAGCCCCATAGCTGATCAAGAGTTACAAGATATCTTCGAATAGAGTCTTCTACCAGCTTTACATGAGTCAATAATGTTTAAAAGGTTCTCTTCCTTCACTGAATTGTGTCATACACTAAATGAAAGAGAATTGAAGCTAATTTCAATGGGAAAACTCAAGAACACAAGTATATCAAAAACAAAAAATAAGATTAACATCAAAGTCCCATACAAAGTAAAATTCAATGATAACAATAGTTAGAATAAACCTAAAGTCAATGCATATTTTGAGCCCCCTCAGCATGTGGTTTTATCAGCACCTCCTCGATGAACCTTTACCAATCCACCAGTTCCTCTAGCCAGAGTTTTACAATAACTTTTGGAATTTAATATCATATCTCTCCATCCTGTTTAGGAAGTTGATCCAAAAAAGCCTCTTCCATGGGGATATGATTAGCATGCATTTTGTGAATTTCATAGGGCACTAGGCCATATAACAAATATATGAATTAGTTTGAGACACAAGATATAAGACTTGATAAATGGCAATGTGATTGATCTTGTCACTTCAGTTGAGCCTCCTATGGAAAAGCAAACATAGGATTAAGCTTTGAAAATCTTATTAGATCCTTTTTTACATCATTCTAAACAAGAGATAGGGGACACATAAAGGGTTCACCATGCATATCATGCACATCCCCCACCATATACATACAAGGCACCTTCAATTGAATTATATCCTTTGAGAAACATGATTGGTGTATACAATTCTAGATTTATAGCTAGACCTTCCATATCCTTCTCAGAGTAGGAGATAGTTAAAGATGATTAAGATTATCATGCACTTTTTATCAAAGACTACACTCATGATCATCATATTCATAGTGTTCTCATGGATAATGGATCTAATGTGAATATGCACACTATGACATTATTACAACATTTGAGATATTCAGAGTAGGATATTACCCTAACAAACATAGCTATTAGTGGATTCAGTGGGCACATACAAATGTCATTGGGTGAGATTGTACTTCTTCTATAGGTTGATCCAACACTTGTGGCCACACTATTGAATATTATTCCTAGTGCAATATTTTTTGACATGTTACTTGGTTAACCATGGATTCAAAAACTTTGAGCAGTACCCTCTATAGTTCATAGATGCATGAAATTCATTCAAACTAAGTAGGTTTTTATAGTTGATGGAGTTCCATACGAGTTATCACTCCCCACTTCAGAGCCATCTACTATTTTAAAATCACCAGTTTCAGTTCCACCACTAGTTTTAATTTTTCCACCAATTTTAATTCTTCCTCCAATTTAAATTCAAACATATTTGAGGCATCCATTGCTAGCATAGAGAGTTCATACACTTCCACAAAGGCCTCTTTTAGATTAACCATATTTTTAAGACTCTAGATAGTTTTTAACTATAATGTTTACACCCAAGGTAGTATCATTGAGGTCTCATACATCTACATGCAGGATACATGTTCAGATAGCTTCTCCTAATACTATATGGGTCCTTAAGAGCCCTACAGTTGCATTCACTTCTTAAAGTTATAGGAGGACCCCATAGTCAATTTCTACTCCAAAGATTTTGAAGCAGTTATAGCATACACAAATTTCAAAGCTATAGTCTCAGTCCTTCCATCATGCTTCATGATCATGCACGATCCCTCTCATTGATACAAGACACCATGATAGGGAGTCTCCCATGAGACTCATTGATTAGTATCATTTCTTCTTGATCTTGATTTTACATGGCCTATTTTCAATTAGTTGTACATAGTTTCTCAATATTTCTTGTACATAGTCTTCTTTTGATTGATTGTACATAGCTAATCCAAAAATAAAAAAACATTCAAATAATTCAAAAACACAAAAAAATTCAATAGCATGCATTATCCATGCTTTACATTTCTACTACCATGCTAGACTTACATTTATTATTCTATGTTATTGTTTGTCAATTTATCTACATTACCATGCTTCACTTGATCTTTGAGTGTGTATAGTGACATCTAGATCCTTGATTGATTCACTTTACCCATTGAGGGGGCATATTACTTCTACATTCAAGACATACATCAATATACATACCCACTGGGGGCATCTTCTACATGACTACACCATCCAAGTTATATCATTCCTACACCACACACTTTAGTTATCATGTTGATGTACATTACTTACTCGCTTACACAAAGTATTATATTGACACTCACTAGTATATAGCACTTGTGTATTTATTATCATATACCTAATCTTGTACTCCATGTCTTGCATACTTTCACTTCTTGCTTTGATTAGTTAGATGCAATTATATTTCCAGTAGATTATATGCTTTCCTTTCTTGATTTATGTAGATATATATATGATTGCATTTCTCAGTTCCTCTTTTATCTCCTATATGTGCCTTAGGACATTTACCAATGTCTTTTGATTCTATTTTTGTGTGTGCCTTAGGACATTTTCCAATGTCTTTTTCCTTTACTCTTTTATGTGATTGTGGATTTCATATCAACCTTGCTTGTTTGTAATTATATGTGTATGTGTAATTTGAACATACTTTGTATGCTTACTTTCCAGTTTGAGTGACATGTGACCATGTCCCTTGTTTTTTTGGCCCCTTGGCAACTTTTGTATGATTCTTGTTTCTTGCTTTGTGTACTTGTTTTTTGATTTATTTTCAATTATTTACAATGCCATGTTCCATATCATACATTATCTTGCTTTCTTGGATGCCATAATGGACATCATGCTCCATCCCTCCTTGCCAACTAACAACTAACCAAACTTCTAGTTTTAATTCAATACATTACACATGTTATTAAATTGTTGTATTTATCTATGCATACCCATGTTGATCTAACAATCTCTCATTATAAATAATGTTATATCTTGAGATATCTTATTGATTATCATTGTTATATCATGTATCTTTGTAGCATAACACACTTATAAGTCCCTTTCTTCTGAGGGAAGTCCTTGCAGGGTCTTCATTCTTACCCTCATAAGAGGAGGAAATAAACAAGGGTTTTGTCACAGAGATCAAGGCTCCTAACAGTAAAAAATTCAGCTTTCAAAACACCTAGAACAACAATCCAAACTTCAAACTAGGTAGAACATAATAGGTAGATAGTGATAATTATAGAATAGTCATCAAAATCAACTAAAGATAGTAGCACAAAGATTGGACTATAGCACCAAATAATAGGGTGTTTATTTTCAGTGCTCCTAGCTAAACAACAAAAAAATCAAATTTTCTAGACATAGGCAAAAAAGTAGGTTTAGCTATAGTTTTGCACATTTAGACTAGTTCAAATACTACATTTTTAGTATAGTTTTTGTAAGAGAGTCTAGATATAGGGGGCATCATATATGAAATAATGTCTCTCACTTCCAATTTTAGATAGGGTAGTTGGTATAAATTCTAGATAAAAATCCATATTTCAGACACTAGTGATTAAGGCCAATGTGTGCGGCACATTTATGCTTTTTTTTTCAAATTTTAGTACATACCTAGGCATTTTCAATAGTTGCATACCTTATTCCATCTACAGGTGGTTAGCATCATTTCATATTATATTTCATACAATCTTAACCTCCACATTTTGGAGTGGATTTCATATAAGCTTAGTACCTAAATTCAGAGTGGCTTTCATACAATCCTAATCTCCACCTTTTAGAGTGGCCACGAGTGGCTTAGTTTTTAGCATACATTTGGATATCCATTCCAATATTATCATATTATAGTGCATTCATGGGCTTCATGAGCCATCTCATATGACACACATTCATATCAATATCAGTTCATAGCTTTAATTCACAAGGCAACGATGGAGCCAAAGGACTAGTTAGTCTTTGTATTCTTGAGCCACCTACTTAGAGGGATTGGACACATAGTCCAAATATAGATCAAAACACACAATATCACATAGCTTCACTTAGTGGGTAATGATGGAGAGAAAGGGACAACCTTTCCATTCTTGAGCCACTCTTAAGGAAGTGAGCACTCAGATCTATTCATGATATTACTCTTAGTACAACACATACCCAACATTACTCATCATCACTCAACATCACAATGGATTTTATATTGGTCCATATACCTAGTGAGGTATATTCATTCCTCTCTCTCTCTCTCTCTCTCTCTCTCTCTCTCTCTCTCTCCTATATTTTACATTCTTATTTTAGATATAGTGTATCTAGTAAGAACTAATCTAATATTTTTTTATAGATTCACACTTCACAACATGCTCTCTCTATGCACACCTAACATCACACAACTTCATGAGCTTCACCCTTATAGGTAAGTTCAGGTGCACTTTCTATTTTTATTTTATCCTAGTATTTTTCTTTGTTGCATCACCATAATAAAGTGGGGGAAAATATGTCATATAAAATATGAAAATTGGTAACTTAAGTGTGGCTTATGACACCCAACCCATAGGTCCCTCTTGCTTACTCTCATGACCATCATAGGCTTATTTTCACTGATTCCTAGTCATTCATATCCTTTCAGACCTGATCCTAACTAATCTAGACTAATTTTCCCATGATAAATCCATCCCTCTAGGTCTTATACCCTTAATACTATAGCACCCAACTTGGACTATAGTGTTGGGCCCTCTAGTGTCTATTTTTGGTGCTAAAAAATGGTCAGTTTCTTTTATTTCCTATCCTCCTTCTTAGCCTAACATGAATACATTCAACCCATGACCAATAGATCCCTATTAAATCCCATTCAAATTTCATTTATAAAGGGTTGGTAATTATCACAAATCAAGCAAGACTATTCAAGCAAATCTTTCATATTCTCTATATACAAATAGCTAATACAATTATAAGTTTATTCAAATCCTTACATCAGTCCCTAGCCACTTCAAGCACATCTAGTTTAGCATTTTACATCTTTATACACACTATTGTACAAATCACATCAAGTGGGAGAACTACATATGGCTTGATCCCTCTTTGAAGTATTGGTATGTAGGCAACATACCCACACAAGGGGTGTGGATACACATTTAGTAAATATTACACACACTAACCCCCTTCTTTTTCAAATTTGGTCAAATAATAATGAATTATAGAGTTTGAATACAGAATCTACTCTATAGTGAGTTCCATAGACATCCAACAATCAAAACTTCACAGGCAAGGTCACACAAACACAATGAACAAAACCTAGAAAGCTCAGACCTCTTAAACAATAGTGGAAAAAGAGAACTATAGAATTGGACCCTAAGGTGTCCTATTTTTATGCTCCTATCCAATCATAAAATTAAGGCTAGATCCTAATTTATGATAGTGTCCTAGTCTAGCACAGTGAATTCCAGACTCTATCTTAATCATCTTAGTATATTTCTAGCTAAGTCTTATTTTCTCTCCCCTATTGCTATTCTTAAAAAGGGTAAAATTACAAAAAAATTATACAAATAATTATCTTAATTATTACATATTTTATTATTGATTTTATTACTCCAGACAATTAACTAAATTAGGAATAATACTCCAATATTCTCAAAATTGTTAAATCATGAACAAATATGAATAAACTTTTTAAATTAGAATAATTATAATAAACAATAAAAATTTGTGAATGTTTTTATATTAAAAAACTATCTGAGTTTATTATTTATTTTTATTTATGTTTAAATCATTAAATATTTTTATTAAATAATGTGCATAATTGTTTACATGTTTAATATGTTTAATTGTATAAATATTTTTTTTAAATAATTTTCTCGTGCATTTCAAAATTAAGGTTAAGTTTATCTTTTCTCTTTCCATTATTTTCTCTCAATTTTTCTCTCCCTTTTGAAGGTTGAAAAACATTCTTTTATTGACTTTTAGGTTAACTATGGCATTAGTGGTGGAAGCATTGACCCCTTTTTTCATTATCATTTATGTAGGTGTGACGTTAGTGGTGGAAGCTTTGACCCCATTTTTCACTGTCATTTCTATAGGTGCTTCCTATTAGATATTTAATCTATGTAATGTATTATTTTACTGTATCTTAAATATGTGATTTGTTCAGCTTGAAATCAACCTTTTATTCATTTTTTACTACTTTAAGTTATGAAATCATTGAGATTTAGATAAATCTAAATTTTTGTTATGAAATGGCTGAGATAATGAAATGTCAGAGATTAGGATTGTTTAGCATTTACTTGTATTCAATAGGGACCCAAATGGTGAATGTGAGGGAAAAGCATACATTTTCTATTAACTATAAATAAATAATGAAATGGACTAGATAATGAAATGGTGAAGATTAGGATTGTTTAGCGCTTACTTATATTCAATAGGGACCCAAATGGTGAATATGAGGGGAAAGCCAACATTTTTTATTAACTATAAGTAAATAATGAAATGGATGAGATAATAAAATGGTGGAGATTAGGATTTTTTAGGGCTTACTTATATTCAATAGGGACCCAAATGATGAATGTGAGGGGAAATTAGACATTTTTTATTAACTATAAGCAAATAATGAAATGGGAGATAATAAAATGGTAGAGATTAATATTGTTTTGTGATTACTTGTATTCAATGGGGACCCAAATGGTGAATGTGAGGGGAAAACATATTTTTTTATTAACTATAAGAAAATAATGAAATGGCCCAGATAATAAAATGATGGAGATTATGATTGTTTAATGGTTATTTGTATTCAATAAGGACTCAAATAGTGAATGTGAGGGGAAAGCAGACATTTTTTATTAACTATAAGAAAATAATCATAGTAAAAAAGTTTCATGATGCAAGAGAGTTTTAAGGGTTTCACCATCTCTATCCCATCACATCAATCATTTGTTGACTCTATTCAGATACTGTGAATTGTTCCTATTTTGGACTAAGTTGAAAAGTCATTTTTTGGCATAGTCCAAGTTATTATTATGTGAGTTGAATTGTTTCCATTTTAGATAGAGTTGAAAAGTCATTTTTTGGGGTGGTGAACTTTTCCCTCATGCCATGTCATAAAATTTAATGAATGAACGATTGAATCACACTTAGAATTATTATTTGGGGTGGAAAATTTTCCCTTGTGTATGAATATTCTTGGGTAGAGGGGTCCCATGCATCATTATATATTAAAACATTTATTATAAAATATCTACACCTATTATATAGGAGTATCTATTGTTTAGGGAGAATTTTTTGAGGGGTGGGAAAGAGCAGGGGGTTGAACATTTGTATGGTTGATCCTTTGTTTTGGTTACCAATTATCATTTGCATCTAATTAATTTTTTCTTTTTTTCAAACAAAATTTTTTTATTAAAAATGATCCTAATTTCTCTCGGTAGTATGTATTACACATAATTTTTATAGTCTTCAGAGCACATCCAAATATCTTTGGAACATTTAGTACAGGTCTTCTGATCACCCTACACAGATCTTCAAAGCATTCTTAGAATTATCTAGAGCATCCTATGTATGTCTTTGGAGCACACCCAGAGCATATTCATAGAAATTCTAGAGCATATTTGGAGTGTATTTTGAGCATTCAATCATCCGATCTTACTTGTCAAATCCTCAAAATTGTAGCTCAAAGAGTTGTAAAAATTGTGTGTTGCCTTCTTAAAATTAACCCTCATTGGGATGTTTTGTTTTACTCAAAGTTACCCCATACTTGGGATGTGTTCCTATAATCAAAATTACCCCATCTATGGGAAGTGTTACTGTACACAAAACTATGTTATTCATTTAAGTAAGACACAATAACAAGGTAAAGAATCAATAATAAATTACATTCAAACAATGAAAAAATTACATTCATATCCTACTTAGATTAGAATTTAAATATTAAATGCAATACAATATATATCCAAATGTAACACTTTAGGGATAATTTATATAACTATGATGACCTATATGAAATGCTCATCATTTCTCCCCCACACTTTACCTTTTGTAAGTCCTCTCATAGAGAAGTGGGATGACTGATCCTTAATCCAAATTTATTGATTCAAACCTTTGACTTAGATCATAAAATTCAAAATGATGTCCCTAGTCATGGTGGCCCCTTGGTAAAAATCCAATATCTCTGACAATTGTATACACGTAGGCTTTAAATTCAACTTTGCTTGAAAATTATAGCACTACCATGGAGATAGAGGACACAAAATGATAGGAAACCTAAACCTCATCCCAATATATACATCTAAACCTCTTTCCTCTAAGCACCAAGTGATTATTTGGTAAACTAATTTTGTTCTTCTTAGACTCCATTTAATATTGGTGGGGTTGAGGACTTCCTTACACTTCAACTCAATAGGTAATGTCTCCCACCTGGCAAGACTTACATTGAAACCATTGGCATAATGGTGGTTTAGAAAAGCTCTAAAAGTAGAAATATTAGATATCAATAGCTCATGATACTTGTTCTTCATATGCATATGATACAATGGTTGAAAATAAGAAATAAGTTTCTTTGCTACTAAAAATTGTGGTCTCATGCATAACCTAGTGGTGCTTTGTAATTCTTGAATTCTATTATTGACCTATTTCCATGCCATTTGGTTCCTTAGAATCGAGATAAAGACATGAAATTTTGTCTCTCCAATAAATAAATTTATTATAAAACTAGATTAATATCCTAACAACAAATTGAAATTATAGAACTCATAAATGACATCCTGCCTTTCTCTATTGCTCTTAAGGAAAATTTCCATAAATACACGCTCATCTTTAATGATATGTGAAAAATCAAGGGAAATTAATTGACTTTCCCATTTATAAAAGTACTCATGTGAGAAAAGAACATAAATTGATGAGGGTTGCCTACATGCTAATAGTTTCTCAAAAATAGTACAAATGTGCCAGATAAAAGCCTATGCTTTTTACAATTGTAGTTGGGATTCTACCAATTTATTCTAAGATTCCTCCTTAAGTTTGGTATTTTCATCATTCAATTTATGAATTTTCTTCTGGGTGATATGCCAAGTAGAGATTATTTCATTTAATGGAAAAGGGAAAGAGGGAACAACTCTTGTTGGACCTTCTATCTAAACTGCAATCTCTCATGTTTCTATTTACATGGTAACTCAAAATTTTGAGTGACGAGCTCTATGAATCTATTAGTATGTCAGGTAATCATTGTATTTCTATCATAAATACTATATCTCAAATTAGTAATCAGATTATGCTTATCAATATTGGCATTTTATAAATCAATAATCTTAGTGTCCGTGATAGCAAGAGAATTTTACAAATTACTCAATTCTTAGGTCTATAAAAACATTACATTGTATACCATATTCCTTTTCAACTTATATTCCTTCAAGAATTATTTCTTGGTCACTAACTCTAGTAACATATTCTTCCCACCTTTGTTTCAAATTAGAAATCATCAAGTCCTTACCTTTCAAAGTTGAATGGAAAACATTAAACTCTATTTTTTATAGTCTGATTATTTCCTCATGGCATGATAAATCCATGGAATGATACAATTCTTTTTATTCATTGAAAAAATGTGGAGAAGATGAATCTTCTTCAATCAAGGATGCATTACCCTTATCATCAATAGAGGGCACAAGATGATCTACTTCTTAAGGTGCAACTTATTCTGCTAGGTTTCCCTCTATAAATACAACTTCTTCTACGGCCTTCACATCTTCTTCTTCTTCTTATTCTTCTTCTTCTTCTTCTTCTTCTTCTTCCTACAATATAATTCAATGAATGCACCAGAGTTTAGTTGGAGGATGATGAGGGGTGTCTGAAGAAATTCCATTTGTCATTTTGATCTCTAACAGAGTATCTTCAGAACCAATGGTAGCAGAGATGGTCATTCTATAATTTTAACTATAGGTTCTTCAATCTAGATTGTAGTGGAAGGTGGAGGGGTAGACTATGGTGCCTTTTTGGTAGGAACTAGAGAAAAAATTTAGAGGAAAGAGGACCAACCCTTGGTTTATTGAGAAAATAATGGTGAAAAATGAGTGTAACTAGCCCATGATGGTGGTTAGACCCAGTACCTCATCTTATCTTCCAATAAAAATTAATAAAATCATTATGAAGGAAAGAGGGAAGATTGATCATATATTCTTCTCTAAAAACTCCTTTCCTCAAATGAAGGAGTCTCATAGCATCTCCACCCAATACTATAAACTAAGCATTAGAAGTGATATATTTCATTATCCAAAAAACAACATTTTACCAAGGTTGAGGAAGACTTTCTCTCAAAATTCCCTTGGACACTCCTTGGGGGGATTTGGCTAGTCTAGGTTGTGGCTCATTTCCTTCAACAAACATATAAATTGCGTTAGGAAAATTGATCTTCTCAATGTCAACTACTCCATCCTCAGTAATCTAAGATAGAGCACTGGTTATAGAGGGATTCACTAGATTGTTCTTCCCTTTCATAAAAGCATGATCTTTGTCAAAATTCTCATAGAATTCTTGCACAATTTCTTCATGAAATCTCTAAAACATTTTAAAGAAATTCAACCAACCTATTATTTTAAATATGTCTCTGGTTGCTTCATCTTACAACAATGCATCATAGTTTTTTGGTTTAATTTTTTTCTTTCTCCTACCCATCTTTAGAGCAAGCACTATTTACTTGCAAATCTAACTATACTATAAAAACATATAGCTCAAATTCACATAGAGAATAGGGGAAACAATAGGTTAGATATACGACATAGTAATTATTGGCAGTGACAATGAAAAAATGAATAACAAATTAGGTTATATGATGTGATTATGATAAGAATGATGACTACAATTATGATTATCTCTTCAGAGCATGCAAGATATAATAAGAAGGTGATTTATCTATTCAAGTAGTCATGTGTGTCATAAAGGTCATTATTGGTAGTACTGGGAGAAATAATCATAATTAATTATGCATCATACCTAATATTTTTGAAAGATCCTTTATTTAAAACATAGTTACATCAATCTTGTTTGAAAATACCATTTATAAACAAGGTCATAAAATACCATCACATAAATTATTTTGGAGATATTTTGAAAACACCATCACATCAAATTATGGATTGTGGCATTTTTGTTCTAATGGCATTGTTTTTATTCTCAATGATGGAGGTGAACTCTTCTCATTCATGATTTTTCATCTTAGGAACATAGTTATCAATCTTTGGAGCTAAGTCACTAGTCTTTGGAGCTAAACCTTCATAATTTGGAGTAAAACTATAGTCCATTCAGACTTTGTTTATATATAAAAGTATAAAGCACCTTATATATATATCACATAATTTATTACAAAAACCTTATATATATTTATCACCTTATATATAAATAAATAACCTTATATAAATGGTGTTGTTTATTTCTATTTGTAGCCAATTACATATGTTTAATCCTTGTCTTATCTAAAGCACCACTTGGGGGCTCTATTGATGGAGGCAAGTGGATCACCTGGAGTTTATCCCATATGAATACGCAAATGGGACATGTTCTAACTTGGTGGTTTTAGACATTCCTACTTTGGCCATGGCTTTCAAATTTTAGCAAGTTTGATTAATGTAATATTGATGGTGATCCTGGTTCGTGGCCTATTAATGGGAAAGCTTATCAAACTTTGAACTATTTATTTTAGCAATTAATCACTAAATAATTCTAATTAACTTTAATTTGAATTTGATTTTCCATCAATTTTAGATTTAAAGCTAAATATTTCCACCTTTTGACACATATATGCCACCTTGAATATATCTAAGTAATCACATGGCATGAATATGACTAATCTGTCTAGTTGGATAGAAATATAAGCATATGGCACCTTATTATTGCCTTGAGGATTCTCAAAATACATCTTTTCATTATGACTTATCTATTTCTCACCACCTAGCGACCCTCAATTCATAGTGAGCTCTCAGGTGATGCCTTTTAATTCTGATACCCTAAATGAGGAATCCACTCTTGTGCCTATTTTAAAGATATTTAAAATATATACATTTAGGTGGAAATCCACTTTTGTGTATGTTTGAAAGGTATATCTTAATAGATACCTTGAATGTATTACATGAGCCTTCAAAATATCACCTAGTAGTGTCTTCCGTGTAAAGTAAAATTCCACTTGTTCTTTCAAGGAGAAATCCTCTCTTTTGCCTATTTAAAAGGTATCTCTTAAAGTTTAAATCCAATCTTGTGATTTAAATTTATCTCCTAGGTGATACCTTGAAGGTATTATAAGGGCCTTCAAAATATCACCCAATAATGCTTTCCATGTAAAGGAAAATTGCACTTGTTCCTTGAAGGAGAAATCAATTCTTGTTCCTATTTGAAATGTATCTCCTAAGAGATGTCTTAAAGGGTAAATCCAATATTTTGCATTTTTCAAAGGTATATCCTAAAAGATACATTGAATGTATTATATGGGCCTTCAAAATATCAACTAGTAGTGCCTTTTATGTAAAGGAAATTACACTTGTTCCTTGTAAGAGAAAACTACTCTTGTGTCTATTTCAAAGGTATATCCTTAGAGATAAATTGAAGGGGGAAACCACTATTATGCATGTTTTAAAGGTATATATTAGGATATACCTTTAATTTATTACAAATTCCTTCAAAATATCACCTAGTAATGCCTTCTATGTAAAGGAAAATTCCACTTGTTCTTTGAAGGAGAAATCCACTCTTGTGCCTATTTGAAAGGTATCTCCTATGAGATACCTTGAAGGAGAAATATACTTTTCTGCATGTTTTAAAGGTATATCCTAAGATACACCTTTAATTTATTACAAAATCTTTTGAAATATCACCCAATAGCGCCTTTCATGTAAAGGAAAATTGTACTTATTCCTTGTAGGAGAAATCCACTTTTGTCCCTATTTGAAATGTATCTCCTAGGAGATTATTTGAAAGGGAAATACACTCTTTTTAATGTTTTAAAGGTATATCCTAAGATATACCTTGAATCTATTACAATTTTTTTTGAAATATCACTCAATAGTGCCTTTCGTGCAAAGGAAAATTCCAATTATTCCTTGTAGGAGAAATCCACTCTTGTGCTTACTTTAAAGGTATCTCCTAGGAGATACCTTGAAGGAGAAATACACTCATATGTATATTTTAAAGTTATCTCATAATATATTCCTTAAGTTATTATAAATGCCTTGAAAATATCACCCAATAGTTCCTTCTATGAAAATTCCACTTGTTACTTGAAGGAGAAATCCCCTATTGTGCCTATGTGAAAGGTATCTCCTATGAGATATCTTGAAGGGGAAATCCACTCTTGTTTCTATTTGAAATTTATATCCTATGAGATATATTAAAGGTTAAATCCACTCTTTTGTATGTTTTAAAGTTATTTCTTATGATATACCTCAAAATATCACCCAATAATGCCTTCCATGTAAAGGAAAATTACACTTATTTTTTGAAGGAAAAATCCATTTTTGTCCATGTTTGAAATGTATCTCTTAGGAGATACCTTGAAGGTGAAATCCACTCTTGTGCATTTTTTAAAGGTATATCCTAAGAGATACCTTTATGGTATTAAAAAATCTTTCAATATATCACTCAGTAGTGCCTTCCATTCAAAGGAAAATTCTACTTGTTTCTTGTAGGATAAATCCACTCTTATGCCTATTTGAAAGGTATCTCCTAGGAGATACCTTAAAGGGTAAATATTCCCACTAAGTGCACCATGAAAAAATCCTATTCTTCATCCCCTACCCAAGAAAAGGAAAAAGTTCTAGATACTAAAAAGGCAACCAAAGGGATTTGCAAGGATAAGACTCTGGTAACTAATTTTATGGATGACATATTTGACCTAGAGTTAGCCCAAAATCCCAAGAATTTAAGAGATGGAACCCAAGCTTGAATGCTTTAGATTATTATTAGGAAAGAATATAACTCTTTTGTATGTATAATATGGGATTGCACAATAGAAAAACATAGTGTGTCATATGTATACCCATGCTCTGAGGTCATTTCTCTTTGCATACAAAACTATGATGTTGGTGCTAAAATGATCACTGACAATGCCCATGATCAATGAAAATAACATCAAGGTAATTATTTAGCTACCATATAATCCCAAGGCCACTATCTATAGCACTAAGAGCCTCTATAGCATCTAGGATTCTTTGAGAGATAAGGCATACTTCCTCAAATATCTCCTTAAGGAAGAGGTCACAGAAATGCCTCTACTACCCATGTACCTATTGAATTTTCCCACCCTATCCATGATAGCCTTCATTTCAAAGTGGTGATGCCAGTGTCATCAAAAATCCCCATGCAACATCTCTTAAAGGCTTGTCAAATTACTCAAACTCTAGGAGTCAATGGAGATAGTGAGAAATGCAAAGATTATTTGATAGCAAGCAGTAAACTGGTGGTTTGATAATAAGTCATTGGATCTAGGACTCAAACCTAGGTACGTAGTCCTTAAATATGACCAAATGGATGTTAAACTAGGGTAATATGGAAAATTTGATTCTCCATGGAAAGGACCCTTTTGCATCATCAACAATTGATAGGGAAATTATGTCGAACTAGAAAATTTAGAGGGTAATGCCTTAGACATCCTTATTAAAAGGATCAACCTGAAGCATTTCATTTGACTTCCTACCATCCCTTGTACATATTAGATAGTTTCATTTCTCATTTGTTGTGTTTCCTCTCCTTGTCATTGTTTCCCCCCTTATTTTCCTTTTTTGTTATTTATTTTATGAAAAAGTGTCATTGACATAAGTGACTGATAGGATCGCCATGCATCTTCTCCCAAATCTCTCCACATGTTCAACAAAATCTTTGAAAGATGGTTATCTACCCACTTTGCCTATCATTAATGTCAAAATGATCCATTATCCATGGTTCCCCATAAATATCACCACAAATACTCTAAGGTAATGCTTTAAGTATGTGTGTTACTCTTATTATTTATGGTGATTCTCATATTTAAATTCTCTATGATGATCTACCTAGTTACACTAGTGCATAAATTCACCCCTTCCCACCCAAAAGTAATCACTTGTCATTTTTGTGTTTTAATAGAGCATTAAACAATTGAATCAATTAGAAGAAAGCTTGAAAAATAAAGGGAAATAGAAAAATCATCAACCCAATTTTCCCAAAAAAGGTAAATAATTATCTTAAGAGTCAATCTTCATCCTCTTAGGAAATGGAAGCTTCTACATCTTCTTTAGGAAGTGGGAAGCACCCATAAAAGTAGAGAGATCATGACCAAAATAGTGAAGGAGCCCTTCCTCCTACATACACCATGAACAAATCTTATGCTTCAGTCCTCACCCAAGTAAAAAGGAAAGTCCCTCATACCTTTCCATCCATGAAGAGACCCTGCAAAGATAAAGCCTTATGATGGACTCAATATATGATATTTTCAATCCAAACCTAGCCCATAACCCTAAAAATTTGAGGTAGGGTGCTCATGCCTAAAATCTTGACAAAATCAACAAGAACAATTATCCATCCTTTAGATGCAATATTTGGGATTACACCTTAGCACAACACATGGTGTCCTACATGCACCCTTTCCCTCAGATCATCACCCTTTTTACTAAAAAGTATTATGCTCATATTGATATAATCATAGGAGGTACCCACCTTAGGTTCAAGATCAGTGCAGATAATATCATAACAATGATTTAACTTCCACATGATCCTAATGTTGCCATCTATAGCATTGAGAGCCTCCAAAGCATCTAGGACTCCAAATTGGAAGATAGGGCACATTTCCTTAGATCCCTTCTTGACCAAAAGCTCACAGAGGTGCCTTCCATGCCCTTATACCTATTGGTTTTCCCTACACAACATGTAAAGGATACCCTATCCATGTTAGCATTTATCTTAGGCATGGATGTTGATGTTAACATCAAATAATTCTAGTTTGGAGTGATCTTTCTCATGATCATGATAGGGAATGTGGAAAATTTTTGGATGGATTTTTATAAAGCCATCACCTCCACTATGAGAGAGGAGATACAAAATTTCTTGGTAAAAATTACCTTATGATATCCATCTTACCTCATGCACTTAATATTGTACCATCAATCAAAGTTATTATCTAAATATCTTCAACTAAACACTATGGACATGGATGTTTTCCCCAACATCGTCACCCTAATCACTATCTAAACCCATATCCTATTAATCATGGAAGATACTATAAGTTCTTGAAGTAGTTTATGGCTCCAATTCTTGCATATCTTAGTGGGAAAGATGTCATCCCCTAGATGATAAATTAATATCAATCATGGCTCGAAGATATCAGAGTCCCAATTAATTGGTTCTAGGGGGACCATTTCTCATTCATCTGAGTGCATGGGTTTGTGTGAGAGCCTTTTTAACTTATCATATGCCAACTGATAAGACCCTGACCCTTGAGTTGGCATGATAGCTCAATAATATGGACTCCCTCTATGAGGTAGGAGAGAATAAAAAGGGGCTATATGACATTTCTTTTTCAAGGGATGGTATCAAGGTATAGAAAAGGTACCAAGAACATATCCTCATAGCTAAGTTAGCAGAGCTAGGCCTAGACTTGATAAATGACTGATAGGATTGTGACTCAACAAGATATATAGTGTGATTAAAGCATGCTAGTGCACCTGAGCATCAGACCTGACCATATTTGGATCAAAGGAGCTCACCAATGGAAGATCTCCCTCAAAATTATGTGGACCTAGCCCTGATCTCTCAAGACATCCCCAAGCTATGGGAGTATTTTTATGATAAGTTTTGAGATTTTAACCCCATAAAGAAGTTATCCAATATGATGAAATAATGGCTGAATGCCTTAGGTTGGAGTGAAGATAAGAATTTTTCCTTCCTAAAATATAGATATGAGCTTGGTCGATCACATACTACTTTGTATGAATATTCTCTAGATGAGAAATTTGAAGAGCTGTGGGATGAGGCCCACCCAAAAGAGAATGAATATATCATGGAAGGGGAATCCACACCATATATTGAGGTGTTTGGGGATGATAAAGAGGAATATACCCCAGAAGAAGAGATCTGGAACACTTCTCCATAAAAAGAAGAAGCAGAATCCATGGTGGCCCAACCCCCACTAACATGGTCATCATCCCTACCCCCTATGTCATGGCCCCATAGAATAAATAGGTACCCCTTGGAAACCTCACAATTGGGTCATGTTAGCTCAAGTGGACTAAGGCACTAGTTTCCAACCCACTAATGGCCCCTCCATAAAATAAGACCTAACTTGTTGATCCTTTCCTTTCTACCTCCACCTCCTTCACCACTTCCATGTTCCCTTCCATAGCTCTAGCACAATTTGTGATGATAGCTACCACCCAATCAAACACTCTTGCTCTTCTCATCACCCCTTCTTCAGCCTTAATGACTCCACTACACGTTGTGATAATTCCCACTACAAAACTTGACACTTCATTATCCCTAATCTTCTCCTCATCCCCTTAGCCCAATATCAAATCTAACCCATGCTCTTATACCTTTCTCATCTCTTCCTTTATGGCTTTTCTAACTCCCATACCCTCATCATCCACCTCATCTTCACTCATCACACAATCAACATTCTCCCCACCCCATAGGCTCCCACCATTTTCACCATCATCCCTTTATGTTCATTCACTCACTCCTACAAGAGTAGGGTCCATTTATTCATAGTAGTAGCTAACCATCCCATTCACCATACATAAAGGATCCCCTTTCATAGGTTAAATCATCCAAGCACCAAATCAACTTTAGTAATATATAGATGTAGTGAGGGTGGCCCATGTAATTTAGATGGAAAATAAAAAGGGAAAATGGGCTAAAGCTCAATCCCAACCCCACATGTGGTCATTTTATGACCCTAGATAGTAGTCCCTCCTAGTCACCCATCTAACCCTTTAAGTAATTAATCCCCAAGAATAGATGAAACTAAGGGATTACACCATCTAAGCTATTGGGCTTAACCTCAAACAAGCTCAACCCAATAGCAGGGTTGAGATTATGGAGGAAGTTTAGAGGTTAATAACCATAGATTATGTCAAAGTAGACCATCAATTGGAGAAATTCAAGTAGGATCTCATTAAGGTTAAGACCACAGCTGAATGCCTCAAATTTGAGGCTAAAGCCAAAAATATTGACCTCAACCAGGTAAGAACTGACCTCCAAAGCCACATCATAATGGAAAGCTTCTAGGTTAAGGTTGATAATTAGATTCTTACTAAGACCAAACTGAAAGAGGTGAAAGCAAAATTGGTTGTAGTTCATGATAATCTCTCAAATTTAGTGTGGGCACTCCAAATACTCTAGAACATGACACAAAAAGATTCCTTGGTTAAGGACTAGGATATTGAGATATTGAAGAACAACCTTATCACTCACCCTTAGGGCATAAAAATCCTTCACCTAATCCAAAAACTATACAGGTCTTATTGGGAATGGATCAAGTTCATATCATCAAGCCTAAAAGTGATGTTTTTTTCATCATAAATGGTAGAAGCTGACATCCTAGGTGATCTCATCTATAAACCAAGTTATTTCCTACATCACCCCCAAGGTCCTAGACTCATAAAGCCTAATCCAAAAGCTTTTTGTTGCCTCTCTTAAGGCTTTACAAATAGTAGGTGTAGCCAATAGAATATAGGTGGTGGCAAAGGTGAATGATTTTGTAAGTTACAATAAGGCAAAAAACAAATGCAAGGCATTCCTTAATGCCTTAGAATAAGTAATCCAACAAAGGAAGGGATGTATAGAAAACTTAGTCCAGTTAGGGATCCCCTATCTTTTCTTAACTGATAATATCATTCTCATTAAGGATTAGTTCAAGGCACTACTTGAACAAAATTAGAATGACCAGTCCATTTTCATGGCCCTCAGTCAAACACCCAATACTTCCAAAGTGGAGAAGATTTTACACCCACTCACCTAGCTAGAGTTTTAGATGTTGATAGTGGTTGAAAATCTATGGAACATCTCCTTTAAGGATATATTAGACTTGGATATAGCCTTCAAGTATATCAATAAAAATACCCAACCAAAGGAGGAAGAATTGGTGGCCTTGTAGATGGCCCTACAAAAGTTTTAAATGTCAATATTCCCCTTATTTTTAAAGAATTCTACCTTGACTGGTTCAAGCACTAGAGTTTTTTGGGTTCTTCCAATTGTAGGTAGATTCCCTTGTGATTCACCAAGAACTATGGATCATAAATCCATAATTAATCATTTTAGAGCAGTTTAAGTTATAACCTTAGATTCATTTAGTAATAAGCTATTCCTTAGTGCCTCTCACATTTTCCCCCCTTTCAGCGCCTTTCTATCTTTAGACCCCTTTACCTATTTTTATTTTTATGAAGTGCCAACCTCTTCCCACTATCTCCATTCCCATTTTTCATTCACACTCTGGAATGACATTTTATTGAAAACTTCATCCAATTAATACCCATATGGAAATGGATTGGTAAAGTATAAAAATAAGAACTTGATCTAGATGATAAAGAGAATGGGAGACAAGTATAAAGACTAACACTTGCATGGGAGAATAGCTCTATGGGAAGATTGCATCACCCCCAAATATATTTTGAAAAATTATCCATATGAGTAGGTGACCCTTCAAATATTGTAGGTTTCTACATCTTCTACCTAGTTTTATAGCTTTTCTTTGACTGATCTGAGTGTTAGATTTTTTTGTAAATGCCCCTTGTGAGTTTCCAAAACCTATGGATTAGAAATCCACATTTTCTTAGAGTAGCTTATTAATATATTTAAAATCACTATGCAATTATTATTTCTTCATCACATTCTAACAAACCATTTTCAAATTTTATCCAAGTCCTAACCCTCATCTACTTTTGACATGTGGTAGCCTGGTGCTTATCAAGATCAAAGAGACTTTCATCTCACTTTGAAGAAGCACTAGTTTGACACATACTTCCCTCATACTTGATCTCACCAAGGAGTCACCAATCCCTCTATAGAAGCACAACTTTATGTGTGTCATCTCCACATTTTCTTGAAAGTAGTGTTGGGTTACTAGAGCTTAGAATAGTGTCATTCAATGAAGGAGAGCTTAGAATAGTGTCATTCAATGAAGGTGTGGGTCCCTCCTCACGAGCAAAGATTTTGAAACACTTTAAACTTAACTTAAATTTTAAGTTAATGATTTTTAGGAGGATGAAGGCCATTAGATGTAGCATAGTAGGGAGAGATCCAAAATATAACCCTTGGGATCATCTTGGGATCCTCACCAATACATTGTAGGCTTTTCCAATTTAGAAGGGGTTAGATATCATTTTTATGAGTTATCATATTTTTATTCACCATTATAATAGACTACAAATAGAAAAAGTTATCAATTTTTATATTTTACATCTCATGGGTGGGAAAGGATGCTTTGTATGTGCCCCCTTATGACTTTTTATATTCAGTCTCCATATACAATGAAGAAGAAGTGATGTTCTATGTTATTCGGAGTTGGAAATTGTCTATGTCTTTTATTTCTTTGTTTTTCTTCTATAGTGGGATAAATTCACTCTCGTGCATATTGGAAAGGTATATCCTAGGTGATGCCTTAAAAGTATTACAATGGCCATCAAAATATCACCCAGTAGTGCCTTCCTTCTAAATAAAAATTCCACTTGTTCCTTGAAGGAGAAATCCACTTTTATCCCTATTTCAAATGTATACCTTGAAGGGGAAATCCACTTTGTGCATGTTTGAAAGGTATCTCTTAGGAGATAATTTTAAGGTATTATAGAGGCCTTAAAAATATAACACAATAGTGTCTTCCATGTAAAGGAAAATTCCACTTGTTCCTTGAAGGAAAAATCAACAAAATGAACTTTAGGCTAAACAAACTAGGCTAAGATTTAATCATGATTTGACCAACCAAAATCTAATAAAAGATAAATTTAAAATTGAAGCACAAAGACTCTAAGCATTTTCATTTCCAAATAAAGTTCCATCGAACCTAAAATAGAGAAACACAAGCAACATTGGAAGGGGTAAAACCATGATCATCTGAAAACATGTCCATTAGTCTAAATGAGAGTCAGGAACAATGCACAACCAAAACAAGCATGAATGATCTCCAAATTGGAAATTGTCACTTGGTAGCAAGTGAGATTGGTTCTTGTAGACAATAGGAAATATTAAATTAATGGCTCAATAATATAGATTAAAGTTTTCAATATGATAAAATGATCGTGGCACAAAAACAATCCAAGGAAATCAATGGCTCGAGGAAATTGTCTTAGGTGAATTATTTCATAGGCCAAAGTGATAATGACAAATAACCTGAAGGGTCTTTGAAAAAAAGGCTAAAGGGAATTTTTAGAATGTCCAAAGGGTACTTTTAGAATGTTTGAAGGGTACTTCTCATCGGGGAAAGTTCTAGAATAAAATTCCTGAAGGGCAAAGGGCCATTCCAAAAAGATCAAAGGGTAATTTCAAAACTATTGAAGGGTAATTTTAAAAAACTTGATGGTTAATTTATAAATCCTAAAGGGTACTTTCAAAAAGCCTAAAGGGTAATTTTACAAGGCCCAAAGGGTACTTTTAAAAGGCCTAAAGGGTACTTTCAAAAGGCCCAAAGGGCACTTCTCATTGGGGAAAGGGACCTAAAGGTCCTTTTCATCATCAACCATATTTATTTATTTTTTCCCTTCCCCTTACTATTTCATTTTACAAATAAGTACCATTGGCACAAGTGACTAACCTATTCATCACATGTATTTTCCCCTAGTTCTCTCAAATCCCCAAAAAAAATCTCTAAAAGATAGTTATCTATGCACCTTACCTAACATTAATGTCATACACTCCATTATGCATAAATTCCAATTATTATCATCATAAATATCTAGAGTATGGCTCTCTAGTCTTATGTGCCACTGCCATTATTTATGAGGATGCCTCTTTCAAAAAAATTCACATTATAAACACACCTAATAGTGGTAATAGCACATAAATATCCCTTTTCTCCTTTCAAGCTAAACACTTGACACACTATGATTTTAGAGAAAGCATTGAGAAATTGGAAAGGAAAGAAAGAGAGTTTTTAAGAAGAATGAGGTAGTAACCATCAATCTAGTCTAATAGGAAAAAGTAGAAAAGGGTGATTGAAATAGATACAAATATGGAGGCCTCTATGTCCTCATCTAGTAGTGGCAAGAATCCCTCAAATATAAGAACCCATAGTTTAGTTAGTAGAGGATATCCTTCTTTTAAGTACATAATGGACAAAGCCTATGCTTCAGCCCCTATTCAAGTAAAGGAGAAGGTGCCATATACCAGATCGGTGACCAAGGTACCCTATAGAGACCAATATTTAGTAAATAATTTCATGGCTAATATATTCAACCCAAAATTGGACCAAAATCCTAAGAATTTGAGAGAGGATGCTTATGCTTGAATGCTTGATAGGGTAAGCAAGAAAGATTATAATGCCTTCAGATGCAAATTATGGGAAAGCATGTTGTCACAATACATGGTGCCTCAAGTACATCTATGCCTTAAGATTATTACTCTCTACCCAAAAAGATATGACACTAACACTAGAGTGATCATTGGTAATACCCACTTAAGAATAAAAATTAGTGCAGATGATATCAGAGAGATGATCTAGCTTCCTTACAACCCCAAATCCATTATTTGTAGTATCAAGAGCCTCCAACATGTCTGGTATTCCTAGGTCAAGGATAAGGTGGGTTTCCTTAAGACCCCACCTAACCATGAGGTCACTGAGATGCCTCCTCTACCCATGCCCTAGTTTACCTTTCTTACATATCATCTAAAAGACATTCTAACTATGTTAGATTTCATCCTAGGCATGGATGGAGATGTCAACATCTATGACTTTTAGCTAGGGGTGATCTTCTTATTGACATCAAAATAAAAAGGGTAAGAATTCAAAATTTATTTTGTCGAATCCATTGATTCCAACATGAGGAATGAACTAGAGAATTTCTTAGCAATGAGTACCTTTCGATACTAATCCTTCTTCATACACCTGATCCTACACCAACATTTCTATTTTTTTCCAAGTATCTTCATCTTAAAACTTATGATACTAAAAATTTTACCCATGTAGTAGCCCTCATCATAGTATGGACTAAAATCCTATCAAAGATAAAGGACTACTATGAGTTCTCAAAGTGGTTCATGGCTCCAATTCTCATAGATCTCAACCAAATAACCAACACTTCTAGGATGGCAAATTATCAACAAGCTTGTCTCTCAACTAACAAAGTCCCAACTGACTGGTTCTAAGGATCCCAATTCTCTTTTATATGAGTACATGGTTTCAAAGGAGATCCCTTTTAGCTTCCATACACATTGATATATTGAACCTTATGCCTTGATTTGACTCACCAATTTGATGCGGTAGACCTTGTCTATGGGGCCAAGAAGAATAAAAAGGGTGTATATGATGTCCCCTTCTCAAGGGGAAACATCATAATGCAAAAAAGGCATCAAGGGAACCTCTTCACAACCAAGCTAGTAAAACTTGGCCTTGATTTGATATATGACCAATAAGACTATGATCTAATAGGATACATAGCCAAATTGAAGACCACTAGCGCTCCCAAGCATCAAGCTTGGCCCTACTTGAAGCAAAGAAATTCAACCATAGAGGATGTCTCCCAAAATCATGTGGACCTTTTTTAGATGTCAAAACATGCCTTTAAACCATGGGAGTATTTTTAAGACAAGGTTTATAAATATGATAAAGTCTAAAATTTATCAAAGAGAATGAAGGGCCTACTTGCCTAATTAACTTGAATCATGGAGAAGAAATATGCCTTCATAAAATATAGGTTTGAAATAGATAAGCCATCTACGGGCTTATATGATGATGACTAGGATGAGAAGTTGGAGAAACTCTAGAATGAGTTTCACCTAGAAGAGGTTAGGCCTAAGGAAGAATCTACTCCTACGGTTGAGATGGGGGGTGAAGAAGAAGAATAAGACACTCTTATAGAGGAAACATGATACATGTTGTCAAAAGAGGAAGTATGAGAAATAGAGGTAGTGGCCACCTAAGAACCTTTAATGTGGTTGACTATCATGCCTTCAAATCCCTTGGCCCCATAACAATAGTAGGATCCTCTAAGCACCTCATGGTTGGGTTATCCTAACTCAAGTGTACTAAGGCACCCATTTCTATCCCTCCATCAGCTTCCCCTCAGAAGAAGATTTACTTCATAGATCCCTTACTATCTACCTCTATATCTTTCTCCACTACCTTGTCCCCCTATATAGATATACAATAGGTTATGGCATCATCTACTACTCAGCCAAGCACTACAGCTCCCCTTATCACTTCATCATCTACCCTAGTATCCCCACTATAGGTTACAATACCTTTTATTTCTCAACTTGGTACCACTTTGGCCCTAGTTTCATCTTCATCCAGTTAACCTATCATCAAGCCTAACCCCTTCTCTTTCACTATACCTATCTTCTCCCACGTCCCTTTCCTCTTTCCCCCACCTTCATCTTATACTTCACCACCCCTAATAATGCAATCCCCATTAATCCCACCTTATAGACTCCCATATTTCTCCCCTTTAACCCTTCACTTTCATTCACTCACCTCTATAGGTGTAGGGCCCATTACTTCATAATAGCAATTAGTTGTCCCATTTATGCTTCCATAAGGGACCTCCTTTATGGGAGAGATCATTCAAGTTCCAGACTAATTTTAGTAGCAGGTGGACATAGTAAGGGCATCTCAAAAGGCCCAAGTTCAAAATAAAATGGGAAAACAAGCAAAGGATTATGCCCAGGCTCACATGAAATTATTTTATGACCCAATATAACAATTTTTTATGGTCTCTCACTTAACTCCCCAAGTAGTGAATCCCCTTAAATAGATATAACTAAAGGACTTTGCTATCTAAGCTATCATCCTTAACCTCAGTCAATCCTAGCCCATTAATAGAGTTGAGCTTATGGAGGAGATGCAAAAGTCTATGATAACAGACTATGTTAAGGTGGCCCATCAGTTAGAGAAGACTAAGTTGAATCTCTCAAGAGTAAAAGCTACAGTTGAGTGCCTTAATATTGAGACTAAAGCTAAAGATACTGACCTCAATAAGGCACGGTTAGAGCTACAAGGTAGTATCTTGAATGAAAGATTCCAAGTGGAATTTCATTTGTATAGAGCTGTCAAGACCAAGTTACAAGAGAAGGAGATAGAGTTGGATGAGATTTACCAAAAGTTCTATGAGGTAAATTGGTCATATCAACTATTACAAAACCAAGCATATCAAGACTCCTCAATCAAGGACTAAGAGATTAAAAAGTTTAAAAATAACCTTGTAGCTTTCCCTACAGCCATCACAATCCTTCCCATAATCAAGCATCTATACATATCCTATTAGGAATGGATCAAAGTTGTAGTGGAAAACTTGAAGACAACACTAATCTTTATCATAAATGTGTAGAAGTTGTCCCCTCATATGAGCACATCTATTGATCAGATGATTGATTTCATCTCCATAAAGGTCTTGGAGTCATAGGTCCTTGTTCAAAAACTCTATAGTGTTTCTCCTAAATCATTAATGGTAGTAGGGGTGACTGACTAGAGGTAGGTAGTTGTAAAGGTAAATGAGTTTTTAAGCTATAGCAAGACAACAAATAAGTGTAAGGCATTACTTACTACCTTGGATCAAGTAACTCAAAAAAGGTGGGTACATATAGAATAATTGGTCCAATTGGGACTCCCCTCCCCTTTCTTGGAAAATAATAATGTCCTCCCCAAAGATCAGATCAAGGCATTGGTTGATCAAACTCAAGATGACTAGCCCATCTTTGTAGCTCTCAATCAAATGCTTGATGCCTCTGAGGTGGAAAAAATATTACACCCACTTGCCTAATTGGATTTCTAGACACTAAAAATAATTGAGGGTTTGGGAAGCATATACTTCAAGGAGATGATAGATCTAGACAGGGCCTTTAAGGCTCTCAATAAAAATACCCATCCTAAAGAGGAGTGGGTGCCCTTGTAGGTAACCCTTCAAAAGTTTTATATTTTTGTAGCTTACTCTCTTTTGTATTTTTATTTCATCTAGTATGAGCCCCATAATTTTGGTTTTTTCCACCCATAAGCAGATGCCCCTATGACTCATTAAGAACTGTGGATTGGAAATAAACATTTTTTCATTTTTGGAGTAGTTCATGTTTTTATTTAGGCTCGCTCAGCATTAACATGGTTCCTTATTACCTTCAAGCAAATCCCCTTTTGGTGCTTCCTCTTTAGGCCCCCTTTTGTAATTTTGACAAGGTCCTGACCTTCATCCATCTTCAAAACATGGAATTTATATTATCAACCTCACCAAATAAGTCCCCAACTACTTTAAATAAGCACTCATATAACACGTGTCATTTTTTGCTTTCCCAAGAGATATGTTGGTTTATTAGTATTTAAAGAAGCACCATTAGATGACAGTGCGGGTCCCCTTTTTACGTAAATATTTTGAAACACTTTAGGCTTGGCTTAAGGTGTAATCCTTTTATTTTTTAAGGCTAAAATCATTGATCATATTATAAGTGGGATGTCTCTAGGAGTAGACACATGGCACCACCTCACTTCTCCCAAGTATAGTGGTCTTTACAGAATAATGTAGTTGATTTAGAGGCTAATTATAACTATGAACCTAACCTCCTTTTAGGTTCAATGATGTCATCATGATCACAAAGAGGGAATATCTAGGTGTCTCTTCTTCTAATATTCACCTTACCTATTTATTCAAAGCTCATTTATTTTGTAAGGGGTGACTAGTGATCATTTTATTTCTTTGTATTCTCATTTTTATGGACAACCATTATAATATACTAGGATAATAGCAGTTAGAATTTTTCTATTTTGTAACCTTAGTAATTAAAATTTCATCCCACATCTATAAAGTTTTCCATAGGAAACTATTCACCAAGAGTGAGAGTTTTAGGCATCAATAATATCGATTAGGAGATTCTTTCATGGGTAACTTGAAGTATCTCCTAAGAGATACCTTGAATAAATTGCAAACCTCAATAACTTTGGGAAAGTTCATACTCAAGGTATCAAATATTATATTATTTTGATGGCCTTTGAATACCTTCATGAGTAACTTAAAGGTATCTCCTACGAGATACTTTGAAGATATTAAAAGGACCATTGAGGGAAAAATTGTTAAACTAGATTGAGGTAGAAATAAAATGTACACAGCAGGACCCAAAATTCACTCTTATGAATGATTGAAAGGTATCTCCTAGGAGATACCTTGAATGTACCTATTGATGGGAATTTTTACACATATTAGAAACATATTTCCCCTCATATTTCTCCTTTGAAACAAATGTTTTTGTATTCCTTTGCCCATCAGATTATATTCACTAGTGCACATAATTTATTTTCAATTTGGTCATACCTTATTAGTTAAAGTGTGATTTAATGTATATATTATGAATATTGAATATGTATTTTTTATTGTATTTTAGAATTAACATTTTTTGATATACATTTAATCGTTGCTCAAAAATAAAAAAAATTCATGAACCGGTGCAATATGCAACTTGCATTTTACAAAACATCAATATTTAAATCACTTCAATTGATTTATAGAATGTCTTTAGGAAAAAAAATAATTACCACACTTAAAAGGTAAAAGGTGGCCTCACTCAAAGAGAATTTTGATAAAAGGTAGAAGAAGGACTCACTCCAAGATAATTTGGATAGAGTACCATATAAAATAACAAAACTAAAATTAAATCAGCATAAAAATATTTCATTTTATGGTGGTTACAAAATTCCTCTTACTAATTGGTATTTTAAATTATTTAGTCCGCCAAACATGCATTTAGATATATACTTGTTTATCACTACATCAGGAAAATAATCTTCTCTAATTAAAATAATCGTAGCCTATGATAAGGCTAAACTTGAAGATGCCCTTCAATTCCAACTGGAAGTATGGAATGGAGAAGAAGGAATTCTCCATTGAGCTACAACTAATTTCAATAAATTTACACCCAGTAAAATAGAGTTGACAAAAATTAATTTTTCTCCTTCTTTTGAAACATTTGGGTTTCATTTGAATAACTATGAAAACCTTCATATGTATGGGTTGATAGATAGAGATAATTTGGTCATTAGAATACAAAACATATTTAAATAAAAACATGAACAAGGGGCAACAACTTCTTCTACTTGCCACCATGCAAACATGTATTTAAGATACCCTATAGACATGAGAGAAAAAACATTGAAGAAAATAAGATAAGCAAGGTCAACATATTTGTATGCATATTTGAAAGAGACCATGCAAGTAATCACACCAGTGGAGAAAAATAAGATCAAAAAAAAAGTTGGAACACTTTAATTGACATAAAATTCTAATGAGACACACATTGAATTATCTACATGATATATTTCCTCTCGTAATTATGCCTTGTGAATTCCTATAGGGCTCTATACATTAGGGGACACAAATATCAAAATAATAAATCTCAATGAAAGAGGGGTGAATGATATAATTCATTCATTTGTAAAACATAATGAGTTTCTATTGAAGGATGCCTTATTAATTCCTTTTGATCTAAGAAACCTTGGCTATTGTATTGAATCAAAGAAAGTCTTAGAATATATGATGAAGAAAAAAACCATAAGGTTCAAAATTATAGATGGCCAACACATAATTATAACACAACAGGGAATTATTTTAGAGGAGGAATATAATTCATAATCATTGATAAATAAATGTTGTGTTAAAAGGGCAAGATTTCTAAAAATTTGTACTGCATTCCATATTTTACACAAAATATGTAATCAATATAATGAAGCCAACAAAACAATTTATAAGGATTCCTTTTTAGAAAGAGTTTGATCTTCATATAACCTTATCAAACTAAGAGGTTGGAAGAATATTGAAATAGGTAAAAATAAGATGGAAGAAATACATGAACAAGATAAACACTTGTTCACACAAATGAACTATTCAACACAACAACTACAAGAAAGAAAATGTCTTATTTTCATGGAACAACCCATTTGGTATTATTTTTATAAGGCATTTAATTTTTTTTAAAGTGGTACTTTACTTGGTTCAAATAAACAAGATTTAAATCTGATTGATATAACAGTACTTAGAAACATTCAAGGGCTTTCAGATAAATAAAAAGTAGAACTAGTAGATTTATTGGAAAAAGGGTCTATTTCCTTCTTGAAAACCTCTAGGTACAACAACATGGATAATTAGTGAAAAAAGGTGAAGCTAAAAAGTAACATATTATCAAAAATATAAAATTATTTCATCAATCATGATACAACACTGCCACCAGACCAAACAATCACACCTGAAGAGGTAATAGAGAATTATAAATTTTCTACAAAAAGGTTTGATGATTTGTGTGTCAGGTATTTTAAAAAACAAAAATGATGGGAAGTATTATCTCAAGATTCATTAATCATATTAAAACTTTATCGACATAATGATGGAGGTTAGCTTCCCAAGATATATACAGAAAGATTCAACTACCATTATGGGACCCCTTGTCTTTGGCCATCTATTTTAGAAGATTTTAGTGAAATGTTCATTCTTAGTCTGAATGTCGATTTGATAATTATGTATCTTATGAATCTAACTAAAGTTTTTAAGGAATAAAATATTCACCTATTTCTTTAGGCATTCATTAAAAAAATTATTATCAAGGACTTTAATGTATTCATCATCCACAAACTAGAACATTATACTACCATTCAAACCTCTCTTAATAATTTTTGTGTTGGTGATTTTTGTTACACACAAGATACATGTGTCATACTATGGGGTCCAAATAGTTATGGATTTGACTGGATGCATATTAAAGGTATCAATTTTTGTTATGATCCATCTCATTTTTAGCTGAAAGGTTTCCACCTCCATTCACAATAAAGTATATTAGAGGATGTTTTTCACATCTACAAAGATGTACCAATATTTTAAATGATTGGTTCATACAAAATAGGAAGGCAATTCAAAAATGAACTAGATACCATATTTTGGGAGATACTTATCTCTACTTTCAATGATTCAGATGCATGTCATGTACTAGGGGTATATACAAGAGCTGGATTGGTGCATGCTTATACAAAATTACAAAGAAATTTATCCTGCATTATAGAAACTGAAGAACAAATTATTTTTAATGTTCAATTTCAAATTTTTATGACAAATTTAGAGTAACCAATACAAGAACAACCACTTTTATCAGTACTAATTTCATAACATTTTTAATTTATTTTATAACCATGCTTCATTTTCCAAATATAACATCTTAACAATATCTTGGTGTGTACGTTTTATTTTTCAAACCTAACATCTTAACAATCTTTTGGTGTGTAGCACCAATGGCATTTCATGCAAGTGAAGAAACAATAATAACAAAAAATCATATCAATGAACATGACACATCACAAGTTGAAGAAGGTAACATAAGATCATGCATATTTTTTCAATTATATAATTTGTTTATTTATCAATGATTCATAATACTGATATAACATTTCTTTATTTTTTTGTGTCTCAATTAAAATAGTTCACAATGCATCTCTATCACTTTGTGTCTATAACACAATAACCCATGACACAACTCTGCAAGTCGATGGCTCCATGAAAACAACACAAGGTAAAACTTTATAACAAGACACATTTTTAAAATACAAATATTAAATCAATTGATTATTAATGATAATTTTTAGTTACTACATTTTATAATACCTTGAAGAGAATAAATAAATAAAGTTTCAATGAAAGAGTGCACCCATACAAACTACAAAAAGACAAAAAAAAGGTGAAACCCCTTTTTAATAAATGCATAATTATACAATTTCATACAAGTCTAGAATATATTAATTATATTTATTTATTTAAACACATTACAATTTAATTTTCCTTCATGGACAAGAGATTTTAGAAGACAATAAAATATAGACTTACATCAGCTTGGGATTTGGAAGTGTGGTTTATTTTATTGTTGTGTAAACCAAATGTGGTTGTATTTACCCATTAAAATGTTGTTTATTACAATGTTTTTTACATGTTTAATTTATCTGGTTTAAAATAAAATGATATATGTTATACTGTCTTTAATACAATAAATTTTGATGCATAGTATTCATGTGTTCTTTATCAATAAAAAAACAATAAAGTATATTGTGCTAGAAATAATTATATTGCTACTGATTCAAATAGTTTGTAATTTGATTTTTATTATTGGAAGTATATGAAGGGATTTAAACTATTAAGGTGTATTATATTCATTTGAATTTATTTATAGTGAACTATGGCTTAGAATATTAAATCGTATGTTGTTTGTTGTGATGGGTTGCATAAACATATAAATATGTATTGGTATGCATAAGAATAGTTGATACTTTCAATACTATAATAATATAGATGTTGGTTGATCAATGTTAAATTCCTATCGACATATATGAAAAACAAATTATGGCAAAACTAGACTAATTCATATTATGATACATTCATAGTCAATTTATAAAGATTCAGTATGAACTTTTATATGCATATGTGTGTTACAAAACTGGCAATAGAAATGGTACATATGTGTATAATAAGTATTATAGTTACAATGTGTTTGAGCATTTACTTATTTTATGTGTTTATATGAATCTTTATAATATTTAAAGAAATGCAAAAGAATGAATCAAATGAAATGCAATATGTTTTTTTGTGACAATAAGAAATGCGAATCAAAATTGCATCAACGACCAGTCTAGTAACATGTAAAAAATTTTATTAAAAATATTTAATGTTATATCTCTTATAATATAATTTTTTTAATAAATG
The DNA here is from genome assembly GCA_037957365.1 of Torreya grandis. Taxonomy (NCBI): domain Eukaryota; kingdom Viridiplantae; phylum Streptophyta; class Pinopsida; order Cupressales; family Taxaceae; genus Torreya; species Torreya grandis. Next base: position 1,437,508 of record JARHVA010004325.1, on the reverse strand, counting down.
ATTTATTTCTTTTTTAACAAATCGCAAACATTTCAAAGGAGGAGCTAAAACTAACTTCTAAAAAACTATTGATTTTGGGTTTGGATGACTTATTATTTATTGTGCACAAAACAAAATATATGCAAATGCATCATATGGGAAAAAATAAGATTATAAAATTGAAAATATGGCATACTACATTCGAGATCATTCTAATTAAATTTTGATGGTATCACTATAGTCTTTTTCTCACTTGGCATTTGGTCAATGATAGAGGATACTCATTCAAGCCATGGGTTACACAAGTTCAAATTTCATGTTTATTTGGGGGAAAAAGTATTCTAAGTCATTCAATATAAACATAAAGAAATTGGATGAAGCTATTTTTAAAGGGACCTTCAGAGATGATTTTTCAATTTCCAACACGTTGTTTATTGATTGTAATTCTCAAAATTATGTTACAAATCAAAAATTTAAAATGAGTTATGTTATGTCAAGTAGATATACTGGAAATGGAAGTTGAAAAGATGAAAAGTATTAGAGAATCAAAATGATTTCAATCATCACATTCTTAGGATAAATCAAAAAATCCATGCTAGCAATTGTGAACTAATGTTTTGAAAGATGTAACTTCACCTAATTATTTCAAGTGTATTTATTGATTATAAACTATAATTATAGTAATAAACATTAATATCAATTTCATACAAATCAATTCTAAATTATTTCAAAAATAGTTCAATTAATTTCAAAATAATCGATTCTAATTTAGAATTATTGTGCTCTAGTTATTAGTGAAATTTTATTTATAGTTGGAGATTCCTTAAAATTATTAAATTAGTATATTGACACTTGCTCATTTAGAAGATCTTCCCAATGAATAAATAACAATTGTCAATATATTTTATTATGTATATGAACTAGATTGCTTAATATTTTTTCATCCATAATTTGGCTAGTCAAATGGTGCCACATGTCCCAGCAACAAAAGCTACTTCAAAGGATCAATGATCAGTATGAAGGCCCAGAAGGGTGCCACAAGTTCAAAAAAATCCAATCTATTCAAAATGATATGCTCCAAAACGGTTTGAAATAATTCAATTTATTTGGAATATAGAAAACATATTTATAGAGAAAATATTCTTCACTCCACTTTAGTGGGTATAATTTCAAATTATTTAAAATAGCCCAATTTAATTTAAATGATGTATACTCAAATGGTTTAAATAGTGTAATTTATTCTGAATAAACAAAATTCATTTTTGGAGAAAATCTTCTTCTAAATCACTCTATTTTATAGGTATAGGTCTAAATTATTCAAAATAGTCCTATTTATTCAAAACGATCTATGTGAAAATGCTTTTAAATAGTCCAATTTATTTCGAATATCACAAATTTATTTTTGGAGTAAATTATCTTCACTCCACTTTAGTGAATATGAGTCCATTTTATTTAAAATATCCCAATTTTTTTGAAATGATCTATTTCCAAATGGTTTTAAACACCCCAATTTACTTAGAATCTATGAAATTTATTTTTTAAATAAAAATTTCTTCACTCCACTTTACAGGGTATAAGTCCAAATTATTCAAAATAGTCCAATTCATTCAAAATGATCTATGGCCCAAATGGTTTGAAACAATCCATTTTATTTGGAACATAATAAAATTATTTTGGAGAAAATTTTCTCCACTCCACTTTAGTGGGTATAATTCTAAATTATATGAAATAGTTCTAAATGTGGGTATGAACCTTATACATATACAGACCATGGGTCTAAAATGTAAGCCTAATATTGTGATTTGAAGAAACTGGTAAAGACCAATGGAAGAGGCCAAATATTCCATAAGAGCTTAAGTATTATCTTGACCTAAATTTGGTTTTAAGAATATTTTCACTTGTAGAACAAAATCTTAATTTGTTAAGGCACAGTTATTCTTGCACTTAACATACATCCTTGCCTAAGACAATGGTTACATCCATAGGTGATTTTTTTAGGATCATACACTTGAATAAATCCTTAAACCTTGCTACCCTAGTTCCCAACCTTGATGAAAGCATAAAAGATATAAAAATACAAAAAATAAGAACTCAATGCAAAATCAAAATCTTTTCAAGCATAGGTGATTTTATTAATCTCCACTAGGGCTATAGATGCCTAGTTGGTACTGGAGGAAGGCCATGAGTGGATACAAAGGCATCTATATTGGGGTTATGGACACCTGACTAGCAATAAAACAATGCCCAAGCCTTCCCTAAACTAGAAGCATAGTCCGTAATGAATATCTAAACATGATCTAAGTTAATGTTAGTGATTAAAGACATGAAACTTAGAAATTTCCCCTTGAATCCCATGGTAAATACTAAGATGAATTAAATAACACACACAACATTTCTATGGCTTAATGTTTGATCCCAATTCTACACATGCAAGGTTTGTTTCAACCATAAACTAATCTAGATAATGGCATTGATCAAGTAGAGTAGATCACATAGTTGTTTATTTGAACTAGAGTCTCTAGGTTCTAATATATTTCCATGTTTCCCCCAGCAGTCACCATTTTTTGAGATCAACATACCCTCATTTTTGAAAATTTGGACCCTTGAGATTCTTTGAACCTTATCACTAAAAACATGGCATGTTTTGAACATTATTAAAATTTGAAGATCATCCACTTTGATAAAGTTAGCTTACTAGTTTATGGTTTTGCTTTGGTTTCACCTAATGTTGCTAATAATTGGTCTTTATGTCTTAAATATATAGTTTTCATAGAGCTCTTTCTAATGGACCATGCTTAGAGTTTATATATTAACTCTATTCAAGCTTCATTTTCTGAAAGCTCTCCCTTAGAAAACCCTAGCTCAAGCCCTTAGTTCAATTTACATTTGGTGGGAGCAAATTGGTGGGAACATTTCAAATTACTTTGGAATTAAGTTTAATTTTCATGTTAAGGATTAGTCATATTTATTAACATGACCAAAACTTAACTTTAAAGTCCAACTATTCCATAAACCTAAATTTGGTTTTAAGAAGATTTTCTCTTGTAGGATAAAATCTTAATCTGTTAAGGCACAGTTATTCTTGCACTTAACAAACATCCATGCCTGAGACAATTATTACATCCATATGTGATTTTTTTAGGATCATAAACTTGAATAAATCCTTAAACCTTGCTACCCTAGTTCCCAACCTTGATGAAATCATAAAAGATATAAAAACACAAAAAAAAGAACTCAATGCAAAATCAAAATCTTTTCAAGCATAGGTGATTTTAGTAATCTCCACTAGGGCTATAGATGCCTAGCTGGTACTAGAGAAAGGCCATGAGTGGATACAAAGGCATCTATATTGGGGTTATGGACACCTGGATAGCAATAAAATAATGCCCAAGCCTTCCCTAAACTAGAAGCATGGTTCGTAATGAATATCTAAACATGATCTAAGTTAATGTTAGTGATTAAAGACATGAAACTTAGAAGTTGCCCCTTGAATCCCATGGTAAATACTAATATGAATTAAATAACACACAAAACATGTCTATATCTTAATGTTTTATCCCAATTCTACACATGCAAGGTTTGTTTCAACCATAAACTAATATAGATAATGGTATTGATCAAGGAGAGCAGATCACATAGTTGTTTATTTGAACTAGAGTCTCTAGGTTCTAATATATTTCCATGTTTCCCCCAGCAGTCACCATTTGTTGAGGTCAACATACCCTCATTTTTGGAAATTTGGACCCTTGAGATACTTTGAACCTTATCACTAAAAACATGGCATGTTTTGAACATTATTAAAATTTGAAGATCATCCACTTTGATAAAGTTAGCTTACTAGTTTATGGTTTTGCTTTGGTTTCACCTAATGTTGCTAATAATTGGTCTTCATGTCTTAAATATATAGTTTTCATGGAGCTCTTTCTAATGGACCAGGCTTAGAGTTTATATATTAACTTCTATTCAGGCTTCATTTTTTGAAAACTCTCCCTTAGAAAACCTTAGCTCAAGCCCTTAGTTCAATTTACATTTGGTGGGAGCAAATTGGTGGGAACATTTCAAATTACTTTGGAATTAAGTTTAATTTTCATGTTAAGGATTAGTCACATTTCTTAACATGACCAAAACTTAACTTTTAAGTCCTACTTGGTCCCTTTTATTTTCCCCCTTTGTTTCCTTTATTTCTAATCCAGTCTAATGTTCGTGTTGGCAGGGTCACTTTTAATTTTTATAGCATGGTCCTTTTGTTATCTATTTAGCCTAAAGTCTTAATTATAAGGCCCAATTCATGTTTATCAACATGATCAATACCTTAACCTTAACATTTTATCCTAATTTTCTATCTACCTAAGTCCTAACTTAAATACCTCTCTTCTTTGCAGATCCAATGGCCTATACTTAAGTAGAACTAAAGATCGGACAATACAATGGAAGCCCAAAGGTTGGATGGGCCCTATAATTAAATATAAGATTAAGCATAAGTTTTATCATAAGTCCTTATTATTAATTTTATTAAAATAAGACCTTAGTTTAAAACATAGGTTTTTGAATTTAATTAATCAAAGGAACTAATGACGTACAAGTGCTCGGATCATGATCCACAGTTCATGGTCACTCACAAATTTAGATACAATGGAGTGAATTGAATTAAAGATCCATGGAGTGAATTAAATTCATGAGATTAAATTTTATGTTCTCATGAATATCATTTGATGTCCACAACATTGTCATTGACATTTGTGAGGCCATAAAATTCAAGCTCATCTAACATTTTTATTTAGACAAAGAGACATGTTTTATATCATTTGAGGGTTAATTTGATGTCATGTTTTAAGACTTAGAATAAAATATTTTAGCCTAAGACATTTATATAACCATGTATTGATTAAAAATTTTACATCTTTTAAGATCAACAACTTATACTATGTCGAGTCTAAAAGATCCAATGATGTGAGATCACCAATGACTTTTTAACAGAGCTCTAAGAACCCACAGGCTCAACATGTGGTGGATGCTTAATTTATATGTGATTGTATAGGAAGTATAGCTCATAAATCTAAGTGGAATAACCATGAGCCTTGATGTAAATATGGCCAATGATATGTGAAGACCCAAATCATGATCAATGGCCCACGTCGATCCTTGGGTCTTAATCGAATGATGCAAAGGAAAAGGAAATTTTTTAAATAAAAAAGGTTAGTATTTTGAAGGAATTTATGAAAAATGCCATGAAAATTGATAGACAGATGACAAATAAGTGCCACACAAGCATAAAATGACAAAATGAAGATCTTGTGTGCTAAAAAATACAAGCGTATAAAGGTGAAGGTCAAAATCAAATTTGAGGCACATATGAGCCAATGTCCAAGTAAGCCATCACCATTAAGGCTTTAGGAGAGCCCCAAACTGGCATAAAATCCCTAATTTAAGCTTGGATTGATTATAGTTAAGATAAAAGAGAGTCTAATTATAATTCAAGCATAAAAGAATTGACCTAGAGACCATTTAAAACATAGAAGTAAGCAATTTGCAAAGTTTGAAAGCAATGATAGCTCAGAGGTAACAATAAAAATATGAGACAAAGTTGTATTTATCTACAAACAATGAAGGGAGGGTATTTAAGTACATGGACCTAGACACTATTACATTGATCATGAGTAATAAAAATTGGTTTCAGATCTTTGGGACCATTAAAGACATGCATCCCATCATAAAAGAAGAACAAAATATTACCACTGTAACCATATGGTATTATGACCTAGTTTCAATCCAAATGGCTAGTCTCCACTATGTTGGCACCAAACTAGAGGTAATCCACTATATCAACATCCTTGCTACCATTTTTAAGGATTTTAGGATTTAGCAGGGTTAGATTATTCATGAAAAAACCTTTATAAGAACTGTATTCATTTTCCCATTGGCCTTTGAGAGTTATTACAAGATTTTAAAACCCTAAGTGGATTTGCCCACTATTAGGGAATGAACTGGAAAGAATTATCTAGACACCATATTTAAGCCATGGTTTCTCTAAGGGAACCATGTGATTTGAGACCCTGTTGGAAACAACATAGTTTCCCAATTTAGAGAGGGGGTTAAGGTAATCATGAATCTATTAAATAGAATCTATGGAACCCCTTCAATCACTTATGTTAACAAGATTTGGGTGTCTTACATCTACTTCATGGTAGAAAATGATCTCACTCCCCCAATTGGAGATATAATCAACATTTATTTATAATGGAATTTCATAGCAATTAAGAAGAAAACCAATACACAATTCTTCATAATGTCCTATTTGATGGATACTTTGCTAGCCTTCACCCAGATCCCTTATATCAAAAATTGGTCACCTAAGGGTAGATTCATAGTCTCCCATCACTATTCAAAGCTACACATATTCAAATATAGGCATAACATCCAATTCATTTATGACTATGTGTATCCATCCTTGGTAGAATCCATCACAAGGATACCCATGTCTAGGATTATTCCTCTAATCAAGAAATATGTGGAGATAATGGGAGACACCTAGTTGTATCTAGATTGTACAATGATCAAAATTAAAGGGATTTTGATCCAACCTTATAGGTTTCCTATCTATGCTCCCATCAAATTAGAAGAGCAATAAATTGCATACCAACTTCTTAATGATATGGAAAAAGTGTGAAAAGACAATTGGAAAGGCCTCCTCCATTCCTTTCCTTTAACCATTAGCAAAACTATGTTATAGAATTGGGATTTTGTGAATACTATGACCAGGCATAGGGAATATTTCAAATTGAAATTTGATGAGCTGAAGTTATGGGACCCTAATGGCATGATCTCCAGACATTAGAAATCCAATCAATTATCCAATCCAGTGTATGTGCACCAACTCAATGTCAATGACACCATATATATCAAATCAAATAATTTCAAATAAATATTGGCTAGGATTAAGGTACATAACATTAGACTTGAGCATATATTAACCAATGATCAGAATCCCCTTAGAGACATATGGCAAATGGGACCTCTACAATACCATTTTTTCCTAGATCTTCAAGGCTCCCTCAATAGCAACCATAAGTAGAAGGTAAATATCACTAAACATATATTACATAAGGTCCCAACAAGGAAAAGTTGAAAGAGAAACCTAGTAAAGGCCCATCATCCTCAGTCTCTCCCCAAAGAATAGCATCTTTAGTTGAATACCTATACATGATTTCCCTATAGCCTAATGAGATAGTGGATGATGTCCTTAAGGTTCTTACTGAGGCATATGGCTCTCATAAAGATGAGAATCATGTTGAATAAGTACGAGCCCAAATAGAGGAGGCTGAGAAAGAAAAAGGGAAAGAAGTTTCCCTAGACCTATTCCCAGTGGCACCATTAAATAAAAGAAAGGCAAAATTGGCAATGTTCCTCATTGGATCAAAGAATCCAAAGTTGACTTTCACTCATCCCATGAGTGAGGTCAACTTATTTAGTGATGAGTACCCCATGCATGGACTAATCATCCCTGATTGGTTCATCTGTTGAAAAACATAGAAAATCCCCACCTGGCACCACTCATGGGCCATGACCAAGACTGTTAACATTGATGTACATGATTATATCAAGCCATGGATAAGGGATTTGATGAAGGAAGAGGAATAAATAATAATAGTGGCCACTATAGGGCTAGATAACATGTATATGGATGCTTTAGGAGTATCAAGCAGTACCTAGATGGAGGTCCCTAAACCTTTAAAGTATATAAAACCAACTACCAAGGTATAATTCAATCTTGGGGCTGTCAGGTTAGAGAGTTAAAACTAGAAAATCTATGGTGGGGTCTAAGGAATTCACTTTTTAAAAAGGTCAATCCATTTATGGGCTTAACTCTAATTGGGGGTCAAAGACCTAGTGAGCACCCCATCCATGTAGAGGACATTGAAGAATTGACTGAGGCTCATTTAGCATAGGTCAAAGTAGGAATTATGGGTACGAAGAAAAATAATATCTAATTTGGAGAAGGAAAAGGAGAATTTGGAGACACAAGTTATTTTGTTAGTGCCTAAGGTAATGATCAAAATGATTGATTAATCCTTTTATGAAATGTTTGATGCATTGAAATTAATGAAGCTAAGGCATAGTGCATTGGCATAGTAGAACATAGTATCCAAAGGTCTAATATCCCAATGAAAATATACAAAACATTAAATAATAGGGTTGATGAGAATTCGAGTTGAAAGGCAGATTCCTAGATTCAAAATAATAAGTTTAGGACATTTGAATGCAATTCTAAGAATTGTTGTTAAAAAAATCTAGAATCTAAATGTCTGGTTGAAGGATCTAGAGAGACTCTTGAAATATGATGAGTAACTAATGGAAAGGATTGAAAATCTCCTTGAGACAATGCTCAAAGACCCTACATAGCCCACTATCCTAGGCATCATCAAGGAAGATGAGTTCAAACATACAGCTACTTTAGTTACTCAGGAAATAAAAAGTAAAAGTCAAGGCTAGTCTAGGTCAGATAATAGTAGGATCCTAGACATGATCTTCAACATAGGTGAAAGGATAACTAAGGCCAAGAGCATCAAAGAAGTTATGGTTAGGAATGACAGGGAATTGAATAAACTTGTTGATAAATAGGAAGAGTGTCTCTTTAAAGTGTCTATGGACTTAGAGCTGGTTAATGAATAACACTAGAGGGATATAAACATCCTCTAGCAATAGCAAGAAAGTTTTCAGGTGTAGGGCCTACCAACCAACTAATTAATATTCCATTTTTTAAAAGATTTTTAATATTTTGAAAGAGGAATATTTTTTTGTAAAGGCATATGTTAGTTTGTTAGCATATTTCCTTTAGGTTAGTCTAGTTTGGAAAAATCAAATGTATTCTAGAACTTTGTAAAAAAAGTATAGTTGTCCTTACTTCTTGTACATTTATATTTTGTAACTGATCAATATACTACCTTGTCCTCTTATAAAAGGTAGTACTACCATTTTTTAAAGGGAGAGAATTTTGAGAAAAATTTGTATAATTTGAGTAGTTAATAAAATCAAATAATTTTGAAAGGATTGTCGAAGTTTGTTTGTGTAAATTATTACATGGCCTTTCTCTCAATTTCTAGTCTTAAGTCTTAAACTTGAATAGTTTCTATGAATTATAAGTTACTTATTTGATTATAAGGTTACTAATTTATGCTTATGCTAATTTAGTTGAGTGATCTTAAATTTACCTAATTTTTTTTGTTCTTCATTAAAATGGAAAAATGTTATTTGAGTGTGGTAGTAAATCTTTAAAGTAATTTCAGCTCTTACTTATACTTCTTTATATCATCCTTTGAAGTTTGCCTAGTATGTAGTGAGATCTGAGCTTATGATATTTTGCACTATATACTAGTTAATGTATACTCAATTGTAATTGAAACATATAATATTTAAGTCTAAGATTAGTAATTACTTATTCTCTTTCTACATTACCCTTCTCTTTTGCTTCTTTTTTAACCAGATCACTTTAGTTTAAATTTCACTATAAATGTCCATTTAGATTAGTCTATAGTTTAAGCTTTGATCATAATTCACTAGGATTGGCATAAATACTTACACTTTACAAATATTTTGATCATGATGGCTCCCAACCATCAATTATTATAATTTCTCCGGAACAAGTTAAACATCACTCTTCCACTATTTCACCACTGGTAACATAAGTTGCCAAAACCTACTACTCATGATCTGAATTTCTAGAATTCTAAAATGAGAAGTTTTATTTGAATATTAAGGACACATGTGATACATTTAGAGGCATCAATAAGATTAATACAAGTTTCAAAGGCATTCACTCTTAAAAATAAATAAATGTTTGAGGGGAAAATAATGGAGGACCTCAACGATCCTAATATATCGCAAGCTATTGGGGGATAGAGTAATCAAAGACAAAATGAAGAGGATGAACTAGCCAAAGCTCATGAAGAAGACATAAAATGTAGAATTATAATTGGTAACCATGAATAATAAAGTGCGATCATATATGAATGAGGTCCTAGGTGTTTATAATCTTTGGACCTAAGGCAACATATGGAAAATGAAGTTTTCATTGAGGTAACAAAGAATGAGGAGTAAGAGGTGAGTTTTTAGGATTGAAATATTTATGTGTTGGTAAACTAGGATTAATATATTCATGAGGTTAATTAGTTTATCATTGATACACCAATGATGGAGAAGGAGGAAGAATCCAAAGACTCTAAGCATGGAAATATCAGAATCTTGGAGGTTAAGGATCAAGACTAACAACAAGGATTAGTGGAAAATAATGATACCCATTTTCCTAAATTGCAAACCAAAAATAAAGATTTTAATTCTAAAATATTTGTAAGGAATATGAGGGTTATATATTTTTATAAAGGATATATGTACAAGGAATATGTTATAAATGAGATGGAAGATTAGGAGAAAGATCCCCCCCTTAAAGGTGAAGAGGATGAGAATGAATGAAATTTGGTATCCTACTAAAAAAGTAAATCAAGAAAACAATGCATCCAAGTCATAGATTGACCAAGAGCACAAAATTGAAGGAAATAGTGAGATATAGATCTATATGCTTAGGTGTTAGATGAAAGCAAGTTGCTAACATATTAATGGTTTTATGGTTTGGTAGTTATGTTGGATATGTTTCTATGTTATTTTTAGTATTGTGCATAATTATTTCTCTTGATGGTTTTCAAATTTTATGTTAATGTATTTATTATGGTCTATTTGTTTCCATTTGGTCCAATTTTGAGTGGACATGTTTCATGCATATCTTTTATGAGATTTCTTATTTATCTTTTCAATTATTTCTACCTAGTTTTAGGTACTTATCAAAATCTTCCATTTACCCCAATAAAAAAAATATAAGCATTGGAATATTTAGACTACATCTCAACTGTAGTAATGCTCTTCATCAATATTTAAGGCTCTATCTGTCCCTGGTCATTTTTATGCTTTGCACATTTTTTCCATGGTTTGTTTTACACCTGCATAGATATATCCCCTTAACCTTTATGGGTCCTTTTTATTATTTCCACTGATATTGTGCATTTAATATTATCTCGTCATTTATAAAGTCAACTAGCATGCCTCATCTTGTATTATATTACCCTATATATAAAATTCATAGTAAATCATTTAGAAGAAGAAAGAGAGAATCAAACATAATATATTATCAAAGTTTAGACTTAGAAAAGATCCAATAATATATATAATTATTTTCATCATACTTAAAGTTGATCTTAATTAAGTCACATTTTAAAAACTTGTGTTGGATTTTTTTATATTGGTCTCTCTTTATCCACTTGTTCTAAATTAAGGTTTTATCTTGCATATAGTTGCATCATCACTCCTAAGAAAGAGGAAGTTCAAACCCTTGCTTGATATATTCCATCAAAACCCTCACTAAAATATTTATAATTATAATTATAACATTTGGCATACGTATTTTTTAATATATATTTGGTGGTTTTATGAATCCATAACCCATTAATTATTTAAGTGTTAAATCCAGTACAATGAATATAATTTAAAAATTCAACACATTCTACCTAGAAAATAATAAAATTGAAGGTAGAAGAAAATTATAAATTAGGATGATGAATAATGGAAGAAATATAAATTTATACAACCTTGAACATGTCATTTTTGGTTGAGCATAGTCAAACCTATCTGTATGGCATTGTCCTACATACATACATACATACATATATATATATATATATATATATATATATATATATATATATATATATATAGGTAGAACCCACACATAGAACGAAAATATCTAGGATGATATAAGTTCCAAATTAGAATTTAGAACAATGCATCAGAAAACTCCAAAGTCATCTTTCCATTTCCATAATTCTATAATATAAGTTGACTAATCATGTCTAGTCATTTCTTATCCATCTATACTTACTTTTCATATCATAATTGCTTATCATTATGTCCTATTACTATTTTGTAATCAAATATGTACATCTTAAATTTGTACTTTTATAGACATATCATTAGATTTATTCATTGTATTACTTATTTGTGTAAACCCAAAATCAATTTGAACATACATGGTGAACCCCAATTTTTTTTTAAAAACCACCTAGGGTTTTTTAAACCCTCATTCACTTAGGGATTACTCATTTCATTAATTTTCAAATTCTAATCCTAGGGTTTATATACTCTTTTTATAGGGTTTTATTAATTTTTAGACTTAATATTTTTTATACATCTTTCAAATTGTATCTCATGCATGATGAAAAATTATTTTCATGATTTCAGGGATCCCATGGCTTTTATTACTCATTATAATTTAGAAAAATGATCATGATTGTTATAATGATGATGGATATATAGTGATAATATTAAATAATAAATGACAGTGAATTTTTTTTCAACCTTATTTAACCATGTCAAAATTTAAATAATAGGAATGTCTTGAATGTTGATTATTTTTTACCCATAATGAATATTTCATTCTATAGTTTATGCACAAATCAATTACTAAGGAAATAAATGATGAATCTTATAATGATATAAATCTTGATGATGACATAATAATTGAAAATCAAACTATTAAATTAAAAAAATAATTACCCAACATTAACTTCACACCATGTGGACTGAGAGAGCACGTAGATGACATTAACACATTTGGTATTTCCCAATTATATTGTACTACCTAGGATTACGGTAGACCCTTCCCACCTTCTATGTTTAATATTTCCACTCCTTAAATTGAAAAATGAAACCAACCCACTAATTCCAATCATCTCAATATTTAACAACCAACAAAACTTAATTTTCCTTCAAAAAATCACTTTTACATAACCAAAACTAGGGAATTTAGGTATGTTAAATGAAAATAACTAATCAATTCTGAATAGAAGCCAAAAGAACAAGATAAAAAATGACATACAAAAATTGAGACAAATTAACCCATCCTAAAATTTGAAAATGTAAAAATAAATAGAAGTCAAAGAAGCAAGCTTATATTTTAAATCATTTAGTAATATTATAATTCAATGCTAACGAATGTAATACAATATTTTTCATAAAGTGAAAATAGTACATAAATATAATAAATTTTATGATCAATGAAAATACCAATATAAAAATATTTAAAAAAAGAAAACAATCACATTCTTATATTATACACATTTTAAATCAAGAAAGGTTTACACTTCTAAAAACCAACCTAAAATTAATCTTCTGGAGATATTTTCATTTATAATTGATCAAATCTAGGAAATGGGATTCAACACATAAATATTATGATATTTTGTAATATATATGCTTTATTTGTTTTTTTATATGGTTTCAATACACCTAGTTATATACTTTATATATTTACCTATTTACCATATGTGTAGAGTTCTAATCCATATGATATATCTAGACTTTCAACTCATACTTATTTGAAGTAAACATCAATTTTATGATTCACTATTCATGGTGATTCAAGATCTAGGATTTTTTCACTTATTCCATTCCACTTTTGATAATTCGTATTACATATTTAAATAACGGTGATGATATTTTACATAGAACAAAAATATTTATATAGATCTACAATAGTAATACATTTATTTAATACTTACTTTTACATCATTTTATGTAACTTCTTAAGGACATAGAATGTATAAAATGTAAAAACATTACAAAATATAGAAATAAAAAAAATATATAAAAGATTTTTTTTTCTTTACACTTATCTTAGTCATATTATTATTATGATGACTATTTTACCTATTTTATAGGTTATTCGACATCAATTTTAACACATTCTTCGTATGATATGCTTTATATAGGTAATATGTGGGATATTCAAGTGATATATAATTATGAACTATTTTCATGATTCACCTATAGGGAGAGGACGTAGGGAGGGGGCATGCGGATTTATTCATACTATAAATTATTACATGATGACATCCTTACTATTTTCTTATCAAATTACTATATTGAGACTCTTTACATAGATTGTACATATTACATTTTGTTATATATATATATATATAATGGGCATAGATATACATGAATTTATTTGTATATCATTATTACATTAAATTATTACATTTTATGTCTTTGTCATGACCCTGCCTACATATTTCATTTTCTTACTTTCATAATTAGTTTGAGCATGCTTGATACTATATATCACTATTTGGAACTGCTATTTTAATGTTTTTGGATGATGGACAAAAATGTTATAGCTAGATTTATTTGTTTACATGAGATATCGATCCTATTATTCTATTTTTTGTGTAATACTAGTTAGTTATGTTTGTATATAATTATTTTTTTCAGGTACTACTGATGTCATTTATGGGTGCAAGAATAGGTGAAATGATCTAGGTTTGATATGGGTTTCAGTAGTTAGGGATACAGAATAAAGGCAAATAACATAGGTAAAAAGGGAAAATTTTAATGAATCATAACTTGAAATAGTTTATCTTTATGAATTTTCCATTTTATAGTCTTTTTGACTTGTCTGTCATGCTTTTTCACTTGTCTCACTTGATGATTGTTTGGTTGTAGGATTTGCTTATAATACTTATGTGCATAAATTTTGATTATTATTTGATTTTTCCTTCATGTGTTCTTGTTTTGATTTTGAATCAAGGCAATGTTGTCTCCTTTTTTGGCTTATTTTGTGTGTGACTTCTTGTGTCTTAGCTATATCTAGTTGTTTATTATTATTATTATTATTATTATTATTATTATTATTATTATTATTATTATTATTATTATTATTATTATTATTAAAAAATCATTATTTTCATTATTATTTTTGCTTTCCTTAGCCTAGCCTCTAGACCCCTCTCCCATCACTTTCTCTCTCCCCCCTTAAAATCCTAATAAAAATAACCCTATCAAATTTATTTAAAGTCAAATTAATAATAAATTATTATTTGGCAAATTGAAAATTGTAGTTAATAATATTTAGCAAATTAAAAAGTGGCCATTTCACCTTGGCCATGGGACTTGAAATAAAATATTATTTCAAGCAAATAAATAGTTTTTTTGGCCATAGATATTGACCTAAAACAAATTTAATTTGGGTGTTATTATTGTATTTTTTTAGAAGAGGCAAAATCTGATTTTCTCCTTTAATGACTATGGTGCTTAGAGGAGTTCCTCGCCCCACAAGCCACCCCTTTTTGCATAGGATGTAGGGTTTGAAAGGAGATAAAGGAGAGAGAGGGATGGAGGTATGGAGTTATGGGTAATAAAAAGGAAAGGATAAGGAGAGAGAATAAGGAGGGAGGTGTAGATATGGTAGAGAGAAGGCAAAACCCTAGGGAAAGTTGGTGGATGACACAATCTACCTGATTTGGAGAGAGAGTCTCCTGCTTGGTTGAGGATATTAAGGGGGCTTTTCAAAGTAGAAAATGACACAATTTTTTTTATTTTATCCTCCTTTAGATTTTAAGGAAAACAAGTTAGTTTTTATATTTTTTTTCATTTCTTACAAAAGTTTGTTTATTTCCTACATATTGGAGGGTAATAATAATAATAATAATAATAATAATAATAATAATAATAATAATAATAATAATAATAATAATAATAATAATAACAACAACAATAACAACAACAACTACTTGCATGTTTATGAGGAAGTCAAATGACTTTCTAATGAACCTACAAGGATTTATGGAAAGATTATTTTGCATAAATCTTTGTTAATATTTCCATGGATGCCAATGAAAATTTAATTTTTAGATTTCAAGGTTTTGAAAATCTATTAGATTCAGCCCAAACTCTGTTAATAAATTATGCCTAAGTCTATAGAATTTATCTCTAGTTTTATTTATTTTTATTGGCCTAAAATAAGGTGAACTAGGCTGACCTAGATCCAAATAATGATATTTTTGATTACCTATTGGAAAATTACATCCTATTTTGACTCATGTAGATATGATTTATCATTTTATTTAGCCATTTTTTAAGATTTTAACAATTACCTAGATTTTTGGGTTTGTAAGTCAAAATTTTAAGTTGTTATGCTAGCAAAAAATTTGCATAACTTTGTGGGTTTTTGATAAATAATTTTTGGTTGATGTTAGGGTTTTGGAAACCATTCCTGACTAAAAATTTTTCTCTTTATTTTATCTTTTTTTTGGATTTTAAAATGTTGTTCAGATTATGTCAATTTTCGCAAATTTATGCTGGAAAAAATTGTGCAAACTTTTTATGGGTTTTTGTTGAAAAAAAATCTATTAGTATATGAGGATTTTTGGAAATTAGGCTTTGGCTAAATATGTTATTATATGGAAAAATAATTTAAATTTTATACTAAGGGTTAAAATTATGTATTTATAACCATGTGAATTAAACGTATCACTATTGTAGGTGATTACATTACCATATTAGCTAGTAATGATTAGATGTAATACAACCTTAGCATTTTATTTCTTTTCAAAACTAGTTTCCATTTCTTTTTATTATTCTCATTCACCTAGAACAAATGATGAAGGTATATGATGTTACTTAAATTAATAATTTGACTTATAGAACCCTTTAAATGAAAACTAAATTGCTAAGGTTATTATGAATGGCTGTGTTGAAGTCTTAATGTGAATTTTTTTATTATTATACAATTGTAAATTAATTAGTTCATTTTCATTTGTGTCTAACCTAAATTCTTGATTTCCCAAAATCTGGACTCCACCTCCCAATTGATGGCTGGAGATAAATGTTTCTAATCAGGTGGTTATTATTGTATATTATGATTTTAATGCATTATTGATGCAATGTGTTTTGTAAATGATTCGTTTAAATATACTAGTTGGAATCATCACTTTTAGTTGAAGGATTACCATATGAATTAGTGGTAATACATTCAGTTTTTAGTTTTATTGTTAAGCAATCTTACATATTTCATTTACTTTATTACACGTAGTTGGAAGTTCTATTTTCAATTTAAGGTTATTAATTTAGTTTCAATAATTTTTGTGTACTCTTATATGTTCATTATTTTATTAGATATTAGACTAGAAGTTGAACTTCAGTTTTAGCTTTCATTTTATTTCATTTGATTAAGTTAAAAAATTAGTGATTATTCACTTGTAAACATTTATTAAATTCTAGATCAAGTTGATTATATGGATGGGTTTAATATTTATTTTAGATTGCAATATTTATATTATGCAAGAGCTTAACACTTAGATTGATCATATGTTACAAATTGATTTAGCTAAGCAAGTAGAAATATATACTTACTAAAGAGAAGTTTTACTTAAACATTTATCATATATTGCAAATTTATTTAGCTAAGCAAGTAGAAATTTGTACTTCCTAAAAAGCATTCTTGGTTAAAAATTAATTAGCATTTTATAACTTCATACACATGGTTGCAATTAAATTGATTCAACTTCCTTGTTGATTATCAATAATCACCTATGAGTTAATTTACTTCAAAAGATAATATATCATCAAGTTCTAACTTCCAATTACTATTCTAATTTTTGTACAATTTATTTTTTCCATCATATTTGGCATGCATATTTATTTATTTACAAAAAGATACAACTTGAAACATCTCTATTTCTTAAAGCAATGAGATAAGAAAGAAAGTATTATTTTCAAGTTATGTATTGATTTTAGCCTTATGAGTACTTGAAAAAGGCCAATTTGAATTGATATCAAAGATATTAGAATATTCACTTGTTAGAACAAGATATAATTCATTTTTATAAAATTAAACTATTTAGTATGTCTGGATTTCTGGTTTAAAATGTGTCAAGAATTTTTAATCATGATTCTTGACACAATTTTAACCAAAAATCTAGGCATACTCAATACATGTACTATGGAAATACCATTTCTTTAAGTAAACTATTTTCTAAGTTCTTAGTTTAAACATATCTAAGACATGATAGTTAAAAACAACATTATTCTTCTTTTGTCATAGCATGTCACCACTCTTTTAATGGTAAAATTAGCTGCCTATTGGCTATAGGAGGCCATCAAAAATCTAATTTTCATAGAATTAAGGTTATTATTAGTTAATTTTCCAATTCTTAATTCATAATTTTCTATACAAATAAATGCATACTCAAATTTGAGTATAAACATGCATAGTGATGCAATGACAAAAAGTTGTCTTCATTACATTCACATTTCAGTAAACTAATACATGCTTGTGTTTCTTTAAATAGACCTGATATTATTTTTTATATTTAATGACCATTTTTTTTCAAAATAAAAACAATGTTAACCTTCCTAAAGGAATAAAATTCATAAGTTTTTGTATCGTGGATTTATTTTATTGAAGTGGCTTAAATTGATAATCTCGTGATTTTGACCAAGTGACACATAAACAAAAGTAGAGAAACATGATTATATACAAGATTAATTATGGAATGATATAGTGAGATTATTATGTCACTATAAGTTAAAATTATCCTATCTACTTGCAAACAACAATGTCTTGATAAAAACTTTAAAATTGAGTAGTTTAAACTTTAATTATTTCTAAAGTGAAGGAATGAGGTACGATGACCCTATAACATAAGATCATGGTATAATGATGTAAAATTAGGGTTATCATTATTTATATCCCTCACATGTATCAATTAATTGAATTTCATAGGCGTATTCCACATGGTAAAATCTATTCAAACCAAAATCATTACTTGAACTTGTTAGATACCTATTTGAATAAAATTGATAACCTAAGTAATTAACTAATCTAACACAATATCAAAGAAGATAAAGTTGAATATCCTAACCTATACTAGTTTTCATGTATGAAAAAGACTTAGGTAGGATAAGGACACATAGGTGTTCCTATTGTTAAGGTGGTTGCTACCATGCAGTCTTGGATATATTGATATGGATCACATATCGATGCACCCTAAATTACATGAGGATATTCCTAGGGTAATAATATTCCCCATATAACCTTATAGGGATAATTACACTAGATAAGTTTTTTATGCATGTAAACATTTAGTTTATGCAAAACTAGACTTTAGATTATAAAACATGTCTTTTTCTACTGCAAACTGTGAAAGAAGGGATGCTCAAAAAAAAATTGGGTGGGTGGGTGGGTCATTTCAATCCCTTGCTTTATGATAGATATTTGGATATATATTATGCCTTGGTATCATACCATCCATATTTATATGAATAATAATTATGCCTCAATGATACATATTTACTATATTATAGACTTATACATAGATTTATTCTTATATATTTTATGCCTTACATGTGTCTTCCTTCTAGTGATGGATGCCAATATTCTATATTTTTATTTCAAATTGGTGCTTTCTTTCTATTTTCATTGATATTATTTTATATTCTTTTGTCATGTTTCTTGTTATTTTTCAATGTCCTTAACCATTTTATTGTTGATCCTATTCATATCACTTTAGTTTTTATGATAATATAATATTTATTAGGACCTTTAGTCACAACACATATTGATTTCTAAGGGAAGCCATAGGTTTCATAGAATTCTCCTCATATTATTATTTTAATTTGTGAGCCTTGATCCTCTTATTTCATGTATGACCTCATACCTTCTTGTGTTACTTTTATTTATTTTATTACATATATTATTAAAAATTCAAAAACCATGGATTCATAAACAACTATATCTTTTCCTATGAGGGAGTTTTATCCACATTTGTATCTCATATATATATATATATATATATATATATATATATATATATATATATATATATATATATATATATATATATATATATATATATATATATATATATATATATATCTTTTCCTATGAGGGAGTTTTATCCACATTTGTATCTCATATATATATATATAGACACACACACACACACACACACACACACACACACACACACACACACACACACACACACACACACACACACACACACACACACACACACACACACACACACCTTATTTATTATATCTTTTCTAGCAGGGGAATCATACACATGTTTGGATCTTTTATATCATATATTTTCCAATGTGAGCATCATAACTATGCTTATTCCTTATTGATCACATCTATCTTCAATCAATGGGGGAATGGTACCCATGGTTTATATTTTATATTACATATATTTACCAATATTTTTTTTTTACCCACACATATTTCTTATTGACATATCATAGGCATGGATTATGCTATACCCATTTCAATTATGGATCTCTATTGCTTATTTAGACTATATATATTTCATTTATCATGACACATTATTGGTCATCAGTCATGGTAAATTATTTGATATATTTATACTATTGATTTTTTATACATTTGGGGCATGTTTTTTCATGTACATATTCACTTATGGGCCTTGCCACATATTCATTTATCTTATGTGATCATGATGTGTTACTATTATCATTTTGGGTTGTTCTACAAATGTGCCTTGAATTATTACATTTGATGAGATGTTATGTCCCATGCATCATTTTAAACATTGTCACATTATGTAAAACATAAATTATACATGCATGATTCATAAAATTTTACCATCAAGGGGTAGCATATTATGAATCTAAAAATTTCAAAAAATTGTAAAATATGAAAATTCAAAAACATTGCTTTATACATGGTTACATACTTACTTATACTAGAGTATTTCATATCCATGATTTACATGTGATTTTATTAGTATTTATTGAGTGGGTGTTATGAAAATTTAAAAGAAAAATGATGCTAGAATTCACATTATTTTCCCACATTTTAAAGGGCATTTTTCATAAGCATCATGTCCAATCTTGGGGATCCTTCCATATAGTAGATCTTGCATGGTGATATATTTCCTTACTTTTACTTTATCATATTGACATAAATTACATTGGTTACTACATCTCATTTTAGTGCCTATATATTATATATCACATTGATATATTCATTGTGATTGTTACAGTGTTACATTAGTTTTTGTGTGTGAATGATTTCTTATGTGTGTATCCATTTGCTTATTTATGTATCCTAGTTCATAGAGGATCATTTTGTCATCATGTTTTTTGGGTCCCAGACTTTTGTGGTCTCACTAAGTTGTGTTTTAAATAACTTTGGTTTGTTTTATAACTTTTTGGGTTCATTTTTTTTAGTTATGATATTTGTAATGCATATTATATTATATGATTGTATCAATGATGTATATCATGCATATTGCTATACTTTATTGGTGCCTATATTTCTATGGTATATATAATGTATCTATTGGGGAAATTATACTTATGCTTGTTTAAATTTATGTATATATCTTGATTTAGGGGCATGTTATATTAAATTTTCAATATTCTATATATGCACGTCTTATGCTAGATATGATACTATATTTTATTCATTAGTTGAAAATTTTACGTATTTCATTAATATCATATATATTCAAATTTTAATGGAGTATTTTTTTAGTATATTTATGATTTAAATACATTAATTTCCTAACATATTATGTTTATTAACATTATATTATGAGATTATTTATTGTAACACAGTTATTCATGTCATCTCAAAAGGGGGACATATATATAGGCATATTTTTAAAATGGAGTGAACTTGTTTATACTTGAAAATATTGTCTAATTACTTGATAAAGAATCAGATTGTTCCCTATTTAATCATAGAGAAATTTTGGTTAAAATTTAACACCTTTCAAAAGTCTAGTGTTATAGGCCATTATTGTGGCATTGGGAGCAAATAAAAATCAGGTGTATGCACTCATAAACTTTATTTATTGATTAAAATTTTCAAATTAAAATCTTGAAACATTAAAAAAAATCATGATTTATTAATAATTTTTTAAATTTTAAATTTTTAAATAATATCAAGCATCCAAGTTAATGGAATCATTGGCTCAAGACAAATCATCAAATGCATTCACTATTCCCTAGTAAGTACATGTACATGTTTCAAATTATTCATATTTATACTTTGATGGACACATGAATTCAATAATTCTCAAATATATATATATATATATATATATATATATATATATATATATATATATATATATATATATATATATATATATATATATATATGTCAAAGTGTGGGAATTACATATACACCTAAATTTAATAGAATAATCTTATTCTAGTTTTTTAATCCCTAATTTTCCATAATTGACATACTTGGTTACATTTTCATATTTATAAAAATTTATCCCTTCAGCCTAAAAAAACACCTTAATGTTTATCATAATATATTTGTTTGCATATTTTTACTACATCTCACCTTTTATCATCCTTCTCATTGAGATCTAGGCCTCTATTTTTCCAAGGTTAGGTTCATGCTCTACACAAACCTATCTTGATTAGTTTCATGTCTTAAGTAGATCTGTCCCTTTACCCATGTGAGTCATTTTTTTATTTTTTCCATTGATCTTGTACATTTAATCTCACCTATTTTAATTTATAATTTTTGATAGCATTCCCTATCTTATACTATAATACCCTTTATATACAAGTCATCCTAAATCATCTAGGAGAATAAAAATGGCATTAAACATAATACAAATAAATAACCCATTTTTCCCATAATCACTCTAAGGGTGAAGAGATATGATCTGATAATTTTATAAAGAGTTAAAACTTATATACATGATGTAAATACATCATGATAAATGATAAATAAAACCTAGAAGGCTCTAGTTGGTTGCATCCAGATCTGGTCAGTATTTTGTGCATGAAATTTGTGGTAGGGTTACACACTTGTGTCGATGCAACTCTCTAGATTTGACTCAAGCATCTGAAGCCATAAAAATAATATGAATAGAATATAAATACTATTGTAGTATCACCCTAAAATCCACTACAAACCTTGTATATATCAAACATGCATGTACATAGTAAATAACTAAAAATCATTTAATTCCAATTTATTGTAATATCTATCAATATTCATACTTTACTATTTTTAGCAATCTCAATTTTTAAAATTCATAATATTTTTTATCTATTTTTTATATTAATTGGCATTCTCATTATTTTAGTTCACCATCCTTGTGTAAAAGCTAATCTAATCCCATTAACCTTAGATAAACTCACACATCTAAAATTTAGGGTTCAACAAGTACAACAAAGTATAGTAATCTAAAAAATAAATTTCCATTTAGATTGACTTAAAAACATGGGGTAAAAAGGTGGAATAAGATAAGATTAATAATTATAATTTAATAATTATATATGAGTGTAATTGGGTGTCATGTAGCTTATAAAAATGAATGGTGGTGGAATGTTAGTTCCCACATTGTTAATATGGATTTAATAAAAGACACTTATAAGATTATTTTGAATGGGAGGTTGATACAATGCATCAATGTTAGAATCTACAGGGTTGAGGATTTCTTTGAGATAATGGTTTTTAGTGTAATTAGTGAGATGTTAGATGGATATTATAGATATTGGTAAGTTATCGTTAGGATGGGAATGAAAGAGGGATAATATTGGTTACAAGGATTAGAATCCATTCATTAATTTATAGAGAGTTTATTGCTTTTTAGATTCCAAATGTGACCCACCAAGGTAGATATGAGTTCATTCGATAGAGAATTAGTGTTAGATTTGAAAACTTCCTTTATGGATGATTTAGGAGAGAAATATTGGTAACCAATAATAAATTGGTTTATTTCAAAATAATTAGGAGGATTCATTATGATGTGCTCATATGGGATAGATATGTTTTAGTTATAATTGGAGGGGTATGAGGAATATTTTAGCTTGCTCATCCCATCTTCTAGATATAAGATACTATCAATGTACTAATAAAATATCCTTGTGTTGTCCATATCTAGGTTTTTAAAAGATAAACTATGGTCTAGTCACAATATGAGGGTAGGTTCCTCTTCTAATAGTGAAATTCATATTTTTAGATTCTAGATAATTACCACACTACTTGAACTACTACTTTACACCTAGTTTTTGAGTTTAAAAATGATGGGATTTGTAATTAAATCTCCACATTTTGAGTGGAGTTGTTATCATTCTAACTATATAAGGAAACCTCACCAAGATTTTTATGGTTCCTCCTATAGTTATCTAGGTCAAAGGATCTCTCAAATATTTATTGTCTAGACATATTCTATGGGTATATAAATACCCATAGAACAAATGGATGAGAGGAGTGAAGGTAGAAAAAAGTAAAGATAAAATAAATGTGCAAAAGGATAAGCCTTTCAAGTTGAGTTTAATAGTTTATGTACATGAGTAAAGTGACGTGATTACCTTCATTCACTTGACTTATTAAGGTATAGCTAATATAATCAATGAAAATATGATAGGATGAAAGGTATATGGATTTGGTTGATTAGGTTAAGTTAAAGGAATAGGGTTTTGGATGATGGGTGGAAAAGGGTGCTCATGGAGATACTATAATAACTTTCCTACATCATTTTTCTCATTGAGAGTGTAAAAATGAGAGGAAATATATTAATAAACATGCTCAGTCTGAGTGAGGACAAATATTCAAATCTCTTGGTCAATTCTAAGAATGGGGAATTGGGTGTAATTAGTTTAAATAACTCTAATAAATTGACTAACTCTATTAGGATGACTATGTCCAATAAATTTCATATCAAAATCAAAATAAAATATGACTAGGATAGTCCCAAGAAGAAATAAAAGGAAGGTTGAAGGTATAAACTTGGAGATCATTATACTAACAGGTTCACATATGAATAGGTCTAATTATTGGTTGTACCTCTACACAATATTACTCATTAATAGAATTGGGATAGTTGATGATAAGGTAAGGATTGGCAGTGGAATATAAAACTTTAATTCTAATCTCAACATTAATATTTATTTGGATGTTGCTAATGTATATAGGAGATCTAACTCTAGGAAAGATGCTTACTCTGTGAAGGTGTGGTTTCTCTCTAGAATTATCGCCAAGGGGGAAAATAATGCTTTTTTGAAAAATTAGAGTGTATATCTTATATGTATTATGATTTTAAAAAATTTACTTGTTGTTTTTAATGTTTTTAAGAAATTTTTTTCCTTGTACGTGTCTTGACAATGCTTTGTTTGATTGTGTTTTGAGTTTTTTTTATAGTGTTTTTCAAAGAAAATATAATTATGATAGTTGTTGAAAAATAAATTGTAATGATTAAATGAAAATATTAAATTAAATTAAGAGATTTTTTCTTTCTTTTTTTACTTTTTTATTTTTAGGATCTTTTATGAATGAAAGTGCTAAAATAGAATTCTATATAAATGATGCAAGTGCTGATTTTGGGTTTTCCTAGTTTAAGAGATGGTAGTTTTTCCTATATGTGATAAGTGTATAACTTTATTTTTATATTTTTTAGATAAAAACAAATGTGTATACTATTAAATTTATTTTTCTAATAATAAAATTAAATTTAGATCTAAAACCTAGAAATCGTAACTTCTAAGTATTTAGAAAATAATTCACATATGTAAGCTAGAAAACTAGTTTTTGAAGTTTGGAATGATTGCATGTGAAATTTAATGATCTAAAATAAAATGGATGCAAGTATAAATATATTATTTATTTGATTTTACTTATATATAACAGTGTTCATTCACTATATAAGATAAATAAAGTAGATATAACACACGATTTTCTATTTTTCTAGGTTTTCTAGGTTTTGGGTATGTGTGTGTGAACGTTTGTGAATATAATTTTTTTTTTTTAATTGAATTTTTTTTTTTTTGGTATTTTCATTACTATTAGGTTTTAATTAATCTAACCTATGCTTTATGGAAGAATATGTTCTTACAATCTTTGATATACAACTAAAAATTAAGGAAAGCAAAACTACTTTTATTTTGTGTAAAATAAGAGAGAAGAGGATGATTTCTTTTATTTTATTTTAAGATTTTCTAGAAATAATTTTTTTATGGATAATATAAAACTAATATAATATATTCTAATAAATAAATAAAAATTGGAAACAAATCCTCCAACTTAATCAATGATAAGATGAAGTAAAGGTGAAGAAGTAATCATTATGTGTATACAATCCTCATGTAGCTAGCTCATTTACTCAATATCGACCTTGGGAACTCCTAACAAAAGGATGAAAAAATAATATGTTTATGGGTCATTTGGAACACAAAATTAGTTAGGATGGTAACTATCAAACCTCTCCAAAAATAATATGGAAATCTCCCCAATATTTATATGACCAAGTCATGGCATACTAGATAACCTAGTTGGTTGATGTGAAATTGTTCCATTCCAAGGGGAATTTAATAGTATAAATCTAAGATTAGAAAAATGAAATGTATAATTCAAATATAATAAGTTTTTCATATGTATTTTTATAACACAAAAAGAGAAAACAAGCATGAATAAAAGTGTCCAAAAATATCAACATTATGGATTTAACATAGAAGGCATATTTGATTTAATAAACATTCATTTCATGCATTCAATAGTGCATAAACAATAATGAATCACTTCTTTTAATCAAAATAAAACATGTAAATTTAGGTTTCAGGTTTAGATCTATTATATTCCTAAGCTAAATTATCAATTAAAAAGAGCAAAAGATAAGGGAAAAGAGGAAATAAGTGAGCATGTTTTGTAATGAACATATATATGATTCATTTGATTATATGAAAATCATGAAATCAATCCTTTACTTGAATATTAATAATGTATACATAAATAAGGATTATTAAAGAGTCTCAAAGTAAATCAACTATGCATAAGAAGAATAAAACCACCATATGCATGCACATATAATAATCAAAATCTTTACAACCTTTGATTGATAAAAAAAATTATTGAATAATTAATGTTTGGATCTGCCACAATTAGGTAAAATGTATAATTCCCTCATTAGAACATTTTCCACATGAAAATTATATATTAAATCAAGAAAGTGTATAATAAAATTTTAGGTCCTCTATTGTATCTTGTAATACAAAATGAACTAGTTATTTCAATGGCTTTTGGATACCCTTGCATAAATTTAGTCCATAAGAGGAAATAATTTCCCCTCCAAGATTTGGGAAAACTCAATTTCAAACTATTCACTTTCCCTCTATTTTATGTTCTTTCCAAAATAACTAATAAGCATATTAAACACCTAGAAAATGAAAAAGATAACCAACTCATCAATAAAAATAATTCATAAAAGCAATAAGTATCGAGGTGAAAATGTCAACAAATTTTAGACCATGTACATATCCTAGGTAATATTTATTCCATGAATATGAGGATAAAAAAATCTTCTCGTTGCCACAAATGACATACAAAATGGAATTTATAGGAAAAATATATGGGTGAAAAAACACGCCCAAGTGCTTTCAGTGTTGTGCAAAAAAATTTAAATATAATGTTGATTTTTCTCCAAAATAATTAATTTAAAAAATGAAATAATTAAATTTAATTAATTTAAAATTAAATTAATTAAAAAATAATTTAAAAATACCTTTTTTATTAAAATTAAATTAATGAAAAGATAATTAATCCCTATTAGTGGAGTTATCCCCGAGTACAAAGATTGATGGGTTGATAATCCCCAGTTGACTTGGTCAGGGTTTAAAACCTAACCAAAAAGGGATGGGTGTACTTAATCCCCCCAAAGACATGGTCAATCTTAAAATCCCAACCAACACTAGGAAGTAATCTACCCCCTAATGTGATACCTAATCAAATTATTGAATCTGATTACCATTACAAAATTTATAAAATGGTGATTTAGACCAAATCAAGATTCTTAGCCTTATTAGTTTTAAAAATTAAGTATTTATCTAAAAAAGACCTATTCAAAAAAATTACCCCGATATTCACTAAAAGTTATTTCACTCACCATAAGCCTAATTAGAACTCTAGGTTTGATTACTTCAAGAAGACCAAATAGCCTCACGGGTGCATTTCTAGGAGAAGTGTAATATATGAAAATTTATCGCTAAAACATGGTCAACATAAGGGAGAGACTTTTGAGAAATTATTTTTCATCAAAAATAACCCTAACTCCCTCAGAGACCTAAATTAGGAATTTGTTTGACTATCAAAGTGAGATGGAAAACCTTCTAAATTCCATTTACAAGCTATGTTATATGTGAAAATTAATCACATGGGCTTGGTATTCACAATGGGAAGGATTTAGAGACCTAATTTTCATGTAAATCAAGGTAGGTAAAAATAACAAGCAAGAAATTAGAAACCAACTAGACTACAATTGCAAGCAAGACCAAAACTAAAAGACAAAAAGGGGTACCATGATTTCAATTAAATTAGGGTGTGTTATGAAAGAAACAAAAAAATATAGAGTCTATTAGAAAATACTCCTAAGTATTTTTTTTTTAAATGTTTCTATGAACCTATAATATCTAGCTAAAAAAGAACATGATACATGAAAAAATTCATCAAAGGATAAGAAGGAATGTCCATAAGATAAAATAATATATTCTCATTGATCAAAATTTGTGTAAATGTTCATTCCATTTCACATATTTCATAGAGACTAGTTACTACATCTTAAGTCATCAATATAGTATTAATATTACCTTGAACCGATCATCTGAACATTGCTCTACTCATAGCTATACATCTATAACCTTGATGGAGATGTATTTTATCCCACTAAAGGCCTTGCTCTACTTCCAATCGATCATCCATAAATTGATTTTTTTATAATAGATTTTATTTTATTTTATTTTATTTAGCATATCAATTCTAGGTTGGGTACCACCATGAAAAATGAGAGATAGAATTTTATATTTTTCACTCTAAATCTTGACTGTAATATTTTCATATAAGAAAACCCATAAATCATTAAAGTGTGCTTTTGTGTGAGGTTTCAAAACAATATCTTTAGATGTCAGATAGTTTACCAAAATAGAATTCTATTGACACTACTTACCAATACAATATTATTTATATGATTAGTAGGTACCTAGATGATTTTTAAAAAATAATACTACATCAAAAAGAGGAAAAGGACAAGTACAAGGCAATATAAAACATATTGAAAATAACAAGAATATAATAACCTAACATAACATTAAAATCAACAAACAAAATTAAAACTATGTATAATACCTCACCAAACCAACTCAAGCTTGAAAATAGTGCTTGATGAACTACCCACTAATATGAAATGGGGAATCCTCATCGGTTAGACTTGAACTTGAACACATTCTCTCATAATATTTTAGAAATTTGGAAGGGACCTAACCATAAGGCATCAAACTTGACAAGTTATCCCTTTTTATCATGATCCTTGTACCAAATAAGGACTAAAATAGTGATTCCAAAGGCTTTTACTTTGACTCATTTGTCAAACCACAGTTTGATGATTCATTGATGTTTGTTAAAGTAAATTTAGGTTGCATCATGTTTCTCTTTCAACTACAACAGGTTTAGTAGTTGAGTTTTGATCTTATCATTGGTTTCAAGGTATTCTCTCATGAATTACAAGGTAGGGTTACCATATTTATGGGAAAATAAGAACTTAACCATACACCAAATGGTATGGGGATGTGCCTAGGGATGACTTAGTCCTATTTTTATAAAATGAAAGTGCATGTGTTGCCATGTTATGCCAATACCAAAGGTTCTTATCCAAGATCTTCTTAATCACATCTAATAAAAAAATTATTAATTTATTCAACACCACCATTACCTTAGTATAATAATTAGAAGAAAACTTGAGAATTACCTTGTTTTCACACACCCATTCAAAAAAATTCAAAGAGGAAAAACTGGTCCATTATCATATACTAGAGTAAACAAAATTATAAACTTGGTGACAATGTGCTCCTCAAAAAAACTTATCACAACTTAAGTTTTACAATTTTAAACATCGATGCCTCAATCCATTACATAAAATAGTCAGTTTCCCTCAAGATGAAATTGTGTCAAGTATAATAATTTGTATTAATGGCTACAACAAAATCCATTCCCCATTTTATAAAAGTTCATATATTAATAAATAACTACAACAACATAATAGGGATACAGAAATTTGAAAAGTATGGAAAATTTTCACATGTGAAGGATCGTCCTTAAAGACATGAGGTTAGTAGTATAAAAATTGGAATAAAATATTAGTACAAATTTGATTCAAGGAAAATATCAAAATCATATTAGCATGGATAAATCAAAGAGAAGGCAGTCTTAGCCTAATAATCAGTCCTAGTCAAGGCAAAGGCAAAGCAACACTAAGCATGCCAAAGGATGGAGAGTAAAGACTCATGTAAGGAGAGATGAAAGAATAAGAGTGAGAGAAAAAATAAGTTAAAGATATATTATATATGAATAAAAATGTTGTAGCTAAATCAGTTCAAGGTATGCATGATAAAAATAAGATGAAAGGTTTCTAGAGAGTGTTTTGATATTAAGAATTTGAATTGGTTAATAAAGTGGCATTACAATAAGAGAAACGAGATGATGATAAGTCTCACCATAATAAGGTGGGGTATCATGAAGAGGTGACCAAATAATATTCCAAATAAATTATATAAAGATTTAATGAGTAAAAAAATCATAATAAGTTATTAGAATAGAAGAACAAAGGAGAAGGCATTGCCAAGGATATAGACCAGCAAGGAGTGCATGAATAGGCCATGAGAAATGAATAATAAATAATATATGAAGTACGAGAAGGAGTGAAGAACAATTAAAAAC
Organism: Torreya grandis; assembly: GCA_037957365.1. Lineage (NCBI taxonomy): Eukaryota > Viridiplantae > Streptophyta > Pinopsida > Cupressales > Taxaceae > Torreya > Torreya grandis. Next base: position 1,406,949 of record JARHVA010004325.1, on the reverse strand, counting down.
CATTTTGGGTATAATATGATGAATATAAATCAAATATGGAATGGATAGAGGATGGAGAAGACAAATAACTATAGAGGATCATGTACTTTATAGAGGTAAAGGATGAGTTGGCAAGGAAGCAAAACAAGGAAAGAAGGAAAGATAGAAGGACCAACCTGAAAAGAGAATAAATATATAAGAGGATCATAAAAAATAGGAGATTATAAGATCATCAAATAAATAAATTCAAAACAAATAATAATTTTTGCAAAGAACATTTGATCAAGAGTTCAAATTCTCCCACTTATGAAGTATGATGCAAAACATCACTAGGTAGTTTATGTGTTAGCATGTTTAAATGTGTCATGATAAGCATTTTTGGTTTGATTTGGTTGTTATATATATTTTATGGTCCCTTGTAATGTTTTAGAGTCATTAGGATTCCTTGAGAGTGTATTTTTGAAGCCTTTTGGAGTTTCCCACCAAAATGGCTATTTTGAAAATTTGAATCTTGAACTCGGCTCTAGAGGGATGTTTAAGCTTTGTTTACTATCCAATTGTTCATGTAAATTTTTTAAACATCCTATATTTTCATAATTGGGTGTGAAAATGTGTCATAACATTTATTTTATAAGGTAATTCAAATCAAGAAAACAAGAAAAGGTAATTATCATTCAACATGGGTTTGTAAGAGAATAGGAGTGTGTTTGCATGTTTGATATAATATGAAGAATATAAATACATGTAAAAAGATTATTGTGAATGTTAGGTGGGTGTATATTTTTAAATGATTCAAGGATAGAGGATTTATAATATCAATATAGATCAATACAAGATTAATATTCAAATAAAATCTATTTGTTCTATAATTTTTGTGTAAGATCATTGTATGTGAGATTATATCAATGAATAGATAATGTTTTTAGAGTATATTCATAGTTTCAAAATATTATTGGTATACAATCAGTTCATTTTTTTTAATTATTTGAATGGATTATATTTTTTTCATCTATACACACATATAAGATTCCAAGCTTTGAAGGATCTTCTTGCACAGTGAAGAAGATAGATAACAAGGTGGTGGTTTGAGGTTCATTAATTAATGTTGAGGTGAAGAGAGGGTAGTGAATTATTTATGAATTGGTTATTATCCTATTTATTCTCAAAATAATCCACTTGATAGTCAATATATAACCCAAACTTCTAGGTAAGTTCACATAGTCAAAGTAACGAATACATATGTGCTTTCAATAGTCCCAAATGACAAGTGAGTTGGTGTGATATATGATTGTATAAGGATTATTTAAGGGTATGAAGTATAATAATAATAATAATAATAATAATAATAATAATAATAATAATAATAATAATAATAATAATAATAATAATAATATGGATTTTTTTTGGTGATATTTATCACTTTGGTTGATTAGAAAACCATATATGAGTCAAGAATCAAATCACATATACACACAGTTAAGATAGATAATCCCAAAAGGTTGTTAACTTACTCATTTGAGATTTATTTTCATGGTAAAATGAAAAATAATTATTTTAATATTTTTATAAATATTGGTCAAACCATAAAATGGTATTATAATTATTTATATATTAAAATTATAAGTGGAAGTGAAATAGGTAACAAAAATTATCACATTGTCTTATAAAGAACTCAAAAACCCTATATTTTAGCTTTTTGGAGATGTTTGGAGGTTGGTTAAGTAAAAATAGTGGTTAGAAGAGTTGAGGATAGGTTGGGAAGACATGATATAGGTTTTCAACATTACACAGGCCTATGGAGACCAAGACATAGGATTTGAGAAGGAAACTTGCATAACTTTATTTTTATCTAACCAAAAATCATGAAAGTATGTGATACATGGCTTTTTTATGTTATCTAGAGGAGGATGAGGTTTTAGGTTTATTCCATACCATGAAATATGATTTATTAAATTGTGTTTGACTAGGCTTAAAAGAGACCTAATTGAGAGAAGGGGGTGTTGAGTTAGGTGGTCTACATCAAAAGTTGGGTACTAAAATTTTGTGTGAATATGAAAAATGATAAAATAATATTAATATGTTCTTTGTTTTCATGTAATCTTTGTAGTTTTTTTTACCATTTATATTTGTGCCTAAACAGGGTTACTAGAGAAAGAGGCCTAAATAAGGAAAGGGTAGATTGTTGAAGAATTCTTATTTTCAGATTGTATTAATAGATTGGATGTGTATGGGGGTTAAATAGGTAGATAAATAGACATGGAAACCTTAATGATGGATACCAAAAAAAATTTAAATCATGGATTATGATTTGGTGACTATGAAGCTATATGAGGTTGAGTAAGTTGGAGTCAAGAATGGAGAATGAGGTTATGAAAATTGTATAAGAAGAGGATGGTCTGTGTACTATAAGGATGAGACTAATAATATAGGATATTATAGAGAGGATGTGTCTTGGAGAGACTTAATAAGGACTAGCTAAAAAGGAGGCTTGAGATCCTAGTGTACTGAATAATTGGACAAGGAGTTAAAGACAATCATAGTATATGTAGAAGACAAGCAAGGTAAGAGATCAAAATGAGGATTAGAGAAGAATTCAAAGTTAGGAATAGGTAAATTAATGTTGTAGGAATCATGAATACATAATGTGTATTCAAAATTATTTTCAAATACTTAATTGATTTTCAAGAAGTTACCAAGTGGGTCTCTACTTCAACAATTTTTTTAGCAAGTAAAGCATGAGGATGTACCATGTGTCACAATCTCAGTGATCTATTATCCTTGAGTGGTCCATACAAATAAGTAATCCCTGGGCAATAACATGATTGATATGATGCCATATGGTAAAATCTTGATTATTCATGGCCCTAAGGTAGTCTATGTAGCTCATCAATGCATCAAAGCTCCAAGTGAGTGAGATGGCACCACAAGGGAAAATATCACTTCACCATGATGTAAATAGTAAGCATAAATCCCAAGCCTAGGATGACTAGAGGAAGAGCATGGTGTAGTCACTTAGTATGACTTGATAGGTAAAGGACTCATTATTTACATAATAAAGTATTGTGTAAGCATAAATTTGATGGCCCATCTGGCCGTCAAAACTATTAAATCCTGATAAGGGACTATGAATCCAATATGAATCATAGAATCAAGTTAAAAATGGTTCATCGCCAATTGATGATCCCATAAGTGATAAAATTCAAGGAAAATTGGTTCAATATATTATAAAGTTAGGATGAATCTACAGTTTCATTTAATTTGCCCCTGGGATTAAATTTTAATTCTACATCGAGCATGGTAGGATAGACGTCCCAATAATATCCCAGTGACATTTCACCACCAACATTTGATTCTATTCACAATTATCCTATAGAATTGAATGGAAAACACTCATTATGGTGTTAGTCTTTACTTGGCATGCACATTATAAAGATTCAAAAGAGACAAAATGCACAAAAGAAGAATATTTTCTTTAAAGAGGCATGGCTCCTAATTTTATATCATGATCTGGTAGTCCAATCTATCAGAATCCCAATTGAATTTTCAATCACCATTAAATTTTTTAACCACCTTAGTAGTGGTTTGAGTGAGATTCATGGGAAAAAACTTATTATATAAAGGATGTTTCTCTCCCATTGAAAAGGTCAACATTTTTTTTAAATAAACTCTATAAAAAATGTAATGGGATTTTACTTGTATAGACTTTCTATCTTCTGCTCATTGAATGTTGTCCATCATTTATAGTTAATTTTATACGTATGCAAGAAGATTGATCTTATTCTTTGTTACAATCATGAATATAGTGATTAAATTATTCAATAGCTAGTCTAATTCACTTATAAATTCTTTTCATTTCCTTTAGAACACCTTTTTCTTTATGTGCTTACAATAATAAAGTGATTTGAAAGATCTGTGTGCAATAAATATAGATATTTTATGTGTTTATATTTAGCAAAGTATTCTTGACTTGTGTATTCATTTTATCCTATAATCTTTCCCATTTTCACTCTACAAGTTCATGCAATTATTGAGCCTAAACATAATGGCATAATTATGACTTAGCATACTTCAATTATTGAATCACTGGCATTCATTTGGCTAAGAATCCCTTTTTATGCTCTTCTTTCCCTCTCTTTTTATATTTGTTTTGGAATTGAAATACCTTCCCCTTATATTATAAAGTGTCAAAGTAAAGAATATTAACTTTAGTAACAAGATCAGAATATTAAATTGAAGTTCTCAAAAAATGGTATTGAGCTTCTAGTGGTAGTGTTACATCTATTAGGAGCTATTCTATGTAGGTTATATCATGGAGTCACATACCTACAATTGTGCCCTAGATTGATCAAGAATTGATCCTAAAATGGAGGACAAAATTCCATTATTATTATCACTCTCTTCTTTGAAACACTCAATCTCATGAAATGTTTTTTGAGCAAGATTTTGGACCAAAAAACAATGAGTTTATTAGCACTAGGGTGTTCATAATACATTTATTTGTATCCTAAAAATCAACTTGTGCTTCAGTATTCCACTCAATATTGGCATCCTTCTTTAGTATGTTATTCAATTTTCTAACTACTTCAATAAAAATTAAAATTAATTTACACATGAAATTGGTCTTACCGAAGAATGATTTCAAATATTTTTTCTACTAGGAAAAGTAAATTTTATAATTACCTTTATGTAGTCTAGATCTATTGATATGCCTCTTTCAAAAATGGCATGGCCAAAAATCTTGCCTTTTATAACTTGGAATGCACTTTTTAAAATTTAATGAGATGTCATGTTCTCTATACCTTTGAAATACCATCATAAATTCCTTCACATGACCTTTCAATCTTGGAAAATAACATTAGATAATCCATGTAAATCATAATGCACTTATCAATTACATTTTTGAATGTAATGTGCATAGTGTGCTAAAAATTGTCACATGCATTGATTAATCTAAATGACATTATTTTTTAGGAAAGAGTTCCCCATTTGGTTTTGAATGTTCTCTTGATTTGGTATCCATAGTTTACCATCACGTAATTATAACCAAGATACACATCTAAGAATTAAATAATTTATGAACCATTCACTATTTTCAATACTTGATTTAGTGATGATAATGGGTAATTATTTCTCTCTAAATCTCAATTTAGGTTCATGAAGTCAACACATAGTCATATTTATATGTTCTTATTTTAAAATGGAACAAAATTTTCTACCCATCTGGAGTGATTTATGATAAATATAATCTTAGCTAATAACATTTTTTGTGCTTCCTTAAAAATCAAAAGCTCTAACAAAAGATTTACATGCCTTTATCTGTAATAAAATTGTTTAACTCCTAGTTTGAGAGGAATGGTGTGACTGAGGATTAAAGTGTTAAACAACTTCATATATTCATAACTCCAAGCTATGACATCCCTAAAATCATTCAAGGCTTATGAAATTCCATGCTTCTCAACTTCGATACAAGTTATGCCTAAAAACATATTTTTTTAAATCATCTACATTGCCAAGGTTACATTGTTCATGTAATATACTTTTGGAATGAGATATGTTTTATTTTTCACATTAATTGTTCATATCAAATAGCCTTTCCAATGAAACCATAACTTTTGTATGTTATTCATTTTCAAGTTTATCACTCCTTCATCTAATTCAAACTCATCATTATAAGCTTCATCTATGATTTGAAATTAAAACACATTAGTATTTTTGATGATATAAATGATATGATGATCATAATTGAAAGTTTGGAAATTTTAGACATTATATGGAATGGAAGGGGTAGAGATCAACTCCATTGAAAATATCTTCAACTTATGGTCTACAACTGGCCCCGAGGTAGTTTTAGCTATTTCAAGTGTGTTTGATGTATGGTTTATCCTATGGGGCATGGTTTGTATATTGAAGACATCAAATTATTCTATTATATTCCATAATTTGTTATAATACCTTGACATTAACTTGTTGTTACAATAATATTGACCTCTAAATTTCTTGACCACCAATTTAAAGTCACGTTTCAAGTACTTAAGTTTCATCTTAAGAGTGAAATAAATTCCATGGACTAGTGCTTCATACTCAACTACGCTATTTTTGAAATATATTTTCAATAAAAATGTAGGAAAATATGAACTTCCTTTTGGGTTAATAATTTCCTCCACAACATAGCCTTGTTTAGATTTCGAACCATCAAACTTTAAAGTCCATAAATTATCTTTAGTTGTTTGTTGTAGACTTTGAGATGTGGGTGTTGTTGAAATGTTAACCTCCTTATTCCTTTTCTCAAATCTAAGGATACATATGATTTTTTATTCACCTGACAATGACCTCTTGGTTCTTTCTTTGGTAGTTGAAGTGTGAAATAAGATATTCAGGATGATAGTATTTTTAGTTATAAATATTGAATACTCTTATTCTTCAGTTGTACTTCCATTTTTAGGACCACTTGCTTCTAACATACCTTGTATGAATAAAATTTTGATGTTCATGTTCTTATAATCTCTTGATATACTTTCAGTCATGTAGACTCCAAGTTTAAATTATTCATACATGATATCATTGGTATTATTATATTTTCAGATAAAATGTATCATTTTTGGCTTTATCTTAATCTTGATATAATTTGTAATACCATGCCATAAGATCCACATATGAGAAAATTTAGTTTATATATATATATATATATATATATATATATATTTAACATCTTGGACTAATCTCTACTAAGTAACCATAGGCATCACATCTATTATCACCTTGGATATCAATAAACTAGTGTACCTTGGGATCTAAAGCTAAGTGCATGTGAATGTATTTAAATTCAATAACCACCTTGACCGCTAATTTTTCCAGTTGAACCACCTCCTAATTGATTTAGTAGGCATCATACCCAACTTTTGGAAAATTGATAATTACATCATGTTACTTGATATACTTGAATCCACCAAATAATTGTGTAAGTTTTCCCCAAAAATATGGATTATTAGGAGGAAATTAATGTTGGTATTTTTATTAAATACTACATGATTACTGACTAATTTATTTGTTTATTTTCCATTAGGAGAAAAAAAAAATTTCATAAAAAATATTTTTGATTAGACATTTGAATCAATTCAAACATTGATATATTGGCTTTAGTTTTCTTCAAGTATTCAACAATGTTGTATCCAAGTTTGTTTTACTCTACATATTTGTCAGCCTATGTGGGTGAAACAACATTATTTAATTGTGAATACATGCTAGGTCCTTAGGTCCTGAGTGTTATTTGGAGGAGTATAAGGTTTCAAAGGTATTTTCAATTTACACCTTAATGTGTATTTGTTTTCCCTTTCAAATTTCTTAAATTACTAAACTTCCTACAACTTATCCTCTAGCTCATTGGCACTTTCATATGGGAACACATAAGTCTATATCCTCTAGCTCATTGGCACTTTCATATGGGAACACATAAGTCTATAGGATTAAGTTAGTACATGCATTCCCTCTAGTGTGATTTTAATTATTCTTAGATGGAAGAATTATATCTATATTTTTAGTCTCCTTTTGAAATATGTTTGAAACCAATATAAAATCAGAACAATTAGTTTCAACATGTTAATATGTATTATGCATTCTGTACCATGTGGCTAATGCCAAATCAACCAAATTGATAGATTTTATAGCATTTTTATTGGTTTGATTTGTGTTTTCAAGAGCATTGGGCACACATCCATTTTTTAGGCTAACTATTCCATTGATGATTAATATTTTGGAAATTAAAATTTATGTTATGAACAGTGTGTTCATAGATTGATTGTGATGTTAAGGTACTTATATTCATAAATATACCATATCATCAGTCAATCATTGAATTATTTTCTAAAAAAATTGTATTTTGGGGTTCACAATTGATTTTTTATTATTTCATACTCGTAGAATTATGTTAACTATAGGTGTTTCGATATTTAGAAATAATGTAATAACACATCATTTAATTATGGAAAATGTTGGCAGGTGTTTGATTATTTTAAAATGTGGCACCAACCTAGTGATTTTTATTTAGACCATCATGGTCACTTGTGTTATGTGTCTTGGTAGTGTTATTTTAGGCCACAAGAATAATTTTTTGATTTTTTGTTTGAATAAATATCTAATTTAAAGGGAGAATATGATTCACAAGTAAGTAATTCAAACATGTCAGATTACAAATTTGGTTATGTTTTGAATACATAACACCTGATATTGGATTCATCAAGGCACTTTTCATAACCATTTAATTAACCATTAGAATTTGGTTATATGCACCCAAATATCCCAATAAAGGAAATGAAATAGAAACATATCATTATGGCATCATATATTGTTCAATAGTGATGGAATCATGATATTCCCAAGAAAAGTATGTGAGTAATGTAAGAGTCCTTTAGACAAACATAGACATCATTGGATATAGAGATCTCAAGTAATTTGGAATAGTCATAGCTTCAATTTATGTGTATGGGTATTTTAATATCATGTGAAAAATAGAAGCATATATTAAATATGTTCATGGGTTTATTTTATTATTTATGGTCACCAAAAAATTGATGACACATAATTTTAGGGTCAATTGGCAATCATAGTTGGTTGACATAAAATAATTTGAAGGTCATTCAAAGAGGTTATTTTCCCATGAATAAATCAAAGGAAATATCCATATTCCATTTAATCTAAGGTATAGGTAAATAATCCATAATACATATATTCATTTTGGATTTTAGATCTAACAGTAACATCTTTGAAACCCTGAATGTGTTATTCTACAATCAAAATTCCATAATGCACATACATATGGCATAATTTATCTAGGTTTTTGGTTGAATTGGTGATTCCTAGAATTTTCATAGCATAATTACCTCCATCAATAAAAATAACAACTATTGGTGGGTTTAGAAAGGAATAAAAATTATTTACAAAAGGAATGACAATTGTAGGCAAACAAATGTTTGAATGGATATATCTAGAATTAGATTTTCCTTTATCCACTATAGAATTTATGTGTTAAATGAGGTATAAAATTTCAAATTCACCTTCAATATACTTTTATCTCATGGTTTTTTTGCTGTTTTCCAGTTTGATACTTGAAATACCACATTTTGGGCAACACCTATAAAATGATTAAAGTTTAAATTTCAGTTTGGGCCCTCTTAGTGATAGTTTGTTAATGGATCATTCAACACAAAAATTTAGGAAATAATGGAGCTATCCAACCTCTCATGAAATGATATGTAAATTTCCCAATGTATATATCACCAGGTCATTACATACTAGATAACCTAGTTGGTCAATGTGAAACTATTCCATTTCAATAGGCTTTTGTTGGTAGATATCTAAGCTTTAAAAAATGAGAGGGATAATGAGAGTATGATAATTTGTTGATTTGGGTTCTAAGCACAAAAATTTAGAAAATAAGAATGAATAAATTTTCTTGACTAAATTAGCAGTGTGGATTTAACATAAAAGACATAGCTGATTTAATAAACAATCATTGCATAGATTCAACAATGCATAACAATAATGAATCACTTCTTGTAATCAAAATGAAAAATCTAAATTCAGATTACATGTTCAAATATATTTTAATCCTAATCCAAAATATGAATAATAAAGAGTGAAATATAAAGGAAAAGAGGAAATAAATGAGCATATTTTGGAATGAACATAGATTTGATTTGTTTGATTATATGAAACTCGTGAAATCAATCATCTATCTAAAAAGTAAGCACATAGCCATAAAAGAGGATGATGAAATATTTTAGGGCAACTTATGTATGAAAAATAAGAATAAAACCACCACATATATGTACATATAATAATTAAAATCCCCACAACCTTTGCTTGATAATTTGTTTGATTGAAAAATAATGTTTGGATCCACCACAATTAGGAAAAATGTATAAATATCCTCAATAAAAAATTTCCCACATGAAAAAACTATCTAGGAAATCAAAAAATACAAATAAAAAATTCTAGGTCCTCTATTGTCTCTTTCAATGTTAAATGAACAACACTTTCAATGGATTTTGGTTGGCTTTATATAAATTCAGTCCATGGGAGGAAATAATTTTCCCTCCAAGGAGGAGGTGAACTCCATTTTGAAATATGCACTTTATATCTCTTATATATTCCTAATAAAATAAAAAATAAAACATATTAATCCCTTAGAAAATGAAAAATACAACCAACTCATTATTAAAAAATTCATAAAATCACTAATGTCTCGAGACAAAAATGTCAAAAGCTTTTAGAATGTGCATTTCTCATTCAAGTAAGATTTATGCCACAATGATGGGAATAGAACCATATTTTTGATTCCATAAATGACACATAAAATGGAATTTAAAGGAAAAAAATATGCACAAAAAACAAGCCTAAAAATTTTCAGTGTTGAGCAGGAATTTTAAAATGCAATCTTAATTTTTCTCCAAAATTTTATTTAAAATTTAAATTAATTAAATTTAAACAAATTAAATTAACTCAAAATCAGGTTTTAAAAAATTCATGGTATTAAAATTAAACTAATTTTAAATATAATTTAAAATGTAAATTAAATTAATTTAAACTTAATTAAAAAATACAGGGGATCGAATTCCCCACATGGCCTAAAATCCTGATGGTCGTGGGAGGAAATCCATAAGGCTTCACCCCACTTATTCTAGGATTTATCCCCAACTACCAATGTTGGGTGGGTGGATACAACCCCATTTACCTTTTTAGGGTTTAAACCCAACCAACAATGAAGTGGGGAGCCTTAGGCCCCCCAAAGACATGGTCAGGCTTAAAGTTTTAACCAACACTATGCAGTAATTCACCCCCCAATGTGAGACCTAATAAGATTATTAAATGTGATTACCATTAATGAAATTATAAAATGTCCTATTAATCCTAATTAATATTTTTATACTATTAGTGTTAAAAATTAATTATTTCACCGAGCAAGATCTAATCAGGATTTTAAACCCGATTATCACTAAAATGTGTTTTGCTTACCACAAACCTAGTCATAACTTGAAGGATAATTTATTCAAGAATACCAAACAACCTCATGGCCAATATAAGTTTAATATGTTAAAATTTATTTATAATATATGGTTGATGTAAAGATGATAATTTTAAGACCTGATTTTGCATTAAAAATACCGTAACTTCTTTAGAAACCTAATCAAGGAATTTTCTCGGCTAAAAAAGTGAGATAAATAAAACATGTCAGAGTATATTTCAAATCTAAGTTTTATATATGAAAATTAATCACATGGAATTTTTATCCCCAATAGAATGCTTTCAAGACCTAATTTGGTATAAAAATAAAGATAGGTCAAAATAACAAGTAATAAAGTGGAAACCAACTAGACTACAGTTGCAGGCAAGGCCATAACCAAAAAGAAAAAAAGGGTACCATGATTTCAATAAAATTAGGGCATGTTATGAAATAAAAATAATAAAAAAAGAGAGAAATAAATAAATAATTTTTAAAAAGAGAGCATATGTATTATGGTTGTAATGATTCACAAACAGTAAAGAACTGATTACCAAATCAATGAATTCCCTTATCCAAACTTGTGTAGAGTGACATGAAGATGGTAGTAGATTCAATAAAATATTATCCAAATTAAATTAGGTAAGATAATATTAGTAAAACTAGAAATATTCAATCTTTGATTAATTTTTTTATCCAAAAACCTAACGAAAATGAGTACTTATAATAGAAGAAAGGAGATTTCATGTGGGAGTTAACTAAAGGTTGACTATGAGATAATTTAATAATTTATAAGGGTTTATATAAATAATACCAAGGGTGATTTACACCATCTATATGGCACAACAAGAGGAAAAAATTATAAAACACAATCAAAATCATGCAAAATGTGTGAAAATTGAAGTCTCGAGTGTTAATTTTAAATCACAGGTAAACATTGATGAAACAATCACCTTTTTCAACTGGTGAAGATAAAATTGTCATGTCACATTACAAAGCTATCACATATGGTAATGAAACTACTACAAATAATAACACAATGATAGTGTCAAAAACATTTTCATCATGGTGGTTTACAAAATTGAGGTGGCATAAATGCTATTGAAGCAACACTTTCATCATGGAGTAGTCATTTTGTTATGAAGGCATAAAATTTAAGGTACAAGGCTCTAAAATATCTAAAAAATGAGGATTAAGAAAGGATAAAAGGGGATTAAAATAAAAATAAGGTAGAGACAACCAAGTTTGAGTGTATTTAGGCAAAGTTCCTTGCATCATCATCATATTTTCTTCAGAAATATTTTATAATGTAATTTTTGGGTACATTTAGTTTTAATGTTTTCATGTTATTATTTGCATCAATATTAGGTATTTTTTTGCTTGAAAATATTTTTCCTGGTTCATGATGTAAATAATTTGTTGAAAAAAATTACAAAAATAAGTATAATGCAAACTAATAGTTTTTTATTTATCAATGATTTAGCACCAAATTTGACATAAAATTTAAGGTGAGACAATTTTTTGTCTAAGAACTATGTCATAATTAGCATTAAGTTAGATTTTGTTATTAAAATATTATTTTTTGAATTGAATCCTAATTTGGAACCATAATTTTTTTGCTAGTTGTCATGTCAAACTAATTATGTTAGGAATTACATCAATGCATAATTTACAATCGAGAGATTTGATTTTTATAAAATTCAACTTGTTTTTTATGGCAGTTTTTCATATTATTAAAAAATATATTCATATTAACTAGTTATATTATTATGGTAGTTATAAAGATCTATTATTTTTTAAATTTATATAATTATTATGTAGGGATTATTAGTATAAATATTATGATTTATTATTGGTAGAAATCATTTAATTATTATAAAATTATGGAAATTATCAAATGTAGTAGTCAAATCAAAGTTTAATATAATATTTGTCTTCATTAATAATGTACATAGGCTAATGTAATTTACATCATTAAAGAGTTGATATAATAAAATCTTGATGAACTAGTAATGATTAACTTTAATCATCACTATCATCATTATCTTATTATTTGGAATCGATGTAATCGACACTGTTGCCATATTTTTTCCCCTCATGATCTTCCTCATTACAATTCATTGCATATAAAATCAATTAATTGTCAAATATTAAGATCATTTGTGAATTAAGAATATAAAATATTAATTGAAATGTGTAATATATATATATATATATATATATATATATATATATATATATATAATAGTATATTTAAGGTTGTAATTAATTTTGTAAAAATTATTTACCAAGGGTTTATAATGAAAGTTGGAAGTCCCTATTTTAAAATATCAATCAATTTATTCATTAAGCACATAAAATATTAATCATTAAACTATAATAATAATAATAATAATTTAAAATTTAAAAAAGGAACACTTTACACTTTGTAGGTTTTAAAACTAAATTGAATTTGAAATAATATGGATTTAGGCAAGTGAGAAGTGGTGAAGAAGAATAGACTGACTAGAGTGATGTAGGAAAAGGCTTAAGCTGGTTAACAAACAAAGATAGTTATGAGGCTGGATAAATTCAAAAATGAATATGGATGGTGGGAGAAAGGGGTTAAGTTTGTGGGAAATAGGACCATGGATCTTCTCCAGTCATGTAAGGACTAGTTAGAGGGATAAAAGGTGTGTTTTAGGCAAGAATATGTTGTTTAAGTGCCTTGTGACACCACTAAGTTGTGCAGAGCAAGTAGGAATTGTGGTTTTAGGGATAAAAAATATGTAAGCAAAATATCAAACCCCATCTTAGTACACTTCAAGTTAAAAATGTGCTAAGGTTTTTTCCTCCTCCTCCCTAGCTTTCAACCTCAAGAGAGGTGGATAATATGATCTTCCCTGAGTATGTGAATTCTTTGAATCCATATCAATCTTGTAAAAAAAATTGTAAACATAAGTTATTACATGGGAACCCTAATTCCTCCCCATTGTTATCTAAGCAATAACCACTTTATGATTCTAGGGTTAAGAGGGATTTAACTGGAATTTTTCAACAAGACCCGAATGAGGGTTTGGTAATGGATTATCATAGTGAGGGATTTCATAAGATATTTTTCTCCAATTCACCCCTTGAGTAAAATGTTTTCTTGGGAGACATTCTATTTTAATTGAACAACTTGACAACCAATATGTGTTTATTAGATGAGGTTTTGGATCTATTTGAAAATAAGATGGACAGTATCTCCCTTAATGGAATATTTTTGGGCAAGAGACCACCTCTAGCTAAAGTTTACAGTTGGATGGATATTGATTGGAAATTGGTGGCCTACCCCTTTGTGTCTAGATTAAAAAATTGTTTTTTTCCTATTCACATTTCAGTCTAATGAGGATCATAATTTTGTTTGGTCAAATGGTCCATTGTTAGTTGGAAATTTTGGATTTTTTTTTTACTTATGTAAAACATTCTTTGATCCATTTATAGAATCTTTGGAAAAGGTTCCAATTTGGATAAGATTTTACCACCTCCCTTTACTCTTAATGAATTCCTCATCAATCAAACTTTTGGAAGAATAGGTTGGTTCCTTTATGAGAACAAGTTACAGATGATTATCTTTTTTCTAGAGTATAAATTATATTGGGAACTACCCATCCAATGGTTAAAAATAATTATATCTCTTCTAAGGGAAGTGGTTGTAGTATGTAGATTCAAAAGGGTTTCCCTTTAAGTGTTTTTAGTGAAACTAAACTGGCCATAAAATTTCAAATTTCTCCTCTCCTAGAATAGTTGGGTTTGTATTTTTCAAATCCCATTAATGGGTTCTAAAATTATGATCTCCCTCAATTTTGGGTAGAGACAACACTATATAGGCATTAGATATTCCTTCTAAGGAAATAGAAGATAGGCAGTTGGGAAATATCATGGGATATCCTTCAATTGTCACAAATACTTATGAGCAGGTGATTCATGAAGGCTCAAAATATTTAACCCCAAAGGTTTTTGTCAATGATAAACTCTATATCTCTTCTCCAAGTATTAGTGATGATCTGATCCTTATGCCTCCTAACAGTGTTGTTGAATCTTCTCAGGCGCTTGAGTCTTTGAGAAAGTTAATGTCAATTAGTAAGGTGGGTTTAAAGGAAAAATATTTTTTGGAAGCTTGAGATTATGAGGTAGATCATATTTATAAGGATTCCAAACAATTTTAATACTTATAATCACATAAAATACTTACTATATCTTAGAAAGAATAAGTGCTTTCAAAACCAAATTGTGGTCCTCCAAGGCATATAGGGAGAAAATTTGAAGCTGAGAGATTGTAAATAGACGATTTGCTTTCTATTGGTGGGGGAATAAAATAGACCATGGAGAATATTTTTGCCAAAAAGGGAAGGAGGGCACTCAATATGGATGTTTAAGAGTATGCCTATTAATGCGAGAATGTGAGAGTTGGCTTTTATCTCTTATTATAGTAAATGGCTTCAATAGTTATTTCTAGATCTAAGGTTTATTAGTTTTCTATAATTTAAAAGTTATATTTGGCTCAAATACTATTTTTAGTAGTTTCTCAACACATTTTTATCAATTTTGTCATTCATTTGAAGGGTGAGGGCCTCATATAACCCTTAATATCTAAAAATATTAAATTTAAATTTAACAATAAAACATTTAATGTTTTTATATTAAGATACTTTTATGAAATGACTAATGTAATTGACTTGAATGTTTCTACCACATTGATGTTTTTTTATTAATGTTTCTAAACCTTCATTGAATGTCACTTTTATGTGATCATCTAGTCAGCCTAATTTGAAGGTTATTCATTAGACATAATAAAATATCACGTGACTTTAAAAAATGTAAAAAAAAAAAAAAAAAAAAAAAAAAACATTAATTTTGATTAAACTATTATTAATATAAATAATTACATAGTCATCATGATATATTTGTTCACGCCATTTTATTTGATTTTAAATACATCTTCTCTTACCTTAAGATAAAATATCCTATATTGGTAAAATATTAACAAAAAAAAAAATTAATTAAACAATAATAAAATAAAAGTACTAAAAAATATTAATCAAGAGTTTATAAAAATAAATAGGATATAATATGGGTTATAAAATCAATTAGCACTCTTATTCTAGACCTTTTTATCTTATGTGATGAGTAACTAGGTCATTATGAAACCTCATTTCTATAGGTTTTAGGTACCCACAATTGTTTTATCCTATTATATTCTCCCTTTAATTTTTAATAAAAATATTTCACCCCTCCTTCGTTTAATGTATAAAATGAAGGTGTTTCCATTAGTCTCTTAGTTTATTCTTTATTTTATTGTATTTTGCATTTATTTCCATTCTAAGAGCATTTACCATGAGTTGGAGTGTCCAATTCTCATTAATATCATTCTCATAATTTATTTTCATCTTAACAAAGGCATGATTCATTTTATTTCTATGAAAAATTAAGAAAATATAGATGAATTGGATACTCACTATTGGTTACACTTTTAATCACTTGTCTCAAGTGAGATGAATTTATTTTTTTGGCTATGTCTTTACAATATTCATCTTTTTCATTTAGCCAAATTTTTACATTTATTATCCTCATTTAGCTCATCTGGTCCTAAGGAAGAACATTAATATGTCATTTTTATTTTTTAGGTAAAATATGAAAGGTCGTTATCAATATAAAATTCACCTATATTATTCTTGTTCTAGAGACCACATTATCTTGCAACCCTTCTAACATTTTATTTATTTTTTTATCTTATGGTGAAATGATTTGAGGTTTATTTTATTTTTTTTAAGTAAAAAAAAAAGTTTCATTATGATGAAATAATATATGTCAATTCAAACAATATATTTTAAATGTAAAATATAAAATATAATAATAATGGAGTGTTAAAATGTTTTACAAACTCAATCCATGTGGATGTGTATTGAAGGTAAAGTATGAGAATTTAAATTCAAATAATAGTTTAAAATTCTTGACTATGCACTCCCTCTATTTTATTTAATACTTAATCAATCTATATTGATGGTAGAGTGTGATTAATTAAATGAAAAAATATATCATGAAAACCAAAAGTAGTTTATAAAAATTATAATATTATGTGTAAACTTTATCTTTTTTCAATCCATGAACATAAATCTAAGTAGTATATGTCCAAGATATATAGAAAACTACAAACTCTTTTTTAGACTGAGGTTTATATATGCAATGATGCAACTATTGGTAAGTTGATATGGAAATGATAAAGAAAGATTGATGAATGGAATAAAGGGTTTATATAAATATGATAATACTTAAAACTATATTAAATTAAAAATCATTGAATGTTATTATAAGTAATCAAATAAATAAGTAAATTTAAATCACTCAAACAAACAAATGAATTTAAATTACTAAATTGATCAACTTAAAACACTTATAAAAATCCATACATAAAACTAAAATACCAATGCACAAATTTAATAAAAATATACTAGTAGTAATTTGAACTATCACCAATCTACATGAGTGAACCTTGCCCTACCATATTGATGAGTAACTTCCATTTATAACTCACACATGTTAAAAAATGATAAATTTTATTGCATCAACATATTTACTTGGAATAATAGTTATATCAAATAGATATGTGTAAATATTAATTACTCCTTGATAGAACTATTTGACTGATTATCTCATTCTTATACTATTTTGAATTCTCTACATTATGCTTATTGATTTTATAATATCCTAAAAAGATTCCTTATGAACAAATTAAAATATTTATATTTCATAATTTCATTCTTAGCATAAAAAATAGAAACACTTTGCTAAAATATGTGTATAAAAAAACCTCCAACTAACATATTCAAGCCGACATCATTGGGAATTTAGAACAAATGATTTTCCTTAAATGACACGCAACTAAAATTACAATGACCTTGAATTTAACTATTAATTATCAACATATTATCAAGTGCTTACATAATAGAACTATTTATAAAAACACATTCCAAAACATTTAGTAATTAGCTCATCACTTCCATAATAACTACCTCACTAAGATGCATTCATCTTCAATGAATCCAACATGATATGGTTTATAGTATTTAGGATTCTTTTAATAGTAGTAGTTATTCTTTTCCAAAATACCTATTCCATTGAAAAATCATTTGGATTGGTGAGAAAATGTTTGGAAGTAGGAGCATCGGCTCCATATTATAGCTAAAAAATATGTAGCAAGGTGATTTTCCTTTGATAAGAATTTTTTTCACCATGAACATTTAATTTATAGTAGACCCAAATATTATATATCAAAAACATCCATTCCATAATGAATATATTTTTTTCTAAATTAAGAACATTAACTTTGAAGTAGAAAAGTAGTAAGGTAAAAAATGACTATCACAACATTTTCTTGTTCTATGTAATATCAATTATTCCAAGGTATTCCACAACACATATATTATATAAAAAAATTTAGGATAACAAAAATAAATACTACAATAATAACTAACTATGAAATATCCATTTGTAGATACTTTATAATCTTGTCTAATTTAACTTAAAAGTATTTCATTTGTACTGTAATCATTAGCACATAATATATAACAAATTTAAAGTTAAATATAGATAAAATACCAATTTTAAGGTATATATCAAGTTTATAACAAGTAACCAAAAATGATGGGGATAATATAAACATACACAAAAGTAGACAATCATAATCTCCACCATTTACACCCAAACTTTAGACTAATGAATGCCCTAATGCAATTCATTTGTTCAATATATGGAGTTATATTTAGATAGCATATTTATTTTAAATCATAAGTATTAGTGTGTGGTTATGTTTTTGATTAAGTAAGGTGGCAAACTAGGGGTTGAACCCTATACAGTCAAAAAAGACAAGAAGGTAGGCAAACAAAAGATGCCAGTAGAGAAACAATGGCACAGTCGAGAACAACAGTCAAAAACAAAACATAATTAATGGAAAGACCAGAGTCAAAAAGGTCTTAACTACATAACAATTAAATTAATAAGATCATTAAGTTTTTCATTCTCTGTGTTGTCAGCATTCCCAGAATTACCCACCACTTCCAGCATAGACATATTCAGTAGAATTGTATTTCAGAGGCCTTTGACGAAGACCTTCTCCAGCTTTTGAATTCAGTCCTTCAAGGCCCCAATTTTAGTTTTCCAATCAGTCTCATTCTCCGTGTCCTCACAAGCTTCCTCGACATGCATCTTCCCCTTATTGTCAACAATTTCCATAGTGTCAGCACCCTACTCTTCAGTGACCTCAAAATCCTGAGAAGCCTGTTTCCCTCCAGTGTCCTCTAAAATTTCTTGGATTTCCAGCTCTTCAGACTCTTCTTCTTGGGTTTCTTCATCTAAAGCACATTTCAAATAATCAATCAGTCTAGCTTTTAGGATTGGTTTGCCAGTGATCCACCCTAACCTGCACACTCTAGAAGGGAAACCTTCCTTATTAATTTTGGAAGGCTTGTGAGGTTTGCCACCTTGGCCCCCCATGGCCCTGCCTGGATTCCTGTGGGTCCCTTCTGTAGTCTCTTCAAAATTTTCTTCTTCTCCATCAACCTTCCTCTTCTTTCCCTTTTTGCTCACAAAGGATTTGGGGGTATTAACAGGGGTGGAGAAAGGGACATCATTGGTTTTAGTAGGAGCAAGGGAAACCTAGGATTCATCAATTTCATCACCAGACACTGGGTTGGAAGGAATGTCCTCACTAACACCTCTGATATTCTTATTTGGCTCAAGGGCATGGTGAAAATTGTAGAGGTAGAAAATAAGCCCCTAGTGTAGAGGAATAGGTTTTATATCCAGCTTCTTGGCCATTTTGGCTCTCACCCTCAGGATAGGGTGTTCTAAGGAGGACAGCAGGTAAAAAGGAAAGTTGATAATAGCATTGTGTCTAAAATGATTTAACAAAAGAAGGTGGTAGTTATAAAACCTGGTATAATGCCCCTCAAGAGTGAAGTACTTCATGAGAATGAAGCACACTCCATCCCATGGCTCTGGAAGTTTGGCACACTCGAACCCTCCTTGATACAGGATGAGTTCTTCTCCTTCACCCAAAAATAGTTTGTGGCTAGCCATATCCATGATTTTGGTTTTCCTTTGGAGCTTTATACCCTGCATGGTCATTCTTGTGGCCATAGAAATCACCTTTTTGGATATTTCAAAGCTAATACCGCCCATAGTGACCCACCTATTCAACCAGGATCTTGCGAACTACTCAGACAAATTTTTGTCATAACCATTCAGCCTTTCCAAATATGGGCTTATACCTCCTTCTTTACAATAATGCCAGACAAGTGAATTGTATTTAAATTCATAGTAGGAGACAGGTTCAATTTGAATACGGTCTCCCCCTATTCTATAATTGCATACCCAATTGATGAAATTCCTAATTTTTGCCTTTAGCTTCGAACAAGTAGCTAGCCCTTGCTTCCTTTTGTGTTGAATGCAGATGTGAAGGCTCATTTTACGAAATGCCCTACAGCAGTGACGTTGTCTATGCCCTACAGATGTGTGTGGTTATGTTATAATACATTTATCATAGTAATTTTTTATGTAAAATTGAGGTTGTTAATCTATAAAACAAACCAAATAGTTTTTAGGTTAGTATTGTTAGTTTTTAAACTAAGTTAGTCAAATTATTTTATTATGAAACTTTTCCATAACATAGAATATTATGTATTGTTATTTATCTATATGTTCATCCTATTTTATAGGAATATTATGAGAATATGTAGGCTTATATATATGGATCTATAATATGAATTTTTTAATCTCAATAAATCCTATCAAATTTATGCTCAGAGGTCAGATATAATTGGGTAATAACCATTATGGGTGTCGACATAAAACATTTTACCTAGGTATAAATGTTTATGTGGTTCATTTTAACTTCAATAAGATTTAATTTTACACAGAGGTTAGTATTGGGGGTTAATATTTTGTTAATATGTTATTTAATTAAATTTTAAATTAAGTTTTTTTATTATCCATGCATTTAAATGTATACAAAACACAATGCCCAAGTATTTCCTATTCTAACTCTCTTAATTCATATATATAAGTATAAAAAATCTATTACATTATGAAAAAACCTCTAATTTATACCTTAACACTCTTTATCACTATACTCTTTATCTCATATATTCACTTAGTACCTCTTATTGCATATAATTCTCCTTGATTATTGTTATCTACTAGACTTGCACCCTTATGAAGGTAGTTTCCAGCCTTCACAGTCTAAAGTAACATGGAGATAATCCTAGGCCTATGGGTGGCCTAATATATGGATTAAATCTATATATTTTAAGGTCTATCTCTATTTGATGTATCAGTTAGGATCTCTACTCTACACTACCAGCTTGCAAGGGAAGAGAGAAGGAGGTAAACTAAAAGGAAAACTTATTTAATTGCGGTGATACACCAAAATGTGTCTTCCACTTATCTAATATGCACTAATAAATATTAATAGAGACATGGAACTAATTTCACTTCTCAAAACTAAGGTCTCCAAACATTAATATTTTACATAGAGGCTCAGCATCATGCATGATCTAAAGTAGTTGATCAATAGGTCTCTCAAAGACACTAGGGAAAGATTACACTTTCCATACATACAAGATTGTTCAAGAAAATTATGAAACCTATAAGGATGAAATAAAACCTGAAAATAGGTAAATATGAGAGGACAAAATGAAAGGAGGCATTCATTATCACTGTCATTCATCAACTAACCCTAAACATACACTAGTCACAAGCTTTGAGGAGGCATGAATTCAATCTTATTCATTCAAAAGAGGAAAGTAAAAGTTTTTTTATAAGCATGGACTTGCCAAAACTAAATCTAAATATTCTTTTCAATTCCAAAAATAGGCTTGCATATAGAGAGAATGAGATAGGAGAGAGAGAGGTAAGGCAACCCAAAAACTAGGGGTGATTGATCCACTTGGTCTCCATTCAAATCAAATGTAGTATTCCTTGATTATATATATTTTTCCTTTCAAAAAAGTGACATATAGGTATAAATTATACTTTTATTTAAGGTTTTAATAAGTCATTCACATTCATTGGAGAAGTATGACCAGATGATGTACTTACATTCTTGCTTACACACCCATATTTTAGCTTGCTTATCTTCCTTGATAAATCAGTCTCCTTCCTTGAAAATAAGTCATCATAACTTGATCAAATCTTTATTTAAACCTTATCCTCATCTATTTATGATGTCTTTCCACCTTTAAATTGTTGTTACAAGACTTCTTCAACTGCTTTGACTGTGTCCTCTTTGACTAGGCATTAGAAAGAAGGAGGGTCTTGTTAAGAGTCTTAAAGACATTTTCAACCTTATTTTAAACTTAAATTGACTTATTCATAGTTTAATTGGCATAGGAGGGAGAGATCAACACTAATAAATCCTTTAGAATTGTTTCTTTGCATTAATTTAGTACTTTGATTATTTGACTCCTTCATGAGCAAAGAAGTGTAGGAGAGAGAAAAAGAGTTTTTCTTTGAACCAAGAAAATATCCTCCATGGATGGATTTTCAAAATTGATTAAAACCTAAAACAAGGAATTTTGAGCCATCAAACTCTTCATTAGATGAAATTTTGCTCTTATAGCATGCTTTTCCACTCATTCTTTGTAGCCCTAAAAATAGAAAGATCCTTGTATATAATAATGTATGGATCACCATATAAAAATGAATACATTTTTGAGTATCCTCTATCCAATTACATTTTCATACAAAATTTAATGATCCAAATCCAAGTGGAAGTATCCATTTTCTGTCATTTCTCTCCAATTAGGCCTAATTAGGCCTCTTAGGCCTAGAAAGAGAAATTTGGCCCAAAATTCCACCCACACATGTGAAACTATCCAAAAATATTTTATTAAATTTACCTATAATAATAACATCCTCCATGTCAAATTTGGACTTCTAGAACCTTGTGCAAGTAGTCAAACCATGAAATGGCCAAAAAATGAGCCCTTAACCCTGTTTTGGGCTGCCCTAAAAAATCAAGTTTGATTGAGAAATTATAGGTTAATTTTAAGTTTTTTTGTAGATATACATGTGTAATACATCCTAATTCACCTCTTCCAATGGTTTTCATCCTTATACGCACTTCAACACCCCCTTTTTGCTTAAAAATCTTGTAAATGTATAATTTTCCTTAAATCTGTATAGATGCAGGTACATGAAAGTACTATGGTGAGAACATATTTTTATTATATAAAATATTTTTAATATTTTTAATAATCATTTAAATTCATTTTATGTGATTTGGATATCAATTTATATAAACTGGTCAAAACTGGCTTTTTTGGCAACCTGTGAGAGACTCAACTTCTTAACAATAGTTCATAAAGGTTAGTGAATTAACAAAAAAAATGACACAATTAATAATTTTAAAATGTCCCATAACACATACAAATATATTATTATCCCATGCAAAGTGTTCGTACTATTATGAGCATAAGACTATACCTCCTTAGCTAGGCAGATTGTATTCTTTAAGGTTGAGGAGAGAAATGAGCTTATTATAGCATCTTGTAGTTTTTTTTTTTAATTTTAATAACTTATGAAGGTATTAAAATACATTTTTACCTTATCAAAAAAAAAATCATAATTTTAACTTCAAAAACATTCGGCAACATCTTTCTCTTAAGCTTAGGGTTTGCAAGAAAAACCATGCAATTAACCCTAGCTACTAAATTTGAAATTTTCCACTCTAACTGAGACTTTATCAGATATTTGTGACATTATTGACTATTTAAAACACTTATTCATCCCCCTTGATCATAATAATTCTTCATTAGAATGCAATTTGACATCATTTATACACTATTCACTAAGAAGATCATGGTCAAAGACTAGTTGTAGGTGTTATCCTTAGTTTCATGGCCTTCAATGGAGTATATTAAGTGGAATAAATACCTTTAATAGGTCTTCACATTCATTTTAATGTGTCAACACTTCATCTTCTACCCTTTATCAAACTTCCTTCGTACATTTGGTGCACAGGTTAGTTTTAGGTTTGATAGATTATAAGTGTGCATTTCTAATCTTAGGCTTATATAGAAGAAAGTGACTTTAATAATACCTTCAATAGGTAATTAACACCATTAATAACTCCATATAATCTTGTTAAATCAACTATAAACCCCTTACTACACCTCTCAAACAAGACATCTCATACGCTTAGCATACGTTGAATGTGTGTTCACTAGGCCTGACTATAGCTCCTTAAGGCCTATGAGTAACTTCATGAGATATATCTTACTCTATAAGGATATTTGTAAAATTATGTTAACTTTAAAAACTCCTAATAATTAATTTATTTTCTTTGAAATTTCAACTTCCCACTATTGCAGTCTTTCATCTTTTTATCCTTAAAAGTCAGCTAACTTTCTTTAAGCTAACTTTAGATGGCTTTTTGAAGATCAAAACCTATTCAAATAACAAGGTGAAAAACATAGGTATATTAATATGTCTTCACATACCTATTTAATCTCATTAAATTAGTGTTTAAACATGACACCTCATCTTCTTCTTCTTGTCTACCCATGTCCTTACATGATCACACACATGTGACCTTAATTGGTTGTAGATTGAACATGACTTTAAAAGTCACATTATTTTATATTCATGAATCCTTATGGTCTTTAATTAGGAACATTAAAAACATTATATACATTCTATTCACCCATCACAACCATCTTCTTCTTAATTTATTTCAAACTATAATCAATATCCATGTTCATTCTTTGCCAAGATTGGTTGTAGGTGTGTATTGGTTATCTCCTATTATGCCTATGAATATTATTTGAGATAAAACCTTATGATCTTATGTTTAAACTCAAAAAATACTAATTAATTACCTGCTCATGTTCTCATTTCAACCTCTCACTATTTTACTCCTTCAACACCAATGTCCTTCAAGCTCAGTTAGGTTGAGTTGTAAGTGGTGCTTTGGACCTTTTGAATACAGACCTCTAAATTCCCTTTCCTCACTTTGGTTGATAATATATTTTTGTATTATACCTTACTAATTTATCTCATAATTTCATCTTCTCCTTACTTTCTTAACCTTCACAAAAAGACCATGTTGCATACAAGACTGTTGACTGTGCTAAAAGTCATGGTTGTAGCTCAACATTTTGTACTTGACTCTAGGTTTGAAAGCTATGAGTGATCTTTAGTAAGTTTATTACCTTAAAATACTCATCATTAGATTATAATTAAATTAAAAATACTCTATAAAAACTTAACTAATCATTAAAAGTTAAAACTCTTATTGAACTCTTTCATATTATTGTTTTCACAACTTAGTTAGGTCCCCTTAAGTTATTTGTAGGTACGCTTTTACTACTTGTACAAAATATAGATTAAAAAATTCCATGGTACCTATCATATTCTCTTAATAATCCCAAATATCATCATGGAATATTAACTTGACAACTACCTACCTTCATGACTCAACAAGATACTTCTTGAAGTAGCCTAATTGATTGTTGTAGGTGATCTTTTAACTCATTATACAGACTAAAGAAATATGTATGACATGGTTGGAATTTGAAAAGATATGATTTTCAAACCACTGAATTAGATGAACCCACCTCCATATTCCTAAATAATCATCCAAAAGGCTTGATAAACCAAGGAAATCAACATTTGATATTACCTTTAAATGCTAAAATACCTTAGTTTCTATTAAATAGGGCTTAGAGGATATTTTCTTACATGGTTTTAATGTTTCTAGGTGAGCTCAAGATAATTGAAATCCTTTATATCATTATATAACACCCATGAAAACTCATCTCATGCATTCATAACACCTTTTGAGAAACATACAATCTTTTAGAGGTCTTTAAAGTTGGGATTATAGTCATACACGGTCTTGATTGTGTTCTTTAGGAATTTCAGGCTCCAAAGAGGTATTTATATCATATTTTTATTTATAATATTTAATACCTTATAATCACTCTAAAAAAACATCATGACCTCAAAACACACCTTTATTTCTTGTTGACTCCTCATAGCTCTTATCATTTGCCATTATGTCTTTCTAGCCTACTCATCGGGCCTACAAGAGAGATTTTGATCTTTGAGATATGATGGTATTAAGACCTTGAATTTAATATTATAAAAATTTAATTTCAGAATTTTTCATCTTTTATAATCCCTTCAATGTCATTCTAACCTGATTGAGATGCTCTCATACATTATAAGCTCATTAGACCTACAACCATTCATTATGAAAAGCACTCTATTACTCAAGCTACCTTAAGAAAGACCTCCTTCAAGATAAAGGTACCAAAAAAAATTATTTTATTAAATATATGAATTATACCTAAAAAATTAATATGAAAAATCATAAAAATTAATACATTCAACTAATATATCAAAAATACTTGAAAATTACCAAAACTCAAGTCAAGATAGGCAACCAGATTATTTTCAATAGACTCCTTATCAATAAAAATTATAAAATTATTACACCATGAAAAATATTATATTATAACCTAAAATAATCCCCCTATATCCATTTTTATCCATAAATATTTGAAGTCAATAAATGAAGACAAACCTATACCCTGTCTAGATGACTAGGATATAGTGACCCCCTTACACTCTTAGCAATTGCTCATAAATATGGGGGGGTGAATATGAAAAAAAATGCCTCTAAATTTAATTTAATTATGGTATCTATAATTTACCAATATATTTGGACTTGATTCTCTCTCTCCTATTTGTACTAAGCAAAAATTGATGGCCTTCTTAGAGCTACCAAGGAGGTCGATATGAGAGATAAGTCATTTTTCTTCATTTTGACAACTAAAACTAATTTAAAATCATTAGTTTGAGTTTTTAATGAACAAATAAGGCCTTGAATATTCTTTAATATTAACTTAACCTTGAATAACTGTAAAAATAGCCTCAAAATAGGCCTTTTTAGCACTAAAACTGACATAATCACTTAAGAAGCTTGATGAAACTATTAAAAAATGTATCCATTGTACCTTTACATGACTTAAAAACTAAAAATAACATGACAAACAAATTTTTAATTTATAGGGGTGGAATTCTGACCTATGATATCAAAATTGTCAATAATTACATCAACTACAAGGGGTGGCATTCTGACCTATGATATCAAAATTGTCAATAATTACATCAACTACAATATTTATATAAGTTATATTATTATTTATTAATTTTTATTCTCTTCCACATTAGTTTAAATCCTTATAAAGCCTTTAAAATATAAATTTTACATATATTCACTATATTTAATTTTGGTAACCATTGGTTTACAAATATTTACCTTATTAACTATTAATTGGAGAATATTTACTTATATACCCTAGTATATATGCATTTTCCTTATATAAACTATTATATAATCATCATCCAAGTGTCTAGAACATGTCATGAAGCTTAATAGAATACTACACTTCTATTTTGGTTTGATTTTAGCTTTTTTAGTGCATATTAATGATCTTATAATTTTGATAAAGAATTTTTCCATCATTTACCTATATTTTATGAATTTTTCTCATCCTAAAGACATCTCTAAATAATCATAGAAATGAAGATCTAAAAAAACATGTCTACCTTGTACCACTATTTAAAAATGACATAAAAAATCTATAGTAGAAGGGTAACACAATAAAAAAACTAGAAACTTAGATGTCTAGCCTAAGATATATTAATATCCTCACTTGACTTGCTGAGTTTTATTTATAGGAAAATGTCATCCCATATAAAAAAAATATACATTTTTCTATTATGATTATTATGAAATCTCTAAAGTAAATGTACTAACTTATACATTATCATGATTTTAATTACTTTCTCAAATATTATCACAAGTTATTGTAATAATTGTGTAGGGAAAATAAATATCCTCAAATATCTCTTGGAAACACTATAACACTTTTACTTCTATGAAATATAACTAGACTATGCAGTGACTCTATTTAATGTTTGATGCTTCAAAAGATATTATAGACCTTTATAAGGCCTAATGCATATATGCACATGGCTAATACTTTTTTATATGTACATATCCCCTTTATTTTCACTATGGCATGTGTGAATATTATAGGACATAAAAAAATAATTTTCTCAATTGATGAAAAATACAAGCACCATTTACCACTATTTTGAAGGAACATTGTCCTTAATACCTACTGCACGAAGTCATTGTTTACTAGTTTTCAACTTGGTGAAAAATCCTTAAATTTTTCTTCTTTTTTATTTTCTATTATTTTTTTTCAAAATTATTTTGTATTTAATATTTTTTTATTTTTTTATGTATTTTTTAAAAATATTTTGAATTTTTTAAATCTAAAATTACTCTAAATTTTTCCATTTTTTTCCAAAATTATTTTTACATTTTTTTTATTTGTAGGTTTTATATATTTTTTCTTGGTTTTAAGTTTTGTTATATTCCTTTAGTTTTGTGACAAAAAATATATTATTTTCATTGATTATTATTCTTCCCACTATTATCATGCTTTTTATATTTTTGTTTCTCCTCTAGCTAAATATTTTCTTCTATGACTCCTTTCAATTGACATACTTACTTATTTTTATCTATCCATCATCCCAGTGACCCCCTCAGACCTTCCTCAACCTCTAAATTAATTAATCTTACATAATTTTATTCTATATTCTCATTCACTTCTTTATTTGTATTATAGTATTACATCTTTTCCAACTCTTCCAAGTTTTCACCATCATTTGAGACTAACCTATTCATCCATGATGAATAATCATTTAAGTATCTCAACTCAATTTATTTCATAATATTCACACATAAATATCTTCTTATGATACATAATAATTGATTATTTTGGGATTTCAGTATCTGCCCTTGGTTGATAGTAACTTTGGTAGATATGGGAATCATCCTCTTTATGTGGAATATATATATATATATATATATATATATCCATGATGTAATATATCTGAGTTTGAATCAAGTTCATTACTCTCTAGGATCTTAATGTTAATAGTCATTCTTCTTTGGTTCCTATTGTTTTTTCAAGTTGGGATATTTTTTAATTTATTTTATGTTGTATCCTTCCTCTTGATCACTTTTTTAGATAACATATACTCTAATATTATATGTTTGCTTGAGGATTTATCCTATAACATGTGGGGATATACCCTAGGAATCATCCACTTAAAAAATAGACTATATGATCCTTCATTTTAACTTTCAACCCAAGAACATATAACCTTGAAAGGATTCAGCATTACTTATGCAACACTAAACTATAAGGAATACTGGAAGGCTAATACATTCTGATGAAAATTAGAACACTTTTAGGAAATAAATGATAAGAAAGAAAATTACAAGAAAGTAAATTTTTAAAAAATAAATAGCATAAATAAATCTAGAACTATCTTGGAATCTTCCCACACTTTTATAAATTGAATTTGATGAATTGTAAATTCTTAGTAAAGAAATCAAAAATTAAATTAAAAAACATATGATGTAACTAATTTGTAAAAACTAAAGCATGCATACACAATCCAAAATGAAACTAAACTAACGGATGTAATTTTCAACATAATTCCTCTTGTGTGGGCCCTACCTTGGTTTGAGGTCACATTATAATCTCATCCTTTAAAATTAATTAAAATCACATTTATTTCATCAAACATTTTGTGGTAATGAAAGTATTATTATGTTAGAATTATATAATTATCAAAACAATGATAACAAGTTCAATCTCATATTTTCTATGTTCTTTCTATATTTGCTTCTAACTAGTTTCATCCTGATGCTTCTCTCCTAGATAGTGAAGGAAGGCCTTTATTAAAATCAATGGTTACAATAGATTTTAAAATAACAACTAGACAATAGTAAAAAATTAGAAGTATAAGAAAATAATGTATTCATTTATAGAAATTGCTTAAGATGGATAGTCCAATGAAGGAGGAATAATGACTAGACAATCTAAGGTTGAATTCCCCTTTTATTCAAAATGAGTAACTATCATAATTCTCAAATCATGGGAGTTAATTGATCAAAATTGTCATTTAACCATAAATCTATCAATTATATACATAAATGTTACTATGGGTGACACCCAATTTCTATAGGGTATCAAAATATGTTGATGGGTCATTTGGAACACCAACTTAGGTAGGATAGGAACTATCCAACCTCTCCTAGAATGAGACAAAATCTCCCTAAGATTTATATTTCCATGTCTTGTTTTTTGGATAATCTAGTTGGTTGATGTGAAAATATTCCATTTCAATGGGCACATTAGAATACATTTAACTTAAAAAATGAAAGATAGTGCAATCTTGTTGATTTTGATAGTAGGTATTTTAAGCACATAACAAAGAACAAAAAACATGGAAATAAATTTCCTATAAAAATTATAAATTCAAGTTTATCATGGAAATTATAGTTGATTCAATACATTAATTTCATTGCATATATTCAATAGTAGATAAAAAATGAAAAGGGTTTGTAATAAAGATAAAACTTATAAACACATATTTCACTTGTTAGATCTACTTCTACACCTTCTCTAACATTTTTTTTTTTAAATAAAAATTTGAGGGTAAAGAGGAAAATAATTGTTGAATGACTCCAAGATATTTGAACATCACAGATTACATGAAACCCTAATATTAGGTGAGATAAATTCAAAGCATAAAATTAGGATTTATAAATGTTCATTATTTGATTAATTAGTAAAAACTTAAAAAGAGATAAATTATATAGTGAGATATTAGGTCGCCATAAATGTAACAACTCAACTCACAATTAGAAAACACATAAAGTGTATTTCCCCTAATGGCCTTTTGAACCCTAAGCAAGCTGACTAATAACCATGTATGTACAAATAAAAGTGGTAAAAATACTACACTAATACCTTTGAAGCATAGTTTAGGTGGGTATAATAATTGTGTCCCAACAATGAAGCCTGATGAGGTATTGAAGCATAATACAACTCCCATAAGGTAGAGAAAAAGAGAAAACATGTAGGAAAAAACTCTTCTCCAAAAGAGAGAAAAGTAAGATAAATTGCATGCTTTAAAGACATCAAGCATAAATAAAAATGCATACACAAGTGAGATCAAAAGAGCACATAGAGAAGAGAATAAAGAAATACCCATAGAATACGCTGAATCTGCCTATATTAGAGTTTGTAGAATGATGAATGTCACTAATGAAATCCTCTACCTGAAGACTATAGAATCTCCATCTACATCAAAGAATGTTTCTTACCTTTGATAAAAGAAGAACATGAATGGTGTACTAGAATTCTACCCATTACATAGTGGAATATGAAGGAGGCATCAATATAAAAACTCTAAGTAGGGTACAAAACAAAAGTGTCACATATGTCTAATAAGATCATGTGTAAGTACTAAATGTAATTCCACTAAAGTGAACTTCTTAGAAGTAGGTGAAATGAAGAGTGGATCACCTTAGCATAGTGAATAGGTCCACCAAGTGTCTGATGGAACTCCAACCAAGGAAATGTGTTCCTCATGCATAGTAAGAGGGGCATCTACTTTATGCAATGATGGTCTAATATAAGTAGAGGTTGAAACAAACTAAAATGATTTGTACCCAGGGAATATACTACTTGATAATTTATGAGTCTTGGATCAATATACCTATACCCTATAATGTTGAAAGTAGACCATAGGAAGGTGGAATACAAAATAACTCCCCAATATGTACAAGGTGATAAGGATATGGTGGAGGTGTGTCCATATCATTACTATAGTCATTTATGATAAAAGAGTCATCAATATTAGAGATGTGCTTAGGATCAAATAATGGCATGTATCTTTCACTAAAATATGGTCTATGTGAAGTGGAAATCATGGCTTAACAAATACTAAAGTTTAAGAAGAGAATGTAGATGAATCACATGAATCTATACACTAAATATCCATAGGAAGAAAAGAGACATCAATGCTATCACAAGGTGTATTCTCATTGAAAATAGTAGAGTCCTCTGAAGTATCAATTTTTTATGGATTTGGAAGAACCACATCATGCATAATAATTTAAGTATAACCTACAATGAGATAGGTAAGTTCATCCATAATCTTATCCTATAGTGCTAGCTTGGTAAAACAAAGAGGAAAAACCACTATTAATGTGACATCATCAAAATAAATAGGAGTATGAGGAGATAATACAATAGTATTTTAAGATACTATAGGAAAAATAGATGTAAGAGTGATATAAACCTCAATAATATCTCCAAAAAGAGACTAAAAGATGCTCAAAATGGTGTTGGGATACATAAGGAGTTACACATGGTGATGTAGATTCCATGAAATATGCAATAGCAAGGTACCATGAACCTTGTCACAAGATTTATCCCACTTAATATACTAATCATGATAAATAGGGGAAAGAATTTTTCCATATAGGAATGGAGCATGATTCCTTTTCATGAGAAAGTGTTCTATATACGCATGCCAAGAAGTATAGTTGGTCTTTCCAAGAAGAACTAGTGGTGTAGAATCAACTTTCCCACACAATTATATCTCAAGTTAAGTCAACATGATTGAGGTAAGACACCAAATAAGTGTACAAATACATAAAACAATTATAATGACCCCTTATTTATAATAATAAATCATGCTCATAAATAGTATATCGGGCACAACTGAGAATGCATCCAAATGAGTAGTAAGTGCAGGAATCAACATAATGCAAAAAATGAGAATATGTAGAAGCTCCATTGAATAATACAAAACACCACATATTACCTACTTATAAATATTAGAGTGACACCCCTTAAATATTCAAATAAAATCATGCCCATATAAACATCAAACACATCCAAGAATGTGTCTTGAGTAATCTATTTGTAAGTAAGAAAAAAATGGAAAGACATCAAGCTTTATTGATAATGCATATAAGAGGTATAATACATGAAAAATAGGTATCTATAGAGGGCCTAAAAATACCACCAATGTGTATAGTATATAAAATAAGCAATTTTTAAGGAGATGACACTCAAATTCAAGTTACTGATCAAAGGTTATAGCCGTTTGAAAATATGCTCACATGAAAATTTTGGTGGCAAATAGTGGTGGATTTTTCTTAATCAACTTCCCAAAAGAAAATTTTAGACCCTTTGGAGAAAAATATTAAAATAAATTGAATCGATTTCCTTTAAAAAAAACTTATGCCTCCATAGAGAAAATTAATAACTTTTAGATTTTAAGTGACCAAGGGCTTATTTCCCATGTGACCAAGGGCTAAGACTTATTTTGGGTGTTCACCCCTCCCTTTTTCATTAATGGTGGAGTGACATCATCTCAAAAAATGTTTCCATTTTCAAAATGAATAGTGTCACTTCCTACTATCTAAAATTTAATAATCTCTCACATGTCAAATAAGCCAAGCTTAAATTTGACATCTATGTGGTTGTTATAAGTGCAAAAGGGGTTATTAGAGAATAGAGCATTCTTGAAAAAGGACCTAAATCCATTGGGTGTTTTTGCACTAGTTAGAGTCTATAGGGTGTCTAAATAGGTGGTAGAGTCTGAGGCATGCCTTAGTAGGTGTCAAAACCTAACAAGTGTTCCAGTAGGCATCAAAACCTTATACGTGTTTGAGTAGGTGTCAAAACTTGATAGGTGCAATTGTAGTGGTCGAAACTTGATAGGTGAAAATCTAGGTGTCAAAACTTGATAGGTGAAAATTTAGGGATTGAAACTTGACAAGTGTTTTTACAAGGATTAGAACCTAATAAGTGTATATGCAACCAATAAAATGTCTACCAAGATGGAAATGTCTGACAAGGCTTGTTTTTCTAACAAGGAAAGTATGATAACTATCAAAATTGCTTGTGTGGGGTAGAAATTCCTCTAAAGTTAGAAAAACCAAAATATTTATAATTGGTACTTGTCCTTTAAAAACTAACAAAGACACATTTAATAACTCAAAAAATCTAGAAAAACCCATAAACTATTTCCTAATTTGATAATATTGTTGTACATATATGCATGAAACCATAGAAAATTACCTAAAACCCTCCAAAAATGGCCTAAATTGGATATCATCAATTTATGTCATGTTTACATCTGATTATAGGGTTTTTGCACCTTTTGAATTTGATGTCACTATTAATTTTATAATAACAGACTATGGTTGTATAGTTTTCATTTATTTTCAAGAAATCCCACCAAACCTATGAAAACTAAAAAAAATAAGAAAGCTACCAAGAATACATGCATGAAATATCTCACCAAGTATTTTTAAAATGATAAAATGGCCATCAAATCAAAACATTGATACAATGTTAGATGATTCCAAGATATTTGAACATCACATATTGCATGAAACCCTAGGATTAGGTGAGAGCAAAGCAAAGCACAAAAGTGGGATTCATAAATGTTCATTAGTATATTCATTTGTCAAAAATTATAAAGGAGGTACATTATATAGTGAGATGTTAGGTCACCATAAAGGTAAAAACTCAACTCACAATTAGAAAACATAAAGTTTATTTCCCTTAATGACCTTAACAACCCTAAGAGATCTAACTAATAACCATATAGTTAAAATCAAAAGCAAGAAAAAACCTACTCCAATAATAATGAACTTATTTTGTCATGTATAAAAATTTGACTTGTTTGATTAATAAAATTTCATAAAACCAATCTTTATCTTGGCCAGTATACATGCAACTATACCCATAATATAATGTAGAAGTGTGAGGAGATTTCAACTATAAATAATTTTTTTTTAAATTATCATATACAAGTGAAGATAATAAACACCATCCTTCAAATCCTTTTGATTTAATAGATATTTCATAGAAAACACTTGTAATAATCCACCATAATTAGTTAAAGTATGTAAATTTTGGCAACATAACATCATAGATCATATTTGGAGAAGGATAAAATAAAAATAAGTAAAAAAATATAAGTTTTTGTAATTTTTTCTGAAAAACCTCTAACCCATATCTAGACTTATTGCAAATCTTATATAGACATGTCTAGATTAAGACAATCCCTCCATTTATAAGGTGGGTGGAAAATATTAAATGTATGGATCAAGATCAAAGGCCCATATTGAGTTTGAAAATAGATCATATTAAGATAATAAATGCCAATAATAAGATAAGAATTACAACATTTGGTTATGGTGACAAGGGATAAGTAGAAAAATAGCACATTGCATGAAGATAATTATAAGTCAAAATATCCCTCCTAGATGCACTTTTCCACATTAAATGTTGGTGGAAGGCTTATTCGTATAGTTATAACATTCTCCTTTAGTGGGTATCTTCTATATTTGTCCAATTCGATTAAATATAAATGATAAATGTCATATTTATGAAAGAAAACAATATAATTAAAATAAACAAATATGACACTTTATCAAATGATCAATCATTAAAATTATGGATTAAAATTTTGTATTTTATCTCCAAAAAATTGGCACCAATGTGATGGTGGTGAAATCAACTCTTCAATGCCACTAAAATACAAAATATACATCTCCTAGGAAATATATATGAGCAAAAAGGCCCTCTAATGTAGGTTTAGTTGTAATTAGAATTTTCAAAATGGTTTAATTTTTATTATAAAAATAGTTTAATTGAATTTAAACCATTAAATGTAATTATTATTTTTTAAGAACATTATTTAAAAAAATAAATTAATTAAAAAACTTAATTAAAACAAAATTAAAAAAATAAAAAGGGGGTAGGGGGACGAAATGTTCCCCCCCAACCTAGTGGGGATTTTAAACCTATAAGCCCCACCCCACCTAATCGGGGATAAATCTCCAACTAATAAGGGATGCATGGTCAAGGGGGAGGGCATAGGCCCCCCAAAGATGTGGCAGGGATTTTAATCCATAACAACATTAAAATAAATAAACATCCCACACAAAATACCTATTTGGGTTTTCAAATCTTATTTTCACTAAGAAAATTTCATAAAGGGGATTTATAATTAATCATGATTTTTATCCTAGTTAGCACTAAAAACTTTGAATTCTTCTTTAGACCAAATTGGGAAAATTCAAAAGGAGACCAAACTACATTCTGGGTCCATTTTCAATAGAAGTGATACAAATGAAAATTTATTACATAGACATGATCAACATGATGAAAAGACTTTTGAGACCCATTTTCTCACTAAAAACACATCAATTCCACTGCATACCTAATAGAGGAATTTACCCAACTAGCAAAGGGAGACTAAAAACCTACCAGAGTCCATTTTCACACAAAGTGTTATATAAAAAAATTATAATTTGGATGTGGTTGATGCAATGGAATGGTTTTAAAGGTATGATTCCACCTACAAACCAAGGAGTACCAAAAATAATGACTAGGTAGGGGGAGATCAATTGGAGCACACTAAGCAAGACCAAACTCCAAAATCAAAAATGGGTGACATGATTTTTGATAAATGAAGGCATGTTGTGCAAGTAACCAAAGAATTATCTAGTCATTATTATGGATAACTTTTACTAGTTGTTATTATTATCTCACCTCATTGATATAGGTAACTTAATATATTACTACATCTAACTTGTCTAGTTGTTATGGTTAGTTTTCTTAGTTGCCAAAATTAGCTCACCCAATTGTTATAGGTTATTGTTTACTAGAGGTTTCCTTAATATCTATAATTATTGGCTTATTGATAAATCCAAAGTAGGAATAATGATAAATGATACTATTTTATTCATAAATAAAAATTCCTAAAAAAACACCAAATATATATGTAATATATTCATTAAGTGTTATATAAAAAAAGGGGCTTCAAAAAGAAACATATATATTTGAATAAAATGATTATAAGAGCTCAATAGGGGAAGTTTTAAAGGTCTATTTGGGTCAATTCTTGAGCTCATCACACCCCCAACTTAACTAGTTTCTAGTCCTTGAAAAACTTAAACTTTATTATATGGTTGGTACATAGTTCTACAAAAAAGGGTTCACATGAGCCTTATCCCTAATTTATTATTCCTTTCAAATTATTTCATATCCTCATGTTGTACCTTCAACTAATTTATCTTTCCTTATCTAGTCTAAATATGAAACCAAAAATGAGGGTGAAAGGTTATATCCATCCAATTTAGTCTATACCTTTTTGTTACATCAATGTTTTTATGGAACCTATAGAATGTTTTTATAAGATTGTACCTTGATAAGAGATATTTTGTTTGCACCTCATAAGTGATTTCTCCCCACAATTATATACAAGAGTAAAAAGCTACCTTACCAACCTGCTCCAAGTGTGTTAGTGATTTTGTGCCTATTTTTGGCCCCTTGTAAAATTTATGGCCACATTAGTTTTTGACATCAATATGATCTAATATTATACCATCTCTTTAAGTTTAGTGGATTCTTGTGTTATCATTAACCAAGAATTATTCTCATTTTATTGATACCCTATTATCTCTTTTCCCCTCTTTTCTATATTAACATGATATGAATAAAAATATTTAAATAATACATCTCCCAAATAAAAATTTGTGTTCCACTCCATTTCAAAAATGATAACATAGTCATATAGATAAAATTCACATAGGTATTTACGTATGTTAGGAGTGATCTTATCATAAACATCAAAGAAGTGAGGATCACTTACTACTCTTGGAGGATCACAATATATTTACATAAACTATAATTTTGTCCATTTTTCGTTGAGATAGATAACATACACCTTTTCAGGTGTCCTTTAATTTATTATATACATAGTCAATTGGCTTAAATCTTCTACCTCTTCTTTTTACGTAGTAATCTTTTGATCCTTACTTTGTATCTTCTTTGTTGTAATCTTTTAGTTTCTTTTTCATCTCTTCTCTTTCTTCCATCATTTGATTATGATGACTATACCATTGGGCATACAAGGACCAAATATTATCATCTCTCTCTATAAATAATTGTTATTGACTAAGTACATCAGTTTAAATGGAAATAGTCTTGAAATATCTTCCAAGACATGATATATTGGTCTCCATGACTACAGTTATACTGGTTTCTATTTATTTAACCATCTAAAATCCAATTTTTCATAATGGTTTATCAATACAAGAGGTATGGGTTGTCATGCAAAATTATAAGTAGTCAAAGCAAGTTCCTCAATGTGTAAAATAATTATTAGATTTTTTTTGCTACAAGAAGTGTTACTGTAGGTAATGTTTTATAGTATGTGTCATTGTTTTTTTGGGTGATGTTACTGCTATGATTATTTTTGATACTATGGGTGCTTGAATATTTTTCAATTCCTCTTCTAAAACCTTATATAGTGCATCTAGCCCACTTTAATTATTCCACAATGCCCTAATATGTGTCCTAAGTGAGTCAATTTATTTTAGAAATCCAATAATTCCTAACTCACTTCCTTGTTCAATGGGATATGGCATTCTAAATATTTATCCCAAGACCTTTCTTATTCAACATTTTTTTCTCTTTATGTTTCTTTTTTTCTTGTATTCTTGTCCCTTTTTCTTGCTCTATTTCTTTTTTAAGTACAAAGTCCCAATGCTCTATTTCACTAAAATTTCTAAAACCTAAGCTAAATTACATGAAATGCATCTCCTCTCTTTTACTTTTGGTTTGAATTTCCTCATCACTAGTTTCATCTATTTCCTCAGATGAATTTTTAATTTCAATATGGATTACTATAGAGGTCATATAGGTCTTTTACCTTGTTATCTTGCCTTTAATCCTTTAGGATTATCTCCTAGGGGCATTGGGTGTAGGAATTCTCTACCTTTTTCTATGACTATAGAATGAAGGAATATATTTTACCTTCTTCTCAAGGATTGGATTCATATCTTTGCCTTGGGAATTGAGGAAGAGGGGACTAATCTTGACCTTCTTGGATTTTTCCTATAATTTTTCTTAGATGCCACATTCTCTTCTTATTCCTTTGTGAGTAGTTATCTTGTTCATAAGAATTCCTCCCATGCTATGTTACATTTTTAATCCCTCAAGATTTTATAAACAATAAGATGGGTCAAGCAGTGATGACATGGGGCCTTTGATCTTCCTTTATGATATTATTATAGCGTCATTCTTTTCAACATATTAAACAATACATTTGGCACATTAACATGCATGTTATGTCTTAAATGGTTGATAAAATTGAAATTAAATATGCAAAAAAAAATATATACCATCATAATTGAGGTTATTTTATGAAAAATATGGAGACCTTAGCCCATTTATAGGTAATGATGATTTAATTATTCATTGGGTAGAAACATCTATTTGTTCAATGACCATATAAAATTTGTTCCTTATTGCTTTAGTATCTTCCCTTTGTTTCCATCTATCTCCCATCATGGGAAGGATGACTACTTATTATATAATGATAATGTGTAGTCCTTTACTGATGGTTCCACTGCCATCAATAATTTATACAAATTATTTATGTACTTGATCATTACACCTTGTTAACTTATCAAAGTACTAAGCCATCCTACATTTCTAAATGTTACTTCTAAAATTTGTCTTCCCATTAGCACCATATGTTCAGTTGGTTCCTTACATAGCATATCTCTACACATATTATTTGTCTTTTATTAGTTATATCAAGTAAAGAATTCTTTCACGTTTTAGGCTTGGATAAAAATGATAAGGTTACAATTCAAGAGATGACCAATGCTTAATTTCATTGATGTGATGGTTTTTGGTGCTTATCTTCTATCATTAATTTATCCCCTAATTTATTATAATATTCCTTTATCATTATTTAAAATTAATTACTCCCCCAAACCATCACATCAATCTTCCTCAATTAATATTTTTCAATTTTTAGTTATGGTGAGGATGGTTGCAACATGAATGAAATGATGATTAGGAAAAATGGATGATGATATTTTTTTCCAAAAATGTTAGGGATTTTCCATAGGTGGTATTTGTAACATATTAAAAAAATATAATGATGATAGATAATTTATAGTTTAGTATTTAAAACATGATTACATATAAAATAAATAACATTGTTATCTTGTTAATAATCAATTTACTAATGAAATCAAACTTCCATAAGTTATTCTACTAGTTATGTGGTTGTAGTCCTAATTAATGTTTGTAACTTTTGAATGATCTTATAGGATGGTTGTAAGAACTAAAAAATATTATATGTTCTCAAATAATATTTTTTAAGATCAAGAATTGAGGGTGGTGATTTTAATGGTGAATGTGTTGGAATTTTTGAGGGAATATTCTATATAAATGGGATATAAATTATTTTATCAACTAATTTTTTCTACCTTAATAAGGGATTATAACTTCCTTTAGTAGGTAGTTAGAAAACATCCATATTTTGAGAAAGATGCAAAAATAACTAGTTGCTTTAAACTGTGAATGATTTCTTATGGAGTATCACTAAGCCTAATGATAATTTTTTAGGGAAGTGTTGATTATATTTTTCATTTTAGAGAAAATAGGTAGAGTACTTATTGTAATGTGGCAAGGCCAAGTGCTTATGCTAATATTACATTGGTGTGCCTAATCAGCTACCCAAATGAGCAAGTAGCATAGGTAATGGTATGCTTTTATAATATGAAAGTTTTTTTATAATTCATTAGGTTGTAGTAGATAAATCCTAAAAAATAATTATGATACCTATAGAAACTACCATGAAAAAATTAACTACTCTAAAAAGCCCATAGAAACTATTTATAGCTTTGATTGACTACACACAGCCTATAGAAAATTCATATAACTTATAGCTAATCTCAAACATGTAAACACTACTTGTAACATTAAACAAGTTCACACCTCCTTTATAAAATTTAGATGATTATGGTTGAGTTTCCAAAGAAAGAGAGAAAAATTATTATTCTTATTTATTTTAATTTAATTTTTAAGTAGTTGGCAGGCTAATTTTCTACTAAGGATGATATTTATTCAAGGTTTGGTCAACCAATATCTTGTTTTCCTTAGTAAATACTAAAAGAGTTATCTAGAATCGAATGTCTAAGATCGATGACTATAGAGTGAACACACATAACTATTGAATCAAGAAATCTAGAAGAAAGTAGAAATTGAACACAATGTATTCAATAATGGAGATGAACTACTTATACAAAGAGATTAATTGAATAGCTCTCACAGCTCTTAAAGATATCATAGCTCAAAAATAATAATCTAAATCAATCCAAGCTCTCTGAATGAATAATACAAAGGGAGAGAGTTATTTATATGTTAGAGAGATAGTGAAACCCCATATTCCATTAAATGTGGTACTATTCTTCTTAAATAACCTCTAGAACTATAAACAAGCTAATGCAATTGTGTAGGAAAAACATGTATGAAAAAGGCCTACACCAACACCCCCCCCACCATAAGCATAGATTAGGTATGTGATGATACAAAAAATGGGTCCCAACAACAAGGCCTAATGAGGTAACCAAGTACAAAGTAATCTCTCATAAAGTAGAGAAAAGGAGAAAACTCGTAGGAAAAAACTCACCACAAAAGAGAGAAAATAAGAAAAGGATACTAAAATATCCCTGAAAAGATTTTGAAGTAATCAGTACTCCAAGTATAGCTCACAAGATGATGAAGGTTGATGACAAGATCCTCTACCTAAAGATTGTAGAAGCTCCATCTACATAAAATAATGTTTCTTCCCTTTAGTAAAGGATAACCTAATGTGTGTAATGAAAGTCTACCCATTCCACAAGGGAAGATAAAGGAAAAAATAAGATCTCTGAATGTGGTCCAAATCGTATCTATGGCATAGGTCTATCAAGAATGTGCATAGAATCTAAAAGTAATACCACTAAAGTGAACCAATTAGAAGAATGACATAGAACATTCACTGAAAGAATGTCCATGTGAAGGGTGGATCATGACTCATCAACTAACGAAGGAAAGTCCATAAGAAGATATGGATAATCTATGCTCACAATAGGTGTACTCATACTGTAAACAATGAAGTCCTCTAAAATGTAGGTCTATGAAGTCTCCGAAAGAGCAATAATATGCATAGGAATGGATGTAGAATCTATAATAGGAAAATTGAGGTATGGTAGAATATTGTCCTATATTGGGGGATTAATAGAAGGAAGAACACTATCCACCATGGATATTTCATCACAAGAAATAAAACTAGGAGGTAAGAGTACAATTATCTCTAAAGAGATGATAGGTAATGGAAGAAGTGCAATGTAAGTTTTCATTAGATCTTTGAAAAGATACTGTAGGATTCTCCAAATAGTATGTGGACACTCTATATGTTTCACATGATAATGAAGATCCATGGAAACATGTAGTAACAGAGTGGCAAAAACCTTATCACAAGTATTAGCCCACTTATTGAACCAAACGGGATCAGTGGGTGAAAGAATCTAATAATATAAAAATGGAATATGATTCTTGCATGTGAACAAGTGTTCCATATAATCACACCACAAAGCAGAGTTGTCCTTCCCAAGAAGGATCACTGGAGATGAAACAACTCTTCTCATCTATATAGTAATAGTGTATGCCCTATAAATGGATTTTGGATGAATCCAAAAATGAGTCCAATCAAATAGAGAAATTAGTGCACAAGTGACAATGCACTCTCAAATATATATTAGGATCTATTGATAATGCATCCAATAATACAAGAGTAATCTATGCAATAAGTATTAAATAAACATAGGTAACAGTTACAAAAAATTGAATGTGCACAAGAAAGAGTGTAGGACCCACAATAAAACTCCCCAAGGCAATCAGTAGGTAACCCCCCTATGTTTACAATAAAAAATCACACTCAAGGAATGATAAATATGTGCTTATGATCAATTACCAGTGCACACTCTAAGTATTTACATTAGATTTAGCCAAAATGGGTCCACACAAGTAAGAGTAATCAGTGCATGAGTTAAAAAACACATCTCAATGAATGGATGTCAGACTCAGCTGATAATGTGTCCACAAACCTGATAAATTAGTGTAATAT
Source organism: Torreya grandis (assembly GCA_037957365.1). Taxonomy (NCBI): domain Eukaryota; kingdom Viridiplantae; phylum Streptophyta; class Pinopsida; order Cupressales; family Taxaceae; genus Torreya; species Torreya grandis. Next base: position 1,364,012 of record JARHVA010004325.1, on the reverse strand, counting down.
CCACTAAATTATCACAAATTAAAACTATAAATAGGCCAAGTAGGAGGACATTAGACTCTATCGATAATGCATCCATATGAGGAGAAGTAAATGTGTAAACTAGTCAGGTAGTCCCCCCAAATTTTTGAACTAGTCAAGTAACCATAAAAGAGTTGTCCAAAATCAAACATCCAAGATCAGTGACTATAGAGTGAACACATAATTGTTAAATCAAGAAATATAAAAGAGAGAAAAAATTGAACATAACGTATTCAATAATGGAGATGAACTACATATACAAAGAGATGAAGTTCACAGTTCTCAAAGCTATCATAGCTCACAACTAAGAAGCTCAATCAATCCAGGCTCACTAAATGACTAATAAAAAGGGAGAGAGGTAATTATAGGTTGGAGAGATAGTGAAACCCCACATTCCATTAAATGTGGTACTAATCTTCCTAAATAACCTCTAGAGCCCTAAGCAAGCTAATACAACCGTGTAGGCAAAACCCATAAGAAAAAGACCTACACCAACAAATACTACCAATAATGCTTGAGGATTTTTGTTTTTTGATTATTTTTTATTTTTATTATAATATTATGACATCATAAGATTAAAAAAGAGATTATATTTTAGCCTCAGTGATCTCTAATTGAGATATTAATTTAATGATACATATGAATTGTTTTTTTTGTTTGAGGTTTAATTTATATTTCCAAGCAATGATTGTTGACCAATACCTTTTTATTACTAGATCAATAGTGCACAAATTGACTGCTCCATTATCAAATACTTTTTAAACCTCACATGGACTGATCCACCTTATTTGAAACTTATCGTTATGATATTTATATTTTGAATAAAAAATTAATGCCCAATCTCTATCTTGAAACATGTGTCTTGATAAACTTATCATGACAACAATATTTATTTTTGGAAAAATATTTTTATAAGGGAGAGATTCTTGACAAAGCTCATCCAATGAATTAAACTAAGTGATGCAAAAAATGTAGAGAATATATAATATATTATAATATGTTGGCTTGATTATTTATCCTAAAACCTATAAATATATACCCTAGGAGACATTTGCCTAAAACATAGGTTGTATGATCCTTCAATTTATTTTTCAACCAAATGATGTATAACCTTACAATGCGTCTACAATGTATGTGAAACACTAGACTATAAGGAATATTTGGAGACTTACACAATCTTATGGGAGAATCACCATGCTTATAGGATGTAAATTATAGGAAATTAAATAGCATTAAATAAATATATAACTATCTCAGAAGATTCCCACACTTTTTTGAATTTAAATTTCATAATTATGTATGCTTATGAAATAAATCAAATATGAACATAAATAACATATGATATAAATAATTTTTAGAAATTGAAAGAGACACACACATTGCATAATGAAATTAAACTAATGGATGATATTCTCACCACAATTCCTCTCAATTTATCCCTGACTCAAAAAGAATTACCTTACAATATGCTCCTATGCTATAGCTAAATTACTTCAAATCACTATTATTTCATCAATGAAATTGTAACAATGAAAGTATTGCTACCATAAAATTATAAAATTAATGGAATAGTGATATCCATTTCAATATTATATTTTATATTTCTTTATATATATCACTTCTAACTAGTTTCATCCTAATACTTCTCTCTTAAATAAATAAGGTAATCTTTTACTCAGAATGATGGTTAAAATAGAGTTTAAAGTAACAACTAAAAATAGTATAATATATGAAGTAAGGGAAAAGAATACATTCATTTATTGAAACTAGTTAAGATCGATAGTTCAATGAAGGAGGAATAATGAATAGACAACCTAAATTTGACTTCCACTTTTCCTCAAAATTAGGATTTATCACAATCCTCAAAGTGTGGGGTAAATTGATCAAAATTTTCTTCTAATCATTAAGCCCTCAAAATGTCAACACAATTGTTGCTATAAGTGATGCCCATTTTGTATGGTTGGGATAGATTTCTCTAGTAATTACTAGGGGTAACTTTCCCTAGTTTCTATGGTTGTATTAGATTTATCTAGTCATTTTTATGGGTAACTTTCCCCAGTTTCTATGGGTGACTCACCCAATTGTTAAGGATAACTTTCCTAGTTATTATGGGTAACTTTCCTAATTTATATGGGTAGTTAAACCAATCTATATAAGTTCCTATTTACCTAAATTTGCCTTAATATCTAAAATTTCTAAGTTAGTGATAAAGCCAAAAATATAAATAATGATAAATGACAATGTTTTATTCATAAACAAATAATCCTAATGTATAATACTAAATATATATGAAACATAATTATTAAGTTCTATATGGAAAAAAGGACTTCAAAATACAACATATTTATTTAAATATATTGATTGTAAGATGTTAATAAGTGGATTTTTAAAGTTCAATCATGGTTAATTCTTGATCTCATCCATTTATAATGGTAAGTATACCATCAATCCATTTCCTTCCATTATGATTTCTTCATTTTTGAGTCCATTATCCATTAAAATCTATGAAAAATCATAAATTTAAAAAAATTGGATATATTGCATTATTTTCATATATCTCCATGAATTCAAAATTAGACCTTTTCTTAATCCGTGTGAAATATATTTTTGCACCTATGAGTACACCAATGGGAGATCTCAGGGTCACATTTGCTTGAACAATGCCATATATTACTAAATGTAATTATAATTTTATAAATTCTTCCCAAGTACTCCACAAAATTATGTTAATTTCCACTCCTAAATAAATAAATTCATTCTCAAAATTCTTTCCATTTACTTTCAAATCCAATAAAACATATTTCATCTTCCATTTATGGGTTTTTCTAAAGACATTATTTTTTAGGTTTACATTTTTCTTAATACATTGTTTCATATTCCCTTTTTATTTTTTAGTTCCTCATATTGGTCCTCCAATAAATTTATTAGTATTTCACATTTTAGAAACTCTTCCTAATCCTACACCACTTATTTATTTTTCTCTAATCTCTCAGATACCAAATTTTCCATTTGTGACCTTACTTCTTCCTCTTCATTGTCATCCTAAGAACTAGGGAGTATGTTAATGTATTTTTATACACATCCATATCATTTATTTGGAATGTGGTAAACTTTTTATATGATTCATACCTTTTCATCGTATTGTGCATACAAACTATTCTATGTTCATTCCCCATTTTCTTTTTAATTATTTTTCATTTGTGGCAAAATTGATTAAATCATGTGTACCCATTCAATAGAATAATATACAATGTGTATGATTTATTTCCATATAATTTATTTAAATATGTCCTTTCTTACTTCATTCAAAGTAATTGATTAGTTCCCTATGATAGTTATAGCCCCTTCCTCCTTAGTAGCCTCCTATTAATTCATTTATATATCTATGCAGTATCATCCAAAGTATCCTACTTGGTTTCTTTCATGTTACCAACATTGGTATCCATTTTAATATGAATTCTATGTACCTTGTGTTCCTATAACTAACTTTCATGGAGTTGGTATATGATATTGCATTTAGGGTTGACAACCATGTAATTTTTGGGTTTTTGTATAGCACTAAAATACTTCTAGTAAGTGTTTTAAAATTGTTCCTCTCCCTCTATAATCATTAATTCATTGGTGGTATTTATTTTTATATAGTGGTTAATGTATGTAACCTATTTTACTAGTAGGCACATCCTCCAATCATTCTAGTCAAAAAATATATAGAACCCATTCCATATCCTTTTTAGTATGTTTTTAGTTATATTTTTCTCAATATTTCCACTATTAATGATATCTCATTATGAAAGCACTACATTTCCATGTGTCCTAAAATGACACATATTTCACGCCATATTTTTAGACTTATATAACTCTACTATGAAATATAATATCTTGATTCTCCTTTTATTAAAATTTATATCTCCAAATTTATTAGTGTCAACTTTTTCTTTAGGATTTCTAACTCCCCTTTAACTATAGAATAATTTTCCCTTATCTATGATTGTGTTTATTATATTTACACCATTTATAATTTATTGGTAGTTGTATTAAAATTTATCCCATCCATGGTATCTCTTATGTATGATGCCAACCTTTAGATGAACCAATATATCCTTTATTTTCATTCAATAGTTATTCTAGATTTTGCACTACTTCTTTGAACTTCTAGTCATAATCATTTGTACCATATCATTTTCCTTTTTTATAAGGTATATTATATTATTAACACTCTATGTTGGTTCATTATGGTAGTGAAATTCATTTTAAAACATAATTTTTACTTCATCTCATGTCATATTATGGTTCAAGATTATCTTCATATACCATTACAATGTGTCATCCCTTAAGGTACGCACAAAATCAAGAACTCTTATTTTAAAATAAATTATCCCATGAATCCTCCAATAATAATCCAACATAAAATAGTTTTCCTATACATACTTTTTATCTTTCCAAAATAGTGGTATTTTCATCCCATTTTTACCTATTTTTGGAAGAGTAAAGTGAGATATTTTTTATCTTGTGTATTTTTTCTTCTTAATTCTATGTTCCCATTATACTTTATGTAGCTATTTTTCACTTCTTAACTATATCTAAATTTATCCATATTCCTACTAATATCATAGGGGATGGTGTTTCATCTAATGGGTTCAACTTCTTACATAGTAATTTTTTGGTTGGGGGTTTTGAATCATATATATTTTGAGATATCTTTTTCATTGTCATCTTATTCTATTTCTACTTATTTAACTTATTCCTCTATATCACTAATCTATTTTTTCTCTTTATCTTATACATAAATAATATCTTATTACTCCCATTAATTATTTTTTCTTATACATACATTATACACTAATTTCTCTAATATCTACTATGTCTTTTTATATCTTTTTATCTTCTTTTTTTATATCTTTCTCTTTTCTCTTATATTTTTTTTCAAATTCTAATATCTTTCCTTTCTTATTTAATTTTTTTAATTATTACTAATTATCTTAAATTATTTTACTTTATATAATTCATTATATTTATTCCTCCCAATCATCATATTTGATTTATCCATAAGTTAAATCATTTCAAGGATAACCCCCTTCTCGTGCATTATCCCTTAAGTTCCTAGCCCCTTAGATAGGGAAAATAGACATTTTTAATATATTTCTCTCCACTAGGCATACAATAAAAAATAAATTCTTGTCTATTGTTTTACTTATATTCTTCTTAATGTGAGTTACTTCCCTCTGGACATTAGATAACCAAAGTCAATTTGGCACAATAAAATTTTGACATAAGATCTATTACTTGAGTGCATATGTTTATATATTTTTTTATGACTTTAGTTGGATATAATGTTATGAAGATATTAATATTATGGATAATCCTAGGTTAATATGTGCATTAATTAAATTTTAAATTATTTTTTTATTATCCATTCATTCACATATATTATTCATGAGCTTATTATTCTCTAGATTTTATCTTTCTTTGCTAAGGTCCTTGAAGTATATTTTCAAATGACATTGTATTCCATCTAAAATATGTTTCTTCCACCTATCAAATTTATTTCCTCCATGTAATACTCCTAAATTTCTCATATAAATATTGATTTTAATGAAGTAATATCTAGTCTACATTGTTTGTATTTCCTAATGTAAAATTTGAAACATACCATATAATATTTTAGTGGTTCATATTATTTTTGGGTCTATTTATTTTAAATGGTTATGATTAATTTTCCTTAAATTATTCTTTATTATCCTCTAATTGTATAAAATGTTACAATCAATCCCATGAACCAATAAAGCTTAGAGTCATTTAGTTTTTTGGGAACAACTTTAATCATTGTGTATTAATCTAACAGTCACATCGTATGCATAAGACATCATATGTGTATTTAAAAATATAAAATTATTGATAAGGTTGTGAATTTATTGTTAATTCAACCATTTTATACTATATTACATTGAATTATATATCTTCCATTATTTAGACCACAAATATTGTGTGATAAATATAAGTTTTTGCTTGAAACTTTGAGTTGTAAATGTCATGCTTCTTATTTCTAGTGCTTAGATCAAACTTAAAAAAACACAACAATTTACAATCACACTTATCAAAAAATGTGAGTTTTAAATTTAATTCCACTCTAAAATCTAAATTTATAATATAATAACTTACTATTCATAAGGTGATCAACATCAATGATATATATCTTTAATAGCTACCAAAGAGATGATAGATATGTGTATTTTTTGAAGGGAATATTTGAATGATATTATCACATATATTTTATACCAATAAAAATTTGAAGTTATTAATGTCATGCAACCTTTGATTAAGTCCATCCACATAGAAGGTTATTACTACCTACCCAAGACAAAAATAAATACCTTGACAATGTATGATGTGACAATTATTTTTGCATCATGTAAGGAAGAGGAAATTTAAAATCAAGTGACTTGGGATATTTTATTTTATCTAATGAATTTCCTATATATATTATTCTAATCTTTTATCTAATGATAATCTCAAACATTTAAATAATATGGATAAGAACTTTACACTGACTAGTTATATGAGTATATCATATGTAGACAAACTTAATCATATTTTTTTATCCAATGGCATAGGTTACACAAATTATTAATTTTATTACTTTTTAACCCAAACACCTCCTTTGGTAAACATTTTTTTTGGGTGGGCCTTGGTGTTATTCCATTATCTTTCTAAATGGTGTAAATTACATTATTTTGTGGTAAAATATAATTATAATATTTATACATGAGGGAAGAATACATGTTATAGTATTTGGAATGGTATGTCATTTTATAAATGCATCGATTGACTACACAAGTGTAATTAGTTTTGGTAGTTGGTATATCAAAGATGCCATCTTCCATATTTAAAAAAGCATTTAAAGAGTTTGCATCCAACCACACCCATTAATTGAATTAAATATTATTATGCATGTTATATTCATTTATATGATATGTAAGATTTAATTATTTTATTACCATTGAATTTTAAATTAGAGTAGCATTTGGGGGATTTTTTGGGTGTTTATTTCCATTTTAGGGAAGGAAAGAATGAATATAACATGTCTAGAGAGAAGAAGCCTTCTGAAAGTGGATAATATGATATGTTAATAATATTTAATTTAAATAATACACCACTTATAATATGTGTTTGGGTAGAAAATATGTTAAAAATATATCCATACTCCAAATATCGTAAAGGGTAAAAACTAAAAACATTTCCTTGGATTATGTTATCCGACTACTAGATATACATCTCATACCCAATAATTTACTTATTCATAGAAATATTTGACTATATATATATATATATATATATATATAGTACTTTAAATATGAAATTAAATATGAAGTGAAATAATGTAAAAAATATGTTAAATATTTGCATTCCATTAACCCAAAAAATTTTAGATTTACATGATGTAAATAATATTAATATGAGTAATATTGTTTATATCTTACTATTTACACCTTTTCGCTTATTATTTAATGGGTGACCAATATTTATCATAGTGGTTGCATCCTTGCTCTTTTATTTTCTATCTAGGTTTGAAATATTGATAATAACCCTTTTTAAATGTTTTATATTAAAAATTTCCACTAGTTCAAGGTAACATCCCCTAAAATGTGTATAATTTCATTCATGTTAAATTACTAATGAGGCTTATAAAAATCATCCTTTCACACGTGCAGCCTCTCAACTCAATGAGGTGGATCCCAATTCAACTTATCTAGATTTATTTTTAAGAAAGGGGGATTAATTTTTTTTGTGAGTCTTTGGTGGGTGTTCCCACCCATTTGAGCCCTAGCCATTTCTACCATATCTAAAAACTTTAACTCTCCCACTGTCTCTACACTTCCATCACCCATGGGTGGTGATAGAGACTACTTAGAACCCACGTCATGCAAGGAGGTTTGTGAGCAAAAGAAAGTGTGGAAGAAACTCAAGAAGTGGGGACTCATAGAATTTAGGGAATGCATCACTAAGAATAATGTCATGGTTTTTTTAGACTTTGTGGTATATTGGAAAAATTAAAAGGTTGCTATGAAAAATAACATCTCATATGAATTCATTGATGACGCCACTAGAATATCCTACACATGTGCTAAGGAATTCAAGGACTAGTCAAAAACTTAAGAATCCCTACAAAGGTTCTTCAGAACAAAAAATTTCATGCAGACCGACAAGAAAGGATTCTCTCAATATGATCTCCCACATTACTAGCCTGATATATACCTTCAAATCATGTGCTTCATGACTCTAAACTATAAGGATATTTTAATATTTTCCCACCATTTCTTGCTTCTAAATCACTTCATTGGGTTTCAAATTAGTCTTCCATATTTCCTGCTCAAATCCCTAGAAAGTACCATTCTATTTCACCAAGTAAATAATAAAAATCCCATTATACATCAAGGTCTAATACTCCTACTTGTTAAAGATGGTCATGATTTTTTAGGATGGAAAGTCCTCCCTGGGGGATCCTCTTTCGAGGAGGACTCCCTGGTGGAAGACCCTATCAAGGGATACCACCTACCCTTTCAATGTTCCCCCTAGAATAGTTTATCTTAGTCCCCCCCTGATGACCTCCCTCTTAAACTATTATTTATCCCTAACCCTAAACCCATTGAAATTAGGACTCCTAAAAAATTATCTTGGAAAGAAAAGGCCATAGTAATGGAGGAGTTAGAAAAGAACAAATAGTTGTTGGAAAATTTTAACTCAAGGGTATATCAGGTAGGGTTTGGCCTAGATAAACTTATCCCAAATTAGAATGAACTTCATAGGCTAGCTAAGGATACTATCCAAACCTATGTCCACTCTCCTCAACCCCCCAATCCCCTGTTATGAAATCTCCCAAGGTCTTAAAATCCCCCCTGGGTTCCCCTAGGGGGTCCCCCCTAAATAAACTCCTTTTTAGGTAAAAGGTAGTAAGTACCCTAGAATGATCTTTCTTGGGGAAGTGGTAGAAGGCCTCTATAATTGTACTTAGGATAAAGTATCTAAATACAAACCTACCATCCTAGTAAAGGACACTATTATTGTTGATGATCCTTAGGAGGGATCTTCCTCCTAGTTTTGTTATAGTTTTTTGCTTTCTATTTTTATTCTAAGTGTTGGTTTTTTGTTTTTTATCCTCTCATCCCTGGTTGGACTGTTAAAACTTTTATAATGCACTATCATGGTTCCAAGTCCTTGTAAAACTTGGCTTTTACCGTATCAAATAAAAAAGTGAAAATTGAAAAATATATATGTTTTAATGTATATTGACATATAAGTAAAATGTTTTTCTAAATTATTAATAGTCTAAGTTTTTTCATTACATGGCATATTTAGATTTTTTTTTTGGAACTATAAATATAATAATGGATTCTAATAACAAATTATTTGATTATGTGGATACAAATATTTTGTACAAAATTCTTTTCCGTAGTGTCTTTCCAATATTTTTTCATGATTGGAACACTTTTTTATAATTTTTAATTTATAAGACTTATCCAACCCCACAATATCCATGTTTTGGTCCTAAGCCTTCTAAATGCATATAATACTTCTATAAATCTATCGGTTCTCAATCATGAGCTTATTTTCATAAATTCCTATTATAATACTATATCCTTACATAATGATGTTTCCTAGGATGGGATCATAAATCCCATTAATATTATTATAGTTAGGATCAAATATCCTTCAAATATTTTCCTTCATCATTTTATGGGTCCCAGTTCATTTTTTCACCATCTGCATGTCTTAATTATCACTTTTTACTATTTCCAAAGTTGTCCTAAGTGTGTATCATGTTTAAAAGAATAATTTTTATAATAATTCCTCTCAATATATTTAAAATGCATGTGAGATATATACATTTAAGAGAGGAATCAAATATATGTTATTCTAATCCATAGTTCAAGTTAGTGTCAAACATTTCTAATGCAGGAGCATCCTATATAGATGACTCATTTTGATGTTTGTTCAAACAATTTTGAAATTATAAATATTTTTTAGTCAATAAGAATGTTTATTATTAGTATATAGGTGTTAGGGGTCTAAATTTGCACCTTGGAGTTTTTTCCAAGTGCTTATAAGTGCTAAGATAGTCTAGATTTTCAAATTAGTGTTTTCCCACCAATTTGTCAAATAATTTGAATAATTTAGCTTAGAAAGGATGTTTTAGGAGGTGTTATATAAATATTGAAGGTATAAAATGGTTAGGAAACATAAATAAAGGAACCATGGATCTATTTACATAATCATTTTTCACTTGTATGAATAATCAACCTTGATGCTTGTGCCAAGGTGCAAATTTTCTTGTAAATGACTGTTAGAAAGTAGTTAGAGTAGTTATATAAGATATTAAACTTGTAAAATTTTGTTTTCAATAAATTTTCCATATCTTATTTAAAGGTGTGAGGTCTCTGGTCCCAATAAATAATAAAATTATAATCTTTAGTTTGGAGAGAAATGTTTGCACCCTATTTTATTGTGTACACCAATGGAAAAAGACTGTGTTATGACTATTAAAATGAATTAATATTTCCAAAGTGGTGATTTTAATACCTAAATTTATATGGGTGAGTTTATATCATGCTCATTAATTATATTTTTTCTTGTTATTTGTTTTCTTTCACATATTTTACATAGAATTCTATGTACCCATATTGAAATTGTGTTTGTTCAAGATAGACAAGAATAGAGTATAGGGGAAAGTGTCTAACAAAGGCATTAATATGACTAATTAATGATTAAAAATGGTATTTTATATTTTTTCAATCCTTATACAATGTGGATATAGTGTAAAATCCTTTGGAGAAGTATTAATCTTTAAAAAAACCATTGTATAGCTTGTAGACTATCTATATATGTAATGAGATCAATACCTTTGTAGAAAGGTTGAGTATAGGATTTAGAGTTGGTGTTTAATATAATTAAAATATGTTTTTATGTTTGTAAATTATAATTTACATTTTATATAATTTAAATCCATTGTTTGGAATCCAAACCCTCAAGATAGAATTCTCTATAGCCTATAGAAGGTGATGGTGTATTATGTGTGCTCAAGAACATTACAAAAGGATTGAATAGAGGAACCTTGGTGGAAAACCAACACTTGTATTAGGTGAATTATTTATGTGTTTAAATTATCATTTACATTTTATATAATTTAAATCCATTGTTTGGAATCCAAACCCTCAAGATAGAATTCTCTATAGCCTATAGAAGGTGATGGTGTATTATGTGTGCTCAAGAACATTAAAAAAGGGTTGAATAGAGGAATATTGGTGAAAAACAACAATTTTATTAGGTTAATATAGTTTTAAAAAACCTAATAAACTTTCACAGGTCATATAAACCCTTTATATATCATAAAATCTTAAATTGAGAGCTCTCGAGTGCATACAATGACTATAAGCCCTAAACTAGGGTTTTAAGATACAAAATCCATTTTTGGATGTTCAAACTGGTGTAAATCCATAAAAAAATTTAATTATATATGTATTTATGTTTTTAAAAATATTATTAATTTTTTAATGTTCTTTAGTATGGTTTTGTATTGTTATGATGTGTTGTTTCTAAACAAGGTTTAGAAAGGACTAATTATGCCTAACAAAGAGCTAAAAAGGGTTAGAAAAAGGCTTTCTAAGGTGAGTTTAAAAAGTAAAATTCATATATATAATAATTTAGATATATGGTATGTCAATTTTTTAATATTTTGGTAATAAAGGTCTGTATAGAACCATACTATTAGAAATAGCCAAGAAAAAAGCTACTAAGACTATGTAAGATGCAGGCAGAGTGGTGTATGAAGAGAGTTGAAGCTTGGAAATATTTGTGCATGGAATGAGGGTATTATGGGAATATAAATATTTTTTTTTAATTTTAATAAAACCATTTAATCTAAATATATAGTTTCAAACTAGTGAAATATCATTAAAGCAACCAACCAATCTCAAAAAGTGTTTGCTGAAAACAAGGTTATGTGAATTTTTTTTATCTATCTTCTACATCATTTAGTACCAGATATTATGAGATATTTGGAAGTAATAAATACATCATTTCAAGTATATAATGAGGAAAAATATCAGATAAAAGGAGGTTACAAGTACTATATTCTTTGGTGGTTGAAATGAGGAACTTGCAAGGAAGATTGCAAGCCATGGAATTGGTAAAATGAAGAGAGATAAATAGAGGTAATGTAGTGAGGTAGAGTATGATATTACTCATAAATATTTATTATATTAAGTATATTAATTAATAATTAAAGATATATTCATTATATCAGTGCTTGGGGTGACATCAAATCCCAAGATGGAGGTGCCCATGTATGAGGGATGTCTTAATGTGGAAGAATTAGTTGATTGGATCACAGACATGGATAAATGCTTGGAATATGAAGAGGTTAAGGAGAATAAGAAGGTAAATTTTTAATTAATAAGGGTGAAGGGTCATTCATCCTTTTGGTGGGATGGTATATAGGAAGAGAGAAGAAGAAGAAGAAGAAGAAGAAGAAGAAGAGGCAAAGACAACATATGATCATGGGATAGAATGGTGTACAAGATAAAGGTCAAGTTCATGCCTAAGGATTATTACACCCATTTGTTTATTAGGATGAATAACTTGAGGTATAAATATATGATAGTGAAAAATTACATTTAAAATATTTATACAAGTTTACCATTTGAGTAGGACACATTGAAGATGATGCTAAGAAGGTTGTTAAATACATGAATGGCTTGAAATTTGTCATTCAAGATGAGTTGAGTATACTTTCACCTAGGATAGTTGAGTATGCCTATGAATATTCCTTGATGGTATAAGATAAGTTTTAAATAAGTAAAATTCAATTGAATATAGGTAGATGTGGTAGAACCTATAAAGGTAGGGGCTAATAAGAAGGAAGAGGGCAGCCAAGTAAAAGAAGTCAATGGCAAGGTCAAATCAAAGAAGTGGGAAACACTTCAAAGGGTTGAAGTTCATAAAATATAGGTAGTATATCAATACTATATGAAGAGGTAATGGTTTTTTTTTTAGGTACATGGTTCAAGTGCAATAATTTTTCAAGGTATATGTCATATAAGTGCCAAAAATATGTGCAAAGTGGAAACTAGGTGGTGCATCAAGAGGATGAGAGTGTAGATGCATTGCCTAACTATGTGTAGGACCCTAAAATATGATAAATATTGTTTATAAATATATTTCTATTGAATACCATCCAAGAATAAAGAGAACCACCACAAAGGAAAACTTTATTTAAAACCATGTGCAAGATCAATGGTAAGTGGTGCAAAGTTATAGTTGACAATGGTAGTATGGATAACTTCATGTCTTCCTTGATGGTGTATAAAATAGGATTATAAATAAGCAAGCATCCAATCCTATATAAGGTCTCTTGGATCCAAAATAGTCACCAAGTCCTAGTGAGTGAATAGTGTTATGCAGACTTACAGATAGGTAGATACAAGGATAGAATATTATGTGATGTGATGTTTGCCACATAATTCTTAGGAGATCATGGTAGTATGATAGGATATATTTTCATAATGGGATAGATAACACCTATACCATTTATAAGGATGGTTACAAGCATACATTAAAACCATTAAAGGAGAATGCATGGAGAGAGACACTAGGTAGTGTCATGATGTTTGGAGAGACAGAGTACCTTCCCAAAGAAGTTATTTATATTAATAAGGACACAAGCATGAAAGTTGACAGTAAGTGCCAAGAAGGAGACAAGGTAGAATAAGTTGATAATTCAAAGGAAGAAGAGAATGCATAGTTGAGCAACATTTTGAGGAGTTGAAGGAAATAAAAAAGGAGCTATTATAGATAGACCAACAAGGTGAGTTATTGTCCAATGAGAACTTAGAAAGGTTGTTTACAAGTTTGTTCACTCATTTGTCTCTAATACAAAACAATGAGTACATAGAAGACTTTGTTCATAAGGTTGGAATGTTGAGAGAGTTGGTTGTGGTAGAATTAAATGATCAAGTGGAGAGTTAACAATAGAAATAAGTGGATAAAGAGGTTGCATAGGTTGATAATATTGTAGGAGAGAAGAAGGAACCATCAACAACAATCCCAAAGATAACAGATCCAAGCTTAGAAATTATAATCATGCCAAATAAAAAGATTGGTTTCAAAGAAGATAACCAGGAGTTTATTTTATTTTATTTGTGTGTTCCATGTGTAGGATGGTTGCAAGAAAAGAACCAGGTGTTGAAGATGATCAAGCTGAAGATCAAAGTCCAAGAAGTTAACCTTAAAGCATTCAACAAGGTGGAGTTGGTCAAAACATAAAGAGGTTTATGTGTTACTCATAGACCTTGGGATCTAGGAGGTGTACCATTGCATATAAAGAGATAAATATAGATAGTACTGCTAATGAGATCAATAAAAGTTGACAAACTTTCATGGAAAGTTTCTTTCACACCTTAGGAGTATGATACAAGAACATCCTATATAAATGACTCATTTTGATGTTTATTCAAACAATTTTGAAATGATAAGTATTTTTTAGTCAATAAGCATGTTTATTATGATTATAAATGTGTTATGGGTCTAAAAATGCGCTTTGGAGTGCTTAGAAGTGCTAAGATAGTCTAGACTTTCAAATTGGTGTTTTCTCACCAACTTGTCAAATTTGAAAATATGAATAATTTAGCTTAGGAAGTATTTTGTATAAGTTGGTATAGAAGTTTTGAAGGTGTAAAATGGTTATGAAAAATAAATAAAGGAACCATGGATCTATTTACATAAGTAGAGGTCACTTGTATGGACAATAAACCCTTATCTTTGTGCCAAGATGAAAATGTTCTTGTAAATGACCATTGGAAAATAGTTATATTAGTTATATTAGATATAAAACTTGTAAATTTTGGTTTTAATTTGGTTTTTAATATTGTATTAAAATGTGAAGGGGATCTAGCCCCAATAAATAATTAAAGGATAATCTTTAGTTTGGAGAGAAATGTTTGCACTCTGTTTTCCTGTGTACACAATGGAAAAAGATTGTGTTATGACTAATAAAATGAATTAAGATTTTAAAAGTGGTTATTTTGATGCTTGACTTTATATGGGTGATTTTATATCATGCTCATTTTGTATTTTTTCTTTTTATTTTTTTCTTTCACATCTTTTACATAGAATTTTGTGTGCCCCTATTGAGACTCTATTTGTTTAACATAGAAAAGAATAGAGTATAGGGGAAAGTTTCTAGAAAAGGAATTAATATGAATTATTATTGATTAAAAATTGTATTTGGGATTTTTTCAAGCCTTATACAACATTTAAAGAGTGTAAAATTCTTTTTAGAAGCCTTAATCTTCAAAACAACCCTTGTATATCCTATAGACTGTATCCATATATACAGTGAGATCAATACCTTTGTAGAAAGGTTGAGTAGAGGCTTTATATTTGGCTTTTAACATAATTAAAATATGTTTTTATGTGTTTCAATTATCATTTACATTTTAAAAAATTTAAAATTGTTGTTTGGAATCCAAACCCTTAAGACAAAGCTCTTTGTAACCTGCAAAAGGTGATGGTGTATTTTGTGTGGTCAAGAACGTTAGAATATTTGAAAAGAAGAACCTTGGTAAAGAAAAAATTATTTTATTAGGTTAATATATATTAAAAAAACATAATGAACTTTAATATGTTAGATAAATCCTTTATAGATCATAAAATCTTAAATTGAGAGTTGACATGTGCATATAGTGACTGTAAGCCCTAAACTAGGGTTTTAAGATATAAAATCCATTTATATATGTTACAACAGGTGTAAACCCCAAAAAACTTGTCATTTTATAGGTGTTAATTTTTTTCAAAATATTATCAAGTTTTTAATTTTCTTGAGTATGGTTTCATATTGTTATGATGTGTTATTTCTAAGCAGGGTTTAGAAAGGCCTAATAGAGAGCTAAGAAGGGTTATAAAAAGGATTTCCAAGGTGATTTTTAAATTTAAACTTCATATAGAGAATCATTGGGATATATTTTATCTCAATTTATCAATAGTTTGTAAATAAATGTTTGTACAAAACCATTTTATCAAAATTAGCCAAGAAAAAGGCTATTGGGACTATGTAAGATGCAAACAGAGTGGTGTATGAAGAGAGTTTAATCTTCAAGATATTTTTTCATGGAATGAGGGTTCTTAGGGGACTATAAATATTTTTTTTAATGGTAATTAAAACATTTAATCCAAATAGATATTTTTAAACCAATGAATGATCATTGAAGCAACTAACCATTCTAAAGAAGTGTTTATTGAAAACAAGGTTAAGTGAATTATTTTGATCTATCCTCTACAAAAATTTCCATATATATTTTTAAACTTTCTATGGAGTCATATTTTTTTATCACTTTATTATGTAAAAATAAGGTTTGGGCCTATTTCATGTAGTTGCATCTTCACATCTAGGAATAGCAGGTTCAAAATCATTCTTTTATATTCCATTCACACTGAGGTATGATTATATCATGTGAGATATGTAACTACAAATCCCATAGTGGTTTTCTAACCCATTATTTTTTTGGTGTGATTTTTTTCCAACTTAAGTAAAGGAGAATAGAAAATATATATTTTTTGCATTTCTACCTTTCATATCATAAAAGTGAAGGTACAAATAGGTACAACATCTAGTGTTACATTGGCATAAAATATTCAAAATATAGAATTTATAAAAGTATATACTCTTCACTATAGGATATGATCATTGGTCAAAACAAGTGAATGATAATATAGCTTTATATACAAATGGTGCAAGAACTGATCATTTCCCTACACTATTAGAGGCCCAAAATTTTCACACAAATAAATGCAGACTTTAATAATCTATATCCACATTCAAAATTCCTTAAAATATTAATTTGATAACTTTACATCATATTTCTTCCTTTTCCAAGTTTAGAATTTTCAATTTACATGTTTACTATTTTTAGCCACTAGAGTAAGTGTGAAAAAATATTGTATATATTTTTAAGTGATATATTTTCTTACTACATTAGTTTTGTATTTTTTTCATTATTTGACACTTAAAATATTCAAAAAAATAGGGTTTAAGTTTAAAAAAATGTATGTGCCTTCCATTGCATTTCATGACCATGATATAGCTAATGATGCAATAAAAAATGGTCATATATACATAAATGATTTTTTTACTATCATCATTCTATCACACAACATTATTATTGATAATGGTTCTATTGGAAAATTTATTTTGATGTCATTAATATCTAATTGAGGCTATCTTGAGAGATATTTAATTTTTATCACTATGGTATTACATATATTTTATGGTCATGCATGCATACCCTTAATTGGTATTAAAATTCTAGTTGTATTTGATCCTTGAACTAATATAGTTTTCTTTAATGTTATACTATATTGAGGATCATAAAGTCTATTATTTCAATGTCTTTGGCTTAATCAGATGAGAGAAATACCTTCCACATTACATAATTTTGTTTTATTTTCAATATATAATTACATACCATTCATAGTGTATCCTATTATAAAAATATTTTACTTCAAATTTCATATGTATGACGATCTAGATTTCCTCCAAAAAAGTAAATCATATATCCTCATGTGATACCTATGTCTATTCCAACACCATCCTATATGGTACCAACTATGTTTGAGACTATGATGCCTATATCTAGTATAGAGAAGCTCATAGAGATCTAATTCCTATAGTTTCACATGTAGGACATATAACACCTATTATCCCATGTACTAGGATTTATTTTTTACCTATAGAATTTTTCTTATATGATATATTCCTACATAGTCTATAATAGCTCTTCAATCCCTTTATAATCATACTACTCATTGACATGATGATAGTTATTCCACATATTACAATATTTTTTAAGACACATAAAATGACATATCAAACTCATATTATCACACATTTGATTATATAGAAAAATTTATTGGTTAACACTATTAGCCTACATCTCAATCTTATTGATACATTTTTTTAATACTATAGCCTTCTTACTATACATATCTTAATTCTTATATGTTTTGTGCATTACATATATTTTACAACTATATTTTTATTTTTTAATTTATATTATAGATTTAAAACCTTGGTATATATTTATTTTACTTATTATATTTGATTTATTATACTATTTTGAGCACTTGCATCAGCTTCTCAAGATGATAACATATTAATCAAGATCTCTTTTCCTAGCATGCATTGAGTTCTAAGGGAATTTGTAAGTAAATTGGAATCCTTATCATTGTATTCCTATTATTTGTTCCCTTTGGATTATATTTTTGAGTTTGTGATCCCTTATCCCTTCTTATATTTTGTGCCCTTATTATTTATTTATCTATCTTATACTACAAAATTATAAAATTTTAAAAAAAAATGTTTACTCTATCATTGGTTACTTATCTACCTACGCTAGAGGTTTACATATCCATTCTTAACACATGGTATTTCCTTGAGTGGGTAATACACATATATAAAAGTTAAATATGGTATTGGATCATTTAGGTGTCATGAAAATAGATTACCAACACCCTATGGGGTATAGTTACATTGGTGGCATGATTATGCTAGGGGCATCTCCATAAAACATGTTATCACAATTATATTTTTTATTATTTTTAATTTAGAATATTTTTATAATTTACATAGAATATACATATATTTATAGTTTATAGATCAATTATTTTATATAGATATCTACATGGATTGTTTACATTATGATTAATTACATCGAGTATTTTGTGTGGGTCCTTAATTTTTTGAGTGTGTATGCTTCTGTACTTTTTATCATCCTTGTTTATATAGGATAATATTTTTTTCATATCATGTGAGTCTCATCATTTTTTGTAGACTAACTAATTTTTGCATGGTCACCAACTTATGTGGTACTAAACTAGGTTTCATTGATTATTATATCATATGCCTCTTTCCATAATGTTTATATTACATGTTATTATAAAATGATTGGTTCCATGATTTATAATATACATATTAATTATAACCTACTTATTTTTTTCCTAAATTTACATTATATTTACCATGCATCTATGGATACATGCCACTTGTGTGTGTTTCTTAGTGTTATATCTAGCCCTACTATGGGGCATACTCGTTATATTGAAGAATGTTGGTGGTCCCTATATTAATTTTACATGGGGATAATTTACCCTTATGTTGAGCCTTTCATGATTTTATCTATATTATTTGAAGGAACATTTGGGTAATAACTAGTTTCATGTCTATATTAATATGGATATTTGTATGTAATTATTAATAACAATTTCATGTTTTTAATGCAAATTTCAAATGGTATCAGTTATATACAATATTATTACACATGGTTCTTGTAAATTTATTTATTTTGAGATGACTAATTTCATGGATAGGTTATTCAATCCTTCACCACAAAATGGGGACATACATAACAAAAATTTAGTAATGAAAAAAATTTAAACATTATTGAGTGAATTTTACTTAGAGAAAAATGTAATACACTTCCTTGATCAAGAAAAATCCTAGAGAAATTTTGTTTATGTTTTAATGCTTGTTAGAGATTTTTTTCTTTGAAATATTCATAACAGAAGATTTTTTTTCACATTATGGCATCATATAGTTTGATACATAGTATATTTATTCATTTCTATGTTATTTTTAATTTCAATTTCAATATCAATTTTCAATTTTAAAATTTTAAGTTAAAGTATCTTAATATAATATTGACTACTTGTAGAAATTGGAAATTATTTTTAGGTATGTCTACAAATTTTAGAGTGGATGAAATTTATATTGAGCATCATTCAATCACTCTACTCTCCCCTGGGCATTAAAGATGTGTATTTCTATTATTTTTATTTATATACTTTAACATATGTATGCATTCACTCACATACATACATCAAAAAAAGGGCATTATATAGACATCTAATTTCAACGCAAGTCCCTTTTTCATAGTGTTTTCCCTTGGTTTTTCATGTTTGTTGTAGTTTTGTATTTTTTTTATTTCTATGACTTCCCCTACCCTAAAAACATTTCATCCTTAACCTTCCAAATGTATATAATAATTAGCTAAATCTATCATTTATCAATCCTAGGCTTATTTCATAGATTCCTATGCTACTACTCAAAAATCTAACTAGAATTTTATGTGGGATGGTATCATAGGTGCTATAAATCATGCTCTAGCAAGGTTTGATGAGCCCATTTATCTCATATTTTTTAATATTTAAGGCACATTTTCCTTTAGTTTCCCTCCATGTGCCTTGATTTTTTATTCTTATTATTTCTCAAGTTTTCCTTAGTTTGAATCAAGTCCTAAAGCATCATATTTACACCAAGACATCCCAAACCATTTAAAATTCTTGAGAGAGATAGAGAGAAGAGGGGAAGCAAGAATCCATTATTTTATTCTATAATTCAAGTAATTAAAACCCTTTCCATATGTATTTCTACACTTAAAATAAAGTCATATTTGTGCATCACCCTTTTGTATTGCAAGAAGGTTTAGGTGTATTTCATGTAGTTTCATATTCAAATCTAGAAAGAGGAGGTTCAAAACCCTTCCACTAGATTTCATTCACACTATACAAAACTACATTGAGGTCTAATTGAAAGATATGAAAGTGCATCCCCCATAGTGGTTATCAAACACATAACTTTGTTTTGTTGGGAGTTATTGAAAATATAGGTCAATGAGAAGAGAGATAAAAAAAATTGTAATTTTTATAACTTAAACTAGAGAAGTGTAGGCAAAAACATGTATGACATTTTATGGTGCATAGGCCCAGAAGAATTCATAATTTGAAAGTCAATGTAGGATAGGCTCGACACTACATGATATGTTTTTTTATCAAAATAGATGACTAATTATCACACACAGGTCACCAAAAAACATTTTTTTTAATCCCATATATTTATATTAAGAGGCCAAAAAATTTTACACAAGAAGATATAAACCTGCAATATCCAAATATAAATTCATAAATCCATAAAAATTCAATATGTGATCATTCTATCATTTTTTGTCCCTTTAAAAATTTAATTCTCATTTTATCATTTTACATTTGTAAGTTTATTATTTTTATCCACTAAGGCATATTTGAAAAATAATATTTACATTTTTTAATGGTATATTTTCCTAATATATTATTTTTATCTTACTTCATTGTTAAACACTTTAAAAAGATAAAAAAAATATTTTTCTTAAGACATTGTTTCAAATAATCAATACATATATTTGTGCTAATTTCATGAATAAATTAATTAATTCTCAATAATAATTTTCTATAAAAAAATTAAGAATAATCATATGTAACTTTCATAACAATGTTTTAAAATTGTATACCTTCAAATGGGTTTAGGTAGCTTATTAGTTAAACTATGTTACCTTCATTAGTGTTTTCATGCTTTTAGGGCATGGTCTTGTTTAATTTAATTAGGTGCTTACAAAAAATAAGGAATAAACCATTTT